>JALLLT010000005.1:1200000-1514096 GCA_025266875.1 Fennellomyces sp. T-0311 | reverse complement strand
CCAAGCCTACCCCCCGCCTAACAAGATGGATTGCCGAGCTCGAGCTGTATGATCCAGATATACAATACAAGCCTGGCAAGGATAATCACATCCCGGATCTGTTGTCTCGTCGTGATGGCCCCGAGTGCATCACCCAAGAACCCGAAATGGAACCAGAATTCCTATATGCGGTCAAGGCTGTCCAAGAATCCGACTGGCCCAAATTCTATGCTCTCCCAGAGGACCAACGCCCTTCGATGTACAAGGATCTGCTAGAGAAGCACAAGGACAAGTTCTCTGTTCACAATTCCGCGTGTGATGTAGAAGGATCAATTGGTAACAATAAAGAGTCGCTGAGACCGTAAAATAAATCTCTGTTCTGGTTGTGTTTTCATATGCTAAACTAGTGCCTTATTTATACTGTTGACTACGGCACATCTTTGACTGTCCTTCTAGCATCTTCTAGTTATTGAAGGTACATTTGTCATCTAGTGATGTTTCACTGAGTGTCGCTCTTCACTCTGATTGTTTCACTTTCATATTTTATCCGATTCTTCTTTTATCCGAACTTATGTTTATCCGAATTCATCTTTATGCGAATTATCATGTCAGCCACGACACCGCGGTTTTCCGGAAGATCAAGGTTGGCGATACCATCAAGGAGGTTCGCTATGTGATGTTTGCTCGGCGTGCGGATGTGGTGTCGGATACACACAAGTCTCTTGCTCATTCAGGTACAAGTACAGTGTATGATGTCCTACGCAAGCGTTACTGGTGGCCTGATATGCGTTCGGATATCCAAGATTGGTTGTCTGCATGTCCGCAGTGTCAGTTGGCCTCCAAGGCTGACCGCCAAGTTCATCACGCCCCTATGAAGCCATTGGATGTACCACCGCCTTTTGCCCGCTGGCACCTCGATTTCATTGGCGAGTTGCCCACCACGCTGAATGGTAACCGTTGGCTTCTTGTTGCTGTTGACTACGCCACCAACTGGACCATTGCTCGCGCGGTTCCTGACGCCACCGGTGCTGCCATTGCAGAATTCCTTTATGAGGAAATCGTTATGCGTTTTTCTTGTCCCACGGAGATC
Source organism: Fennellomyces sp. T-0311 (assembly GCA_025266875.1). Lineage (NCBI taxonomy): Eukaryota > Fungi > Mucoromycota > Mucoromycetes > Mucorales > Lichtheimiaceae > Fennellomyces > Fennellomyces sp. T-0311. The sequence goes on along the minus strand of JALLLT010000005.1, from coordinate 1,513,027 downwards.
TGCACAGACTGCGGCGCCAACTTTATGTCGAAGATCCTTGCTCACTACCTTGGCCGTCTCAAGATCAACCGCGTCCTCACTTCGGCGTTCCATCCACGAACCAATGGCAAGGCCGAACGCACAAATGGCATACTCAAGCAAATGTTGCGGAAGTTTGTTCAAGGCTGGATCCATGCATGGGCCAAGTACGTTGACACTGCATTGTTCGCCTGCCGTGTCCGCAAGCATCATACCACGGGATATAGCCCATACTTCCTGGTCTATGGTCAAGAACCCTGTTTGCCTGGTGACCCTCTGCGCCCGTTCATTGATATGGTTACGCCACCTCAAGACGAACCTATCGAAGCGCATGGACAAATCCCTGAGGTACGCCGCTTGCGCGAGGCACGCATCATTGCCGAACGCCGCCTAAAGAAAAATGCCACCAAGGACAAGGAGTGCTGGGATGAGGTCTTAAAGCCCCAAAAATTTTCTGTTGGTGACCATGTCCTGATGCGACACGAAAACAAGTTGAGCCTGGAATTCAATTGGAAAGGCCCATTCAAGGTGATTGCCGTCTACCCTGAAACCGACATTTACAAGCTGGAAGACCTAAATGGCAAAGTCTATTCTTCTTGGGTTCACACTGATCGCCTCAAGACTATTCATGTCAAGTCTCCAGTTATTAATGAACCTTGGTACGACCCCACTGCCGTCCGTGCTACCGAGCACCGTGATCTTCAAGCTGCCAACCATATTGCGTTGTTGTCCGAGGACGTACAACAGTCTGAGGAGGGGATATTTGTTGTATCCACAACATGATTATGGCTTATGCATCATTTACCCTTGTTTGCTTATTGACAACGGGTTACTTTAATTTTCCGATCTACAGCCACATCCCTGTCTTGACATGCGTTCATCGTAATAACCTTGCCTATCTTAGTGAAACCCACATAACCCTGGTTACCACAGCGGTTCATGTGCCTTACAACCATGTCAATGATCCAACCCCTCGAGAATAAGCTTTTATTATTTAAAGTGATGATTCAACATACGAAATAAATCAGTCATTACTTGAGTCTCGTCACTTACCGGCCTCTTCTTATTGTTGAATATCACATTTTTTTTGACGAATTCTCTCACTGATTTACCATGTCCCAACAATCTGCTTCCGCTTCTGCTGCTGGTGCCGGTTCTCCTGCCGAATCCCGTGTTCCTTCCGTTGCCGTCGACGAGGTTATGGAAGATGTCCAGAACGAGCAATCGCCTGTTGAAGTTGCTCGTGCCTCCGTCCAAGCCGCCACCCAGCAACTTCTCCGTTCGTCCCACGAACTCGCTCGCTCCGATCTTTCCTCTGAGGAATATCAAGCCGCTCTTGCCCGCAACGACCTCGCGCACCGCGCCCTCGAGTCACTGACGGCTAGCTTTGACTTGCTTGCCCGAGCTAACGGTAGCTTGGACTCCACTGCCGCGTCGGCCACGGTCGCTAGACCAGCAGCCGCTCGCATTGTGGTTCCTACAGAGCTGCCACTGCTACAGTGGTCGGGCAACGTGTTCGATCCGTCCCGTGTTGTCTTCTCTTCCGTCGACGAGTGCCTCGACCGTTTCGAGGATATTGTCGAGTCCTATGACCAGGACTTGAATGCCGTTTGGGTCCGTTTGCTCCCGCGTATGCTGTCCCCGGACCAACGCTCGTGGTTTGTTGCCCACCTCAAGCCGCAGGGTAACTTACCTTGGTCCTTCGCCCGCCGTACCATCTCCGCCAAGTATGGCATCCAGGACGCCGAGCGCCAAGCACAGAGCATGCAGGCTCTGTTCAACATGCGTATGTTGCGCAACGAGTCGGTGGCTGCATACACCGACCGGTTTCACAAGTGCCGCCGTGAAGCTGGTTGTGAGGACAGCAGAGTCATAGCTGCCCTCTATGTCAACTCGTTGTTGCCGGAGCTCTGCCAGCATGTGGCACTGGCACAGGTCCACCTCTCTACTGACCAACGGGTCTCCACCGACCAAGCCGCCAACCTTGCCCGCAACCTTTACGGGAAGGTTGTGTTGTCGCAGCACAGCCCTGAGGCTGCTGCGCTCGACTCTGCTGCCGCTGCTGCCTCCTCTTCTCGTTTGGCTGGTGCGCCTCGCTCTTCTGGTTCTGCTGGCGCGTCGTCGTCTTCGTCGTCTTCTGCTGCCGCTCCTGCCGCCACCAACAGGCCAACGAGGAGTTTTTGCCGCTTCCATGGCCGCGGCAAGCACTCAACCGCCGAGTGCAAGAAGGTTGCCGCCCTCCGTGCCAACAATGGCGGTAACATTACCAAGAATGCGCAGTCGGCGCAATCGTCGTCGTCTTCCGCGTCGTCGTCTGGTTCGGGTTCTCGTTCGTCCTCTGGGACAAAGCCGTGTTTCCGCTGTGGTGCTCCCTGGAGTCGTGCGCACAAGTGTGGTAGTGGGGTAAACCACCTCGCTATTCGGTCGGCGTGTCTCTCGCTGGACACAACCACCCCAGCACAGGCCACGTCATCACCTGCCCCAGTTTCGGCTCCTGTTCCGTCTGCCGCCACTGTCACTTCCGCCTCTACTGGCGAACCCTCTTCTGCTGTCTCGTCTGGTTCGGCCTCGCAGCCGTCGCCATCATCTTCTGCTTTGGTTGCTCCTGTAGCACCAACTGCGCCACCAGCATCTTCGGCTCCGGCTGCTCCTGCAGCAAGTTCTTCGCCGCCTGTCCCCGTTTCCGAGGACATTCAGATGTCTGAGTTGGAGTCCGAACTCAGAAACGTTTGCTCGCAATGTAAGCCAAATGACCATGATCGTTATTCGTTCAAAAACACTAAAGCATTCTATACTTGCGTTACGATTCAGGATGCACGTTTGTTCGCCTTCATTGATCCAGGCGCAACGTTTTCTGCGATCACGCCTTCTCTTGCTTCTCGTCTTGGTCTCTCGGTTGTCTCGGCTTCGGGACAAATCGGTCTTGCTGCTCCTGGAGTTGGGGTAGATAGAATTGGCTACACAAAAATAAACATTGTTCACAATGGATATTCTGCGACGCACACTTTTGAGATTATGGACATTAACGCTGATGCTGAGGTTTCCTTGGGTGCTGATATTCTGGCATCTTTGGGCATTTACTTGAAAGGTATTGCCTATTGCTGGGATCATAACACTAGACCTCAAGCTCCAGCTACTACTTTTATTGAAGATCCAGGAAATTCCCCAGCTGGAACACCTGAACAACACGCGCAATTCCTTGAATACATTCAGCCGCTTCTTGACGAAAACGCTGCAATTCCTGCGAGTGCCGTTTGCAATCTGCCTGAGGCTGTCTTCGAAATTGATACCGAACCTGGTAAAGTCGCAAATCGACGTCAGTATACACTGCCTGATGCTATCATTCCGGCAATTCGTAAACAACTCGATAAATGGCTTGCTGATGGTGTCATTAAACAGGCTCCTCCTGGTACAAACTTCAACAATCCTATCACTTTCGTGCCAAAGAAGAATGCTGAGGGTGTCTATACCCCAGATTCCATCAGAATTGTGCTTGACACAAGATTGCTCAATGGGATTAGTCGTGACGACCGATTTCCTATTCCGGCGATCTCTGGCATATTTAGGCGTCTTCGTCATGCTAAATACTTTAGTGTGCTCGATATGAGTGATGCCTTCCTCAAAATGCCGCTCTCGGAAAGTAGCATGCAGAAATGCGCGTTCACCTTCCAGGATACGGAAAAATATGTTTTCACCCGCGCTATTTATGGGCTTAAAAACATTAGCTCCCATTATGCACGCACGTTACACAGATTGACTTCTGACATTCCGAACATTGCATTTTATATTGATGATTGTATCTGCTGGGGTGATGATTACGAGTCGCATCGTGACACTGTTGCTCGTGTTATCCGTCGTCTCACTGAACATAATATCAAACTGAACATTGCGAAAGCACGCTTCTTTCAAAAGTGTGTTTATTTGCTTGGCTACGTCGTGCAACAAGGAATTATAGCTCCTGATCCACGCAAAGTGACCAACGTTATGGAATGGCCCCGACCTAAAACTGGTCGTGATGTTATGTCCTTTTTGGGCTTAACCAATTATTTCCGTGAGCACATCCCGAATTACTCACAACTGACAGCACCTCTTGATGCTTTACGCTCTGCTAAAAGCCTTGATGGCTTATGGACAGAAGAGCATACGCTTGCGTTTAACAACGTGAAGCTAGCGCTGCAATCTGCTCCAGTGCTTAGTCAGCCTGACGAAAAACTACCTTATTATCTGGCCACTGATGCATCGCAATTTGCCATTGGCTGCAGCCTCTATCAGATCGTTGACAATAGCTATCGCTACATCGGCTTCATGGCACGCTCCTGAACAAAGCTGAGGTCTCCTACTCCACCACCAAAAGAGAACTTTTAGCTATCTGTTATGGTCTTGTGAAGTTTCATAAGTTTACATGGCAACGCAAACTTACGGTTTTGTGTGACCATCGGTCTCTGCAGTACTTACATACGCAACCGATTGCTTCGCCTATGATGATCAATTGGCTTGACATCATTTCGAACTATAACTTCGAGGTCATATACCTTCCGGGTATCCAGAATATTCTCCCGGATGCGTTAAGTCGCTTATTTCCGTCGAACGCTCTCCGTGAGGAGGAGGGTGATTCTGATGATCAGCATAAATTAGCGCGTTCTCCTTATTTGGGCACTTTAGTGTCGTCACGGAAAAGTAAGAGCTCCATTGCCTCTTCTTCCTCAACAAAACAACTTGCGCGCGCCGCTGACATCGTCGACTACATCACACCACCCGAGGACGTCCGCAGTGATCTACTCTTGCAAGCACACCTCAACGGGCATTTTGGCGCTGATGCCATTATCAATGAGCTGCATAGTGATGGCTTTCACTGGAAGTCCATAAAACTTGACGCACTCAATACCGTTGCCAAGTGTCCTGAATGTCAAATGTTCAACATTGGCAAACACGGCTATGCACCACTGCGTAGAATCACCGCAGATGGTCCTGGCGATCACTGGGCAATTGACCTAGCTGACATGAACGCCACCACACCGAATGGTAACAATTACATACTCGTTATGGTTGATATATTTTCACGTTTCTGTATTTTGCGTGCTATTCCAGACAAAACCGCTCTGTCTATTGCGAAACAACTCATCGACGTGTTTAATCTCGTTGGTTGGCCTAAAGTCCTTCAATCGGACAATGGCACCGAGTTTGCAAATGAGCTTGTGCGTCTCATGGTCGAACACTCCGGTATCGATCATCGTCTAGTCACCCCATGGCATCCCCGTGCCAACGGCGTTGCTGAAAAATGGGTGCACACGACCAAGTCGGTCATTGTTAAGAGACTGCAAGGGAAAAAGGAGGATTGGGATACCTTTCTCTCCAGTGCTCAACTAAGCATCAACAGTAAGCATGCTGCGTTACACAAATCCCGACCTTTCTCGTTGATGTTTGCTCGTCAACCCAATCAATGGCTAGACTACTCCGAGACTCCTTTGGGTAATGTCGCTGCTGCTCGCACCTCTGATCGTAGGTTGGAGGAAATGGAAAAGGTCGTGCTGCCTGCCATAGCTGAGCGCGTGAAAGCCCTGCACACAGTTCAAGATAAGAAGTTCAATGAGAAAAATCGTATTCTTCCTGAATTTCCAGTCGGTAGTAAGGTCATGATCCTCAACGTCAACAGGAAGTCTAAAACCGACGCCCGTTACGAAGGACCTTTCACCGTACATGGCAGACGATCTGGTAAAAGCGGACCATATGTCCTTACGGACGAAACTGGAGCGCTATTGGCTCGTGATATTCCACCTTCCCACATTAAGCTCATCTCACAAGAAACCGTAGCTTCAGGCGAGGACTTCTATGAGATTCAAAGCATTGTGGATCATAAGAGTGAGAACGGTCAGTACAGGTATAGAGTGCGCTGGAAGGGTTATGCTCCCGAGGATGACACCTGGGAACCTCCGGAACACTTTAACGACAGAACGCTGATTGAAAAATATTGGCAACGTCGCAACCTAGATCGGCAGAATCGTAAACGAGGTGGCAAACCACTTCGTCGCTCTAATCGCACAACCAAACGCAGACGCACTTAGGTCTTCTGTTCTCAACACTTTTTCTCCCATTGGGTTTTACATTTGAGTTTCCAGATGACACCTATACTACACGTGCACTTTATCTTATTCAGCCGGTTGCTTCAACCTGGTGGGGGGCAATGTTGTATCCACAACATGATTATGGCTTATGCATCATTTACCCTTGTTTGCTTATTGACAACGGGTTACTTTAATTTTCCGATCTACAGCCACATCCCTGTCTTGACATGCGTTCATCGTAATAACCTTGCCTATCTTAGTGAAACCCACATAACCCTGGTTACCACAGCGGTTCATGTGCCTTACAACCATGTCAATGATCCAACCCCTCGAGAATAAGCTTTTATTATTTAAAGTGATGATTCAACATACGAAATAAATCAGTCATTACTTGAGTCTCGTCACTTACCGGCCTCTTCTTATTGTTGAATATCACAATATTGTCGTAACCATTCTGGCGGGCTTCTTTGTATTTCTCTTTTTGGACAGATCGTTCGTGATACCTCTTTGTTGCACAGCAACGCGCTGTTGCACGAATATTACTCACAACGCGTCCATCCCTTTTAGACCCCAGCATGACTCACACATATTCACCTTGTTGCCCACATTACTCATACCATAGTCATTACACGCATTATTACAGATAATACTTTATTAGCTAGATTATATAAATATCCCCATAGACAAAAGCAATAAACGTCATCTATCTACTTCTCTCTCAAACCTCTTTTCTGTTATTGGCCATGAATCTATCTGCCAAAAAGTGACACGACACACCTACCAGAATGGCTACAACACAACACTGTTTGCCAAAAAGACCCATAAATTACCGACAGCGGCAGGATTCGAACCTGCGCGGGCAGAGCCCATGAGATTTCGAGTCTCACCCATTAACCACTCTGGCACGCTGTCAGAACTCTTTGCACCCTCTATCACATTTATTTTGTGTAAAGAGCAGCAAGAAACCTCCACTGCACTTAAAATGATTTTTAGCTTTTGAGCATTTGAGCTAGCTAAAAAAAAAAGTTATTTTTTTTCCTAGTCAACTTTTTCTTCTTAGTTAATTTTTTTTCCTAAGTCTATTTTAAACCAACAAACTTTTTTTTTTCAACTTTTTTTCCTAGTCAATTTCAGACCAACTTTTTTTTTCCTAGTCAATTTCAGACCAACTTTTTTTCTCCAAGTCAATTTCAGACCAATTTTTACTTGGTCAAATTTTTTTTGCTAGTCAATTTCAGACTGAAGGGATAATTTAATCACAAAAAAACACCCAAAGTCCTATTACTACTACTTTTTGTACCTTATCCTTTTTTTTACCAAAAATGTCATTCCATTATATGTGCCAGAAGAAACTTGTACCTTGCTATTATGATAATTGCTTTAAAGCAAGCAAAGAGACATATTTACCCCAGAAGCCTCGAACACGTCTTTGCCATTACAAATACATTGGCACCAATCGTTATGACGAAATGGTTGCCAGACGTAATAGCAACATGGATGTTGATTTCCAAGAAGGTACCAAAAAAAAAGGTACTTTGTAAAGTTAATCAACATAACAAATTAGATGGTGAATACAATTACGGCTGTGGTAATGAAGGTGCTGTTGAAATCACTGCTGCAAACAACGAACTTCCAGCGCAGCCTGTTGTAGTGGAAGAGAACTTTTTGCGTCTTCCAGACGCGTATTGGAATGACGATGTCAATTTTGACAGCGAAAACGAGAGCGAAAATGTCAAAGACGGTAGCAATGAGGGCAGCAATGAGAATGGCGAGGACGAGATCCCTTTTGCTACAACTGAGAATGGTTAGTGTCGTTACTACCAAAAATTATACTCTTTTAACCATGTTTTTTATTGTCTGTACACCCAGAGCCAACCACTGGTTCTGAGAGGCTGTACTTGTTCCTTGGCATGTTCCTAGTTCTCTTCCAGCGGCAGTTCCTGTCTGAGGCTGCTGGAGAATTGTTAATGGCGTTTGTCAATGTTCTTCTTTCTGAGGTCAATGCTCTGTTCAAGTTGCCAAAGAAAGTGTCCACGCTTCGCGGCCATATGGGGGTTGCTTTTTATGAAGACAGTTTGACTTCTTATGTTACTTGTCAAAAGTGTCATAAGATTTATAAGCTCAATGATTTGTGTGATATTCAACAATAGTAAAAGGCAGGTAAGTGACGAGACTCAAGTAATGACTGATTTATTTCATATGTTGAATCATCACTTTAAATAATAAAAGCTTATTCTCGAGGGGTTGGATCATTGACATGGTTGTAAGGCACATAAACTGCTGTGGTAACCAGGGTTATGTGGGTTTCACTAAGATAGGCAAGGTTATTACGATGAACACATGTCAAGACAGGGATGTGGCTGTAGATCGGAAAATTAAAGTAACCTGTTGTCCATAAGCAAACAAGGGTAAATGATGCATAAGCCATAATTATGTTGTGGATACAACAATTTGGTTCGTCAGGAACAACAGTTCTGCGACCATATCGAGTTTCCAAACCACCCTTGGGCAAGCATGGTTAGGAAGACATGCAGGGGTGTGATATTCTAAAATAAGATCAGACGTGAAAGTGCGAGACCGAATTCCAGATCTTTTTATTGATGACAAACTACTCAGATATTTATATTGTTGAAGCGGTTGGGATGAACGCTTCTTGGTGATGTTCCGAATCCATGTTTAGGCGGCGATATAGGACGAGCGTCCTGTTAAGTAACTTATCCATGTTTCGGGTAAACTCGATGAGTCCTTTGATGTCCTAATCTAGATCAAAGTAGTTTTGGACAGATGTTGGCAGAAACTGGACCAATGGATGACGTACGGTTGGTGCCGTCGAAAGAACGAATAGAATGGATGTGTCTGAGCCTGAAACAAGAAGGCATTCTCTGTGGGAAGGTGTAGGATACGACATTACCCCCCGCCAGACAAGACAACCGTGTGAAAAGATTGTGTAGATCCCTACGTTTGTGGACAAAACAGCATGCCAAATGACTAGAAAAACCCAGAAAAACCCAGTGGGAGAAAAAAAAATGATGGGATAAAAAAGTCATGCTAAACGCGTTAAGTACTGGAGGCAGTGTTGGCGGCAACACGTTTGCGCTTGGACGAGCGTGTTTCTATACGACTGTGGATAGGAGCCGTGAAAGAGCTGCTTGCTCGCGATTGGGTACTGGTAGCTTCAGTACGTGGACGTTTGATAGTGAAATTAGGAGCAGTCGCACGTCGACTCCAATATTGTTGGATGAGATCCAAGCTATTGAAATGATCGGCCGGTTCCCAAGTGTCCTCTTCAGGGTCATCATATCCCTTCCAACGTACCCGGTATAGGTATTGGTTCTTGTCATCAAGTTTGTGATCCACGACTGCAAGAATCTCGTATGTGTCTTCGGACTGTACAGTAGTATCCGGTGAGATGGACTTCATATGCGAAGGTGGAACGTTTCTTGAGAGCAATTCACCAGTTGTATCGGAAAGAACATAACTACCTCCTTTGGTAAGACCGTAGACAGTGTAAGGGCCCACATAACGAGGATCGGTCTTAGCCGCTCGTGCAATGTTCTTGATCATGACCTTACTGCCGATAGGAAAGCCGTCAATAATGCGGTTCTGACTGTCAAACTTACTCTTTTCCAGAGCGCGTACGGCATTCATGCGTGCACTGAGAGCAGGAATAACGACTTTTTCCCAGTTGGTGATGTGTTGCATCAAAGCCTTGGTATCCTGCAAAGACGAAGAGGCCGTACCGAGCTGAACACCAGTATAATCCTGAAAGCCATTAGGTTTCCGACCAAGCATCACACTGAAAGGACGAGAACTATGGATTCGTGTGTGACGACAATTCATGGCAAGCTGTGCGCTACCGACGAACATATCCCACTCCGTAGCTTTGCCTTGTAAGCGTTTGATGATGGTTTGTTTTGCAATGCCCACAGCCTTCTCGGCAGCACCGTTGCCACGCGGATGGTATTTGGATGATAACCGTAATTCATATCCCGAGGCTTTAGCAAGAAGCTTGCATAAGGAATTGTGGAATTCCGTACCCCAATCATGCGTAAGGACCATAGGATAGCCCAGCAAAGAGAAAACATCAACCAAGGTGCGCGCGATAGTTGAAGCGCATTTGTCAGGTATGGCTCGAAGAACCACGAAACGTGTGAAAATGTCCAGCATAACAAGTAGATAAGAATTCCCGCTGTCAGAAACGGTGTCAAACGAACCTAGGTCAATAGCCCAGTGGTCACCAGGTCTGTTAGCAATTACATGTTTTAAAGGATGGTAACCGTGTTTCCCAATGTTAAAGCGTTGGCAATCGGGGCATTTGGCCACTGTATTAAGTGCATCCTTGCGAATGTTAGTCCAGTGAAGACCGTCATCGTGAATGGCATTGACGATAGCGTCTGCGCCGAAGTGACCTAAGAGATGAGCCTCCTGTAATAGATCAGCCCGTGCATCCTCTGGTGGTGTAATCATGTCAGCAGTGTTGGTCACTTGACTCATGCGTAACACAGGTGACTGTGCGTCTGCTGGTAAAGAGTTTTCAACCTGGTTGCCAGGGGTTTTCCTGTTGTTGTCGCTGTCCAACGGTTCTGAGAACAAACGACTCAAGTAATCAGGCAGCAAATTCTGAATGCCAGGAATGTGCACGACCTTAAATGAAAATTCGCCTATCACATCGTGCCAGTTAACCATCATGGCGTTGGCGACGGGTTGAGTGTGAAGAAACGTAAGCGCGCGATGGTCGGTATAAACCGTGAATGGTCTACGTGAACCCCATAACCACTGACGCCATTTCTGTAGGCAATATACGATTGAAAGCAATTCGCGTTTTGTCGTTCCGTAACGGGATTCACTAGAAGTGAGTGCTCGAGCCACGAAACCAATGTAACGATATTGATTGTTAAGGACTTGGAAAAGCATCCCCCCGATGGAAGTGTTGCTAGCGTCTGTTGCAAGGTGAAAATCATGCTGGGTGTCAACATGGCTGAGAACAGGAGCTCGTGAAAGTACCTCTTTCAACCGTTCGAAAGCTTCCGTGTGCTTCATAGTCCAAAGACCATCAAGTGAACGAGCGTTTCGCAGCCGGTCGAGTGGCCGCATCAACTCTGCAGCGCGAGGCAAAAAGGAGCGAAAGAAATTGCATAAGCCTAAGAAGCTTTGCACATCACGGCCGGTCTGAGGCCGGGGCCAATCAAGAACGTTGGAGACTTTGCGAGGGTCTAAAGCAATACCCAAAGCCGAAATCTGGTATCCTAACAAGTAAACACACTTCTGGGCAAAATGACACTTCTTCCTGTTTAAGGTAAGGTTCACAGATGTCAATCGTTGGATCAGAATGCTAACGTGCTTCTTATGTGTCTCCAGGTCTGGCGACGCCACAATACAATCGTCAAGATACGTTTGCACAAATGGAAGATCATGAGTCAGCTTGGTGAGCAAGGCACTCCATTGTTGCGGAAGGATTTTTAATCCAAAACAGGCGCGCTTCCAGATGTAACAAGTCTTATCGACAATCATGCCGAGCTTGAACTGATCCTCGGGTAGAATAGGCATAGTATTGAAAGCAGCGGTTACATCGCAAACGCTAAACACTGTGTTACCCGATAACGAGGCGAAAATGAAAGGTATGTCCCGCATAGGGAAGTTGTAATCGTCTAACATGGCATTAATGTGTCGCACGTCCATGCACCACCTATAGGCAATGGGTTCACCCGTAGAGGGATCGCATTTAGGAACACATGTCAAACCACTATTGAACGGTGTGTAAGTGGGGGATTCAGCGATCACACCAGCTTCTAACCATTCGTTAATCTGTTTGTGTAAAACAGGTTTCAAAGCTTCTGCAACTCGGTATGGCGAGCGGTAAGCGACTTTGCCTGGAGGTGTGGGTAACCGCACAACTGCTTCCGGCATCGTACAGTAAGCATCTTTTGGAATAGCCGCATTAGCGTCCAGGTAAGGGGCAATAGCATCCAGAAAGTCTTGGTGTTGCGTTTCGTTGCCTACTGGGCTGTTATTTGGCACATACTCATCAGGCATGGTAGGCGGATCTCTGGGAATTCCCGGCCGGTGCCAGCAATAAGGAAGGTTACCAATGAAAATACCAAAGTGATGTTTGATGTCATTACCAATGGAAATCTCAGCGTTACCATGTAAGTTAAACACTTCAAAGTGATGGCGGATAGCTTTGTTGTTGCAAGAAACATGTAATTTATTTTTTGTCACTCCTATTCTAGGTACAAGTGTGTCCTTATGTGCAGTGTGCACTTGACCGGAACGAGGCTCTACTTGCCAACCCATTTGCTGGCACAACGACAAAGACACAGTGCTATGGGTGGCACCAGGGTCGAGGAGCGCAAGGAACTTGTGTCCTTCTAGAAAGATAGGAATGTAATATGAGCGTGTGTTCTCAAAGGAAAACTCATGTGAAGACTGTGTAGACTTACAATCTGTGCAAGGCCCAACGGCCAAATCCAAATCCGACATGACAATGTCTGGGTCGCCGTTGTCATCGTCATCATCCTTCTTTGGAGGAGGCATGGTGTCGACGACGTCCGAAGAACGAATGGCAACCGAGGTGCACTTGTGATTGGGGACTCAAGGGGCACCACACTTACGACAGAGGTTGCCGCGAGAAGCACGAGAAGAGGAAGAGGAAGAGGAACCCGAAGAAGGACCAGCAGAAGAGGAAGCAGAAGAAGACGACGAACCACGGAACGGATTGTGCATCGAAGCTGCGGAGCCAACAGAACCTTGAGCTAAAATCTTAGCCCGAGCTTGGCAGTCGATGGTGTCGTGGCCACAGCGACCATGGACTTCGCAAAAATGCGAACCTCGGTCAACGCGACGGCGTTTGGCATCCTGAGAGGACGACGGACCACGAGAAGAAGAACCACGAGAAGAAGCAGCAGCTGAAGAGGAGGAGGAAGAGGAAGACGAAGGACCAGCAGAAGAAACAGGATGGGAAGACCCACGTTGGCGGTTGGCCAAGCAGTTGCGAGCCTTCTTCGCTCCTTTCTCCAAGGAGAGAGCAAGAGACGAAATCCCAGCCAAGGTGTTCTTCTGATCCCTGGGAAGACCAGCACGGGCGGTGTACACCCGGTCCTGCAGGTCAGGAACCAAAGCGTCAATATACTTATTGACCATAACGAAGTCATCCGCGGCCTTCGCATCACGCCGGAGTTTCTCGAAACGTGCCATGAACAAGGCAACGGTCTCATTCTCGAGCATGCAGATATCCATCAGCTGCTCGGTCAGCTCGGCAATGCGGTCAGCTTCGTCAACATCGAGATCCTCAATGAGATGGGTGCGGGCAAAGGACCAAGGCTCATTCGTGTGGGGCTCGAGGTTCACGGAGAACCAAGAACGGTGCTCTGGAGAGAGCAGCATAGGAACGAAACGGGGCCAAGTACGATCCAAATCAAAGTCGTCGCCACGGACAACGTCTTCGAACTTGGTGAGGCAGTCCGACAAAGTGGGGAAGGTGGTCGAGGAAGGCTTCCAAACATAACCAGCCCACTGGAAACAAGGAAGGTTGGTAGGCGCACGGCCAGAGCGTTCGGTGGGGACCGAAGTGGAGGGAGCAAAGAGCGACTGGGCAGTGACAGCGGCCGCGATTGCCTCTTCGAGGCGAACCATATGGGCCTTGATGGCGTCAGCTTCTGGAGCATCACGAGCAATGGCCTGGGTAAACTCGCAAGTGATGCGAGCAAGCTCATCCCTGAGCTCACCGATGGCAGTGGAGGCGATGGCCTGCATGGAGACCGAGGAGGAAGAGTTGGAACCAGTGGAGGAAGACATGGTGGAAACTTGGCAGGTAGTAAGAAGAAGTAAGGTAGGTAAAAAAAGTAAAGTGTCAAGGAGTTCGCAAAAAAAAATGTGATATTCTCAAATAAGATCAGACGTGAAAGTGCGAGACCGAATTAAAGATGTTTTTATTGATGACAAACTACTCAGATATTTATATTGTTGAAGCGGTCGGGATGAACGCTTCTTGGTGATGTTCTGAATCCATGTTTAGGCGGCGATATAGGACGAGCGTCCTGTTAAGTAACTTCTCCATGTTTCGGGTAAACTCGATGAGTCCTTTGATGTCCTAATCTAGATCAAAGTGGTTTCCGACAGATGTTGGCAGAAACTGGACCAATGGATGACGTACGGTTGGTGCCGTCGAAAGAACGAATAGAATGGATGTGTCTGAGCCTGAAACAAGAAGGCATTCTCTGTGGGAAGGTGTAGGATACGACAAGGGGGCCACTAGTGAAAAGGAGCTCAACAGGGCCAGTGGCCTTGAAGGAGTTTCCTTATCACTCTGTCATTTTGGGGCTGAGGATGGTGTTCAAGTGGCCATATTTTTTGGAATGGATCAATGCATGGAGACATCGCACCCGTTTTGGAAATAGGCTGTTTGATGTTTATGATGGCAGAATGTGGCGAGCGACTTTGGATTCTGAAGGGAAACCATTTGTAGATGATGATCATTCTCTACTGTTGACGCTCAATTGCGATTGGTTTAATTCAAACGCTAAAGGCGCAGCATATTCATGTGGTGCAATTTATTTGTCGCTCAATAACTTGCTGCGATCTGAACGTTACAAACCAGAGAATATTCTCTTGGTAGGTGTACTGCCAGGTCCACAAGAGCCAAGCAGCCACCAGATTAACAATTACCTTCGTCCGCTTGTCGATGAGCTACAGCAGCTTTATACTGGTGTACTTCTTGACGAGAGCGATTGTAATGGGCCAAGAATCCGTGCGGCACTTTTGATGGTAGCTTGTGACATCCCTGCTGCATGCAAGATTTCAGGCTTTACCGGTATCTGATCTTTCCGCGCCTGCTACAAATGCGACCGACGGTTTGAAGCGATCCCAGGCACCAAAGATCGGAATTGGGCAGTTTTCGACATCAACACCCAAACGATGGACGAAAACAAAGCCTTGGATGCGTCGCACCGGTGGACAACAGCAACAACAGCCAAAGAACGACAGACAGTTGAGCATGATGCTGGTTGCCGTTGGTCAGAGTTGTGTCACCTGACGTACTTTCGAAGGGTTCGCGCAACGATTGTTGATCCAATGCACAATCTGATTCTTGGAACCACCAGGCGGATGGTGGAACTTTGGCAGAGAGTGATAGATCCAGAGACCAACCAGCCGTATCTTACGCCAGCCCACTTTGCAAGCATGGAAGAGCAGCTGCACACATTCGACCTTCCTCCTGGCTACGAGATATCGAAGTGTAAGGTTGGTCAGTGCTGTGCACATATGACAGCAGCTGAATGGCGCGTGTGGACCTTGGCCTTGTCACCACTCCTTCTGAAAACAAGGCTTCCAAGATCCCACCTGGACATTTGGCTTCTTTTCGTGAATGCCTGTCGCCTGCTCGCAAAGCCCTCCCTGACCACACATGACATTTCTAGAATGCATGAATACTTCCGCCAATTCTGCATAAATGTGGATGAAATGTATGGTCATCACGAAGTCACCCCGAATATGCATATGCATTTGCATCTTGCTGAAACAGTTCTTGACTATGGCCCAGCCCCAACTTTCTGGATTTTTTCGTTCGAACAGTACAACGGCCTTATAAAAAGTTTTGATACCAACAACAAGGATCGCTTTGAAGGTACCTTTATGTGAAGCTTCTTGGAAATGTTCTTTGCAGATAGCTTCATGGCCAGCAAGGGCTTCCAAGTGACAAGGGATCCAACCCTTCTTGGGCTTTTCGAAGCACTTGTTTCAAGCATCAAGGCCACTACCATCGACACCACAAACCACCATGCTCACTTTGACTTGCCCTGTTTCCTCGGCTATGCAGAGGAACTGGGCAACGAAGAGGTCACTGGTCAGGAGCTACTGCCGCCATCAGCCATCCAGACCACCAAGATCCAGCCACAGTTTGTTGCAATGAGCGACGAGCACTATAAGTGTTTGTTCGCCTATTACAGTGAATTGTATATTGGAAGCCAATACAGGGCGACAGGTAATTACACATGTACACATATGGACATTGATTAATATGTTTAAATTACAGGCGAGATTAAGGATGGAGCACTGGTGGTGAGTAACAGGATCAGAAAGTTCACAACAATCGACATCCTAGGCCAACTGTACCGAAGCACTGACGCTAGAAGTACTAGGGGATGTTATATTCAAGCCTACTTCGACAAGACTGACAACGACAATCAGCCAATCCTAGATTGTGATGAGATGGAGTTTCGGTATGGTAGGATTGAATATTTCTTTGTGCACTTGGCCGAGGCTATTTGCGAGGAGGCAAACGAACCACGTACGGGGCAACACATATATGCATTTGTTCGATGGTTCGCAAAGTCTCATCCAGCCTTCGCGTCTTTTGCTCCGTTTGGTTTGGCGGTATGCAAGGATGAGTCTCAGCTGTTGCCACTGAGTAGGGATTGTATTCTTCCTGTTTATAGGATTTTCTCTCCGGTTGCTGTCTGCCCATGGATTGACAACAATCTCATAGTCATTCTGTTACCACGTAAGACCATCGGCTAATCGCCTCCATTCCATTCATTACACTTTTACCTTCATTGCTTCCTACATTCCCAGCTTCCATCATTCGTTTTCCTTTTATTCCGATTTCTAGTACCACGAAAATATGCCTATATGCCCTATGCCAATTCCTTCTTATGCCTTATGCCTTATGCTCCCTATTATTTATTTTCATTCTCTATCCCTATATCTTATGTTTATGTACCTTTTCCTACTTATGTCTTCGTTGCCCGCACTTCACTCCTTCCACTATTCTATATACTTATGCTTCTATGCCTTATGAATCTAAGCCTAGTGTAGCTATTCAGTAGAACGTCCTTAGATGCTGTGGTATCCAAGGTACTAGCTAGTCGGCACTACCGGGTAAACGTATGACGGTACCTGAATAATACATTGACAGCCTTCCGGCTTGACTAGATCTTCCAAGAAGTCTAGAAACATTGCCGTGTCGGCTATATGATATGGCATCCTCCCGACCACGGCTATTTGATTATGAGTTTTATCTCGAGCAATATAAATAGAGAGAACCGTTAACATAATAAAGACATATTCGATTCTCACAGAACTTACTGTTTTTCTCGATCCATTCTCTCTCACCACAGATGCGCGCCTCTGTACTACTTCGGAAGCAATCGATGCTTATCATTCGATCATGCGAGAGAGAACGTCTGTTATAACTTGGGTCGTCTTCAACTGACTATGACATTATGCGGCTCTGTTTTTTTATATACGAAGCGATAATGATCCATTTAAGTATAAACATAGGTAGGTTGGCTCAGGAATTGTCTGATATGATCCAGAGGCGGACAATTCAAGCAACGGAAATATGAAAGGCACTGCCTCAGGGCACCGTGGTATTTTAGAAGCATCCTTACTTTTTTAGTAAGCCTGTATCCCAAAAATAAAATTTTTGACACTCTTTCTTTTCAGTCCATGTTTTCTTCAAGAGGAGTTATGCGCAAATACCATGATCCCTACGAGATTGTAAAAAAATTGTGCACTCATAAGTTTAAAATTACCGTTCTCCTTGACTGTTGCTAACGATTGTTAACCCATGAGCTTTATGCCCAACCTTTGTGCCCAAAGACAGCTCAATCTTTTTTGTTCCAAGCCCAACCCTACCACCCTACCACGTTGGTGCTTCATTTTCATCAAAATCCTCAGGACGCTGCGTAGCTTCGTCGGGAGAATTGACGGCCCAGTCGGGCAACAGCTTTCGCTGCTCATCAGTCAACTCTCCCCGCATCCCCTTATTTCGGCCCATATAACATGTCCTGGGGGATGTTTGAATGCATTCTTCCTTTTTTGGAAGTGTGTAAAAAGGATATAAAAGAAAAAAATAGCTTTCCATACGCTCTATACCTTTCTGTTAGGGTAGATAAATATTGAATCTCGATAGAGACAAAAAACATACGTGAAAGATAGTATGCACCCCTGTTTTCTAGTAGGATTCACCTGGTGAAGAACCCTGTCTAGCATAATATGACACAGCGAGGGGTTCAATTCTATAAATTAATGAGACCGAAGAAGTGCAACATTTCAGACTAACGAAAACAAATAAGGGGTGCATTTGTTATTGAGTTCATTTCTAGAACAAATTATCTATCGGTGGATTGCTTTCAACGTACGGAATTTTCAGTTCGTTATTGTACTATGCTGTTAGACCTAAATGAACAGTTGTCATAGACGGTCAACAAAAATATCTTCGAGTAGTTATATTCATATGTAGTATAATATGGTATATTATAGAACATAAAGTGTCTACTGTGGTGCGGGAGGAGGAGGGTACGGAAGTATCTGTTTATGAGGGCGCTTCTTTGTACTGCTATTGGTATTTGCCTTTGATCTCTTTGTACGTTTTCTGGGCAGATCGGATAAATCAAAAGTGGGCGAGCGTGTCAAGTTTGGCATATTAATGTTGCTGCTATTGGTGGCCGACAACCGTATAAAAACCGGTGGGGCCGCAGCAGCTGGACGAAGAGAACGCAAAGGTGAAATCGATCGAGCAGGGGATACAAGCGGTATAGCAGGTGAGTTGGCTGCAACGGGACGAGGAGGGTAAGAGTATGGTATAGGTCTAGCGTGGACCATTGGTGGTATGGAAGCAGTAGAGGGACGCAGAGGACGAAAGTATGGTATAAGCGGAACAGGAGGCATTGATGGTGTAGAAGCAGCAGGGGGACGAGGACGCAAGGCGAAAACGCGACGTGGCGTGGCAGGTATTGGGTTCGTTGGTATATTGTTGATTTGGGACTGCACAGTTTCCTCGTCGTCGGGTATAGGTGCTGTTATAGCAAGCGGCATAGGGACTTGTGCAGGCACAACTGGCAACGCTCGACTTGGAGACTGCATGTGTTCACGCATAGCTTCACAAACACCACGGCCGCTTTCAATACTGTCATGTGCCACGCGACGTGTGCTCCAGCATGACTTGTAGAATGTTTGTAGCTGCTCAGGTGATTTGTAATATATGTTTGCTGGGCCGGTGATGCTGTTGACGTGGTCATTCCATTCACGAGAAAACGACTCCCAATCCAGTGATCGGCCTTGTATACGATTATTGATCATTGTGGCAAACAAGGTATACTCGGCATTGGTATGCATCGGCACTACTGGATGTACGACTGCTTGCTTTGTTGATAAAAAGTGGTATAGGGCAGACTTGGGGTTGCTTGTCGCACCATTGGGTATAGATAATCTGGTACTGGTATCAAGGAGTGCTTTCTTTGTGATCATGCTATCATTGCGGATCTGTGGCAACAAAGGATGCATGTGGAGATTGGTTGCCATTTGTGGGGGTATAGCGGCTATGCCAAAAGTTTCATTTCCTGAAGGTGCAAGTACACGTCCAGTGCCATAGCCACCATTCACGCATGGCTCCAATCGATCCATTCCCAAATCGATGCGCAGGGTATTGATAGACTCAGTCAACCATGGACTGTAGTGACCGCGATGAGTCTTTTGGTATCTATTCTTTGCCCCAACCTGACCATAAAAAAGTGTTACTATGCATGTTTACAAAATCAAGTAGGCTACTTACTCGAATGTTGTGGCGCAGACGATAATCGGCCAGGACGCAATCGGTGAAGTGAGGACCTGCACCAAGGGAGGCAAATTTGCGGACGATGTTCATGTGGACACCACCTTCGAGACTGTTGGTACCTCTTGTACATCGGTATAATGGAAGTTGGCTGCCATCTCTCCCAGTCTCGAAATAAAAGGAGATGCCTGGTGGGTCCGAGACATCGCCGCGACGAATCGAATTGAGTACGTTTTCAGCTTGTCGCCATGCTTCATCATCAAACAGGGGCCGGTTGCTTCTTGAACAGCGTAAGTGGCCAAGCTCATTGAAAAGAAGTTCGACGCTAGAGCCAAGTACATTGGGAGGGGGTATTCTTCGCTTGACTCTGCGTAGCACCCATTCCGGCTTGGTCGAAAGCATGTGATCCCATGAAAGATTTTTACTTTGGAGGTATGCGACAACTCTGGCCTTGTCAGTTTCATCTGGAACAAATATGGTGTCTCGAAGTCGACGTGCGAACTCTTTTGCTAATACATTGAAAATTACTATATTAGTTCTTGGTCTAGGTTAAATAATTATATTTCGCACATACCCAATCCGTGCCGTCTTGATATTTTGATTTGAGCCATAAGATGGAATGGATCCTTAAGTACTCGGGTTGCGGAAGATCGTGGTATATTAGAGCTGCTGTGCGGTGGTGGTTCTTCACATTCTTGCAATGTATGCTCGACTTCTGATGCTGTGTCGCTATCATCGTCAGAGCTCAATTCATATGCTGCCATCCTGGGCACTTGAACATCCACACTCTCAGCATGTTCTTCTTGGGTATCTTCATGGTCCACAGAGCCAACTTGGGTATTTTCGCGGCCATCACAGCCTTCATGGGTATTTACATGATCAATCAACGCCTGGTATACTTTGAGTGATGCCCATGCATCTAATGCTGCATAGTATAGCTGAGCAGGATTGAGCACAGGTGCCTCCCAGTCGCTCATTCGTATCTGATCATCCTTGTCAAGTCTTGCATGGAGGACTGAAGCACATATGTCAGACAGACTGGCATTTCCGCTGGACACGAAATTCTGCGCACTGCTGAATGCCTCAAGCTCCACGTAACTCCCTTCGTCAAATGAAACTCCATAATCCCTTCTGATCTTTTTCAGATCACCGCCCACATTGCGACCAGTCTTGATGACATGGTTGCTTTGTAAAAGCTCAGCTAGCTTGTCAGGAACGGATCCGTAAGAGTGTAAGGGTAAGATGGTGACGGTATCTTCGAAGGCAATTTGGACAGTAGCAACCTTCCCTGGGCCGGTGTATCCAGTGGTTGGGCCATAATTCCACTCACAGTCAAATCCAATTGCAATCGTTGATCCTTCGGGGGTATCGGCGGTAGGGTATGTACGGCGAAGAAGGCAGTCGAGGTATATATTGGCGTCGGCAGCAGATGGTATATAACGCTGTGTAACATGAGATGGGAGCGACAGGTATGTAGGGTCATTGGAGTGGGCTTCTCAAGGACGAGGATCCACCGTTGTTTCAGAGGCAGAAGCATCAAATCCTCGCCTTAAAGATGGGATGTTCTCCAACAGGAAAGCTTTGTCGCCGGTGACGTTGTCGGTATAAAATATCTCGGGCAGCTGATGGCCATACAAGCAGTATGAATTAAGCATCTCCTCGAAGGCCGGCTTCAGATGCGAGAGCTTTTTTGTAGGAACCAACAACTGCAATCTGATCTTCTCATACTCATTGCAAACCGTGTAGACCGCATAGAAAGTTGGCTCGCCGCCAATCTTTGCCATGTGCTTGATAATTTTAAAAGTGTGGTCGTCTTTCAAAATTACGCCGTCGATTACCATCATTTCTTTGTCAATAAGGGGCCGAAGATCGTCCATCAAAGCGGTATAAACTAGGGCTCTAAATACGGGCGGGCAGGCCCGTGGACTGCCCGTTTTGGCCCGGCATTTTCGGGCATCGGACCAGGAAAGCTGTATGAAGGTGGGTGCCTGAACGGGCACGGTCCTATATAGCGGCCCGCCCGTCAGGCCACTGGCCCGACCGAGTGCCCGAATGTGAAGCATATGTATTTTCTTAGATGAAACGTCCATCTAAATGGCCCTTGTTATATATGTAATTTGATTCTATCAAAACCGTGTATTGCAGATAAAGATTAATCAACTAAGTATACATCTTTAATATGGAAAGATTTGTCAAAAGGTTGAGCAGTTTCTACAATGATCCGGTTACACAATGTTTGGTGTTGATGGGCCAAGTTGCGACAATGAAAGGCTGCTACGTCAATTAGCACTATTCAAACTGCCTGCAGCACGCTAATCCGCAAATGTCTTAGAACTTGGATAGGATCGGTATTAGTGTGAAAGGGCTATGTGTTCAAGCAAAGATAATTTCCAGCTGGCATTGTGTAAGCAGAAGTAAAATGCGATGATAAAGTGGATCAGTATAATGATCGCTTTATTACACGAAAAAAAAGAACAACAATAGTGATTGAAAAGTGCCTCGACCATACAGATGCTTTATTACCGAAAAAAACCAACCTTTGGCTTACTAAAGGTGGTGCTTCGCAGAAAACCATTGGGTAAAGAAAAAAGAGCTATGACAAGCATCCTTCTTCATCTTGAGTAGTGCGCTTGAAAAAGTGTACCTATTTGAAAAACAATAAGGGTGGCTGTGTATGCACCATTACAGTATGTACGCAGCCACCCTTTTTTGATTGGGATGCACAATGTCGAAATGGAATGGAGTGCCGGTAAAACAAAGCTGAGTCATATGGTAAAATTCAGTTGTATGGAAAATAAATATGGTCGAGTAGTACTGTATGTGGTGATTAAAAATTCGTTCTGAAGCAATATGGTCGACCTGAATTCCATTTGACGGGCATCGAGAGAAAAAACGTTGCTGAAAAAATGCAAAGCAGGATGCATTCCTACGCCATTTGCGATGTCGAATTGCTGGTTTGTCTCACTGTGTCGCTTTGGCTTTTTGTACTTCTTGGTCTTCCTTTGTTGCTTGCAGAAGTTCTGCTGTTTCAAAAAAGTGTGTGCAAGATAGCGATTACATGATCTAATACAATAAAGATGACTTTTGCCCAAACCTTATATACGATAACACAAGGCAGAACCCCATTTCACTTCTACATTAGTCATTGCTGCATTAAGATCGTTTACATTGTAGATTTCATCGGGCGGGCCACTTTAATTTGGGCTCTTGTAATTTCGGGTTCGGGCAAAAGACATGGCCCGTTTAGAGCCCTAAAAGAATCTAAAGGCATCGAGTAATTTCTACCTCGCATTTAAAATACTTGATCAGTTTTACAATTTGAAGGTATGCATAAATAGTTTTAATAATAATTTGAGATATATAATCGATTTTTCATGAATGCATTTAAGTATTGCTATGGAAGTCTCATTGTTTTATAGCTACTAGCTTGATTTATATCGTAAACAAATAGACAAAGAATTCTTGGATTCGATGCACATATTGCAGAAAGTGACGCCAAACGTCTGAAAGCTCTTTTCTGTAACATCTCACGGTTTGCATTTGACATAATCAAGACAGAAATCCGTCGATCGAATATGCTGCAAACTGTACATTGTCAGTACGTTATTAGGCATATATTTGACATTCCTTGTTGCCACATACTTCCTCTTGCTGGTGAGATCCCGTTGTCGGTCGTTCCCAGGAGATGGCACCTCTTTCCTGAACATACATGTAAGAAATATTAACTATTTCAGTCAATGTATATACTAATGTCTATATCCAAAGTTGATCCATACATAAACACATTAGCCGACGATGTTTCATCAAACGAAAGCGATGTTTCCATCCTTGCAGTTGCCAGTGATTATACACCCGAAACAATCCATGACCGGATTTCCACAGAGCTGTACCGTATTGAACAACTCCAGTATATATGTACCGACCAACAACAGCAAGCATCTCTTTTGGAAAAGTTAACAGCCATCAACCGCGATTCCTTCATCGACCTTAAGAAATTAAAGCCACCGAAAGGGAAAGAATCAGCAAAACGCAGTACCAAGCGAGATGCAATTTTCAGCGAGATTCACGAAAAAGAATCAAAGAAAAAGGCTAAGACCTTATTCGCTAAAGATGCTCTTGATGCATGGTACGTATCCCACTGTGGTATATGATTTAGAGCGCGCTTAAGGCGCTTAATATTTGATATGCTTACATCGATAATATCGTGATAGGAATGGCGGCAGTTTGTCACAAGGAAATCAAAAGCAGCCAGTAATAACGCAAGAACCTGCCAGACCAAGTGATAAAGCCACTGTGTGTCAATATGGTGATATACTTCACCCTGTCGCACCTCGCCATGCAATCACACGTATCAACAACGTAAGCGATGATGGTAATTGCGGTTACCGTGCAATTGCTTTGGCAGTGAAATCCGATGAAAGCAAGTGGGAAGAAGTTAAAGATGCCATGCTGGAGCACCTTAACAATCATACGGCATTATATCTGCTTCTTTTTGGAGACAGTGATGTTCGTAGGGTTGTGAGCCGGTTGACCAACCGGATTTCACCAACAACTTCAGCATTTTGGTATATGGTTCTTGAAGATGCGGTTCTTGCAGCCAATACGTTTAACGTGGCAATTGCATGCTACGTTCCCGATAGTTCAATGCTTTACGTGCCAATGTTCAACCTACCAGCGTCACACCCGATTATTATCCAGTTGCATGCCGCCCATTACTACCACATCGAATATAAAACACGTGCAAAGATTACGTGGCCACGTCTGTATCCAGCACATTCTTCCTTCTGTCGTCGCTATCAATTACAAGACTTTTCACTTGCTTTTCCTCATTTATAATTATTGATTTTACTCCCCTTCTTTATATATGTATATCCAAAAGTAATCAACAAGTTTGACTTACCACACACTGAGATACTATATACATGGATTTACGTTGGCTCCTAGCATCGAATTCTCTTAAAGTGGTGAGCAATATATCTTTATTTATTTTCCACTTGCGGCAAATTCAAATGCTATCGACTTCTGAATACTGTTTTACTGAATTCGCACCTGTCGATTTGACATGTCGCGTTTGATTACTGCTTTATTGGATTCTCAATGTTCGATTTGCCATGTCGATCATTGCCCAGTCGGATTCTCACGGGTTGATTTGGCATGGCACATTTAATTATGGTTTCCCTGGATTCTCACGGGTTGATTTGGGATGACGCGTTTAATTATGGTTTCGTTGGATTCTCACGGGTCGCTTTGGCATGTAAAGTTAAATTCTACAGTGAAAGGTGAAGGGGTGCAGGATGAGGGTGCGCTTTAGCTAGAAATCGACTGTCTACGTCACAAGTGCTGGGTGGGGTGCACGAGAGTGGGGTGCATTTAGCCTTTCCCCTTAAATTAGCAAGTGACACAGAATCAGCGGAAGTACGTAACGAAGGGATACTCATAAGTTGATGTAACCAAAGTAGCGCTGTTACTACCCATCCGGAAATGTATTCGCAGCAATGTTGATTGCAAATATTTATTTGATCACTTGAGACAAGAGCATTTATCGTGTTTGACCAGAAGGAAAGATAATTCGGTTTACCGACGGTTATCATGAAACGGAACAAAGTATCTCTGTCTCTGGTTAATAGCTATGCTTACATTTCTTAAGCAATTTAGCTGTTCGTTCTCGTTTGTCCACACTTGTAAATGCTAAGCATCCTTGTTTGGAAGATACAATACCACCAGCAGGCTTCACCGCCTGCCGCAGTACTACAAAGTCCGTTTAATCTCCAGACATTTATGTTGTTACCGGTAGCGGAAATGTGAACTCGATCCATATCCATGGATGACATGAGACACGATTTCATCACAATTATCCCCATATTGTTCTTCATATAAATGATTTAAACTATTTATTTTGGCAAAATAGAAACAAGGTGCCAGCCTTTATACAAAATATGTTACATCTTCTGTCATCAGTTCTCTTTTACAGAGAGTGGGAATCGTTGACCAGAGAAAAAAATGGTGAGACTGCATATACTTAGCAGAAGAGGGGAAGACCGAAGCCATAGGAGAAGGGGTCTGTTATATGTGAATTGATGAGCTTTCCCGTTCAATCAACTCTTTTCCCAAAAATATAACTTACCGTTGAAGCGGAGACCAAGTTCAAGCTTGGCTATGGCGGCCAAATCCTCCTGGTCCAAGGAGAAGCTGAACAAATCAATGTTGGTCTTGGTGCGCTCGACGCTCATACTCTTGGGGATGACGGCGACACCACGCTCAATGGACCAACGCAAAAGGACCTGAGCAGTGGTCTTGCCGTGCTTGGTGGCGATATCCTTGATGACGTTGTGACCGAGCAAAGGCTCAGCAGTCTTACCATCATCAGTCAACTGGATAAACGAAGCGGGACCGAAGGAAGAGTAGGCAGTAACCTGGATACCCTGCTTCTGAACCCACTGAACAAGGCGGGTCTGCTGAAGGTATGGGTGCAACTCGACTGTAACCATAATAAGCAACTCCGATCAAGTGCTACGACCAAAAAAAAAAGAATTACTTACCCTGTAAAACGGCGGGCTTGATGTTGGCATAAGTCAAAAGATCAAGAATAAGCTGGACGTTGAAGTTGGAAATACCAATGTTCTTGGCATCACCAGACTCAGCAAGCTTTTCCATCTCGCGCCACAAGTCCTGGATGGGGGAGCGCTCGAACTGGATCTCCTCGGACTCACCGGGTTGGTACCAGCCAGGGGGATAAGCGGTCTCAAGAGCGACATGCTTAAGAGGGACGGGGACTACCCACCAGTTTGTGAGCACAACATGTATGCGCACTTTTCCTTTTCCCTTTTAAGTGGTTACTTACAGTGAATAAGGAACAAATCGACGTAATCCAAACCAAGGTCCTTGAGCTGCTTGTCAAAGGTAGGACGGACGTTGGCCTTGTTGTGGTAGGTGTTCCAGAGCTTGGTAACGACTGCGCAACATGAAATGAATAAACTCCTCGTCGTCACTTCCTCCATTTTGCACACTTACCGAAGAGCTCCTCACGCTTGACAATTCCTTCGTTGATGGCCTTGTTGATACCACGGCCAACTTCGACTTCGTTGCCATAATCAGCAGCGCCATCGATCAATCTGAATCCAAGGACGTTTAGGATACAAGTCGCGTTTATCGTAGCAAAAATACTCTACCTGACGCCAGCCTTGATAGCATTGTAGATGGTCTCCTCAGCATCTTGAGGCTCGACTTTCCAGCAGCCGAAGCCAACAAGGGGCATCTTGTCGCCAGTGCGGTTCAAAACGAGGTGTTGGGCCATTGTGTGATATGTGTAGAGTAAGAGGGAAAAAGATGTGTACCGAGTTTCCAAAAATCTGGGGACCTTTTATATCTATGTTCCTTTCTTGTGAGAACGCGTGCCGCACGCGGGACGCTGGAAAAGCTGTCTGTTATGTGCCGGAAAATTCGCGGATTGGACTGCTGGCATGAACAAGACGTACCACAAAATCCCCTTATGGAGAAAAGCCAGCTTTAAAGTTCTCCGCTTTCTCCACTTGCTTACATATGCATCCTATAAAGCGCTGCCTGCCCGCAACAACAAGATCGTTTCAAATACAGAGATATCACCATTGCAATATACGGATGACAATGATGGCAATATATGTTTTATCAGTACAGCAACTAGGGATCGTCTACTCGGGTATATTCCCCAATGGAGGAATTGACTTTAGCAGAAGACTCGAATTTCACAGGTTTCAGAGCGAAAAAGTACGTGATCCTTGAGATCATTGGCGACACCCATCCGCTACACTATTTTCCCTTTGAAATTTAAGCAATAACAAATATCCGTGCGCAAACATTATCCCGCCTTTAAAGTTTACAGTATCGCTATCTATATACAACGATACACGTATAAACGGTGCCTTGATCAATTCTATTAGCGTTGCTGAGGATCTTATTTTTTTGTGCGGAGACCGGGAGGCCAGGTCATGTCGGAGATAAAATCAAAAACCCGATTGGTCGGAATATGGCCCAACGTCATTCCTTTTTTTTTCTACATGCCGTTGATCCATTACCGTTTTTTCCATTTACAATAAAGCACGGATATTTAACTTGTTCTGGTTTAGTTGAATTAGCCATCCTGATACCATAAAGGTAGCTTCGCTTCAATCTTGAGCCAAAAGTACCTTCCTTGGTACAGCTATAGATCAATATGATTCTTCCAGGTCGCGTCTTTGGCGCAACAGCCTCTAAATCGATGAATTTTTTTTGTGTAGTGCTGAATTACTCCATTGGAGACTAAAGGTCCATGCTGCGGAAATTTTAGGACACTTTCATTGCACTAAATGCACATCGTTACACCTACTGAATCTAGAATATACGGTCCTAGTCGATAGAAAATAATATGTGGCTCCATATAATGAAGACATCCAGTAAAAAGCTAGGCAGTAACGGATTATATTTGCCATGCATACGTTAATGGAATTTAGCCGTAAGGGAGCCTTCTTGTCTTCATTTCACTATAAGCAATACCACTCACCGTAAAAGGAAGTCAGAATTTCAAGATTCTACAGCAGTACGCAGATAATTTGTCTAGCCGCATATTCGAGAGTACAATACGCCGTGAAATATTTACATTGGTATATCTATAAAAGCGTTGTACGATACATTTATTCTTCGTCTCGTTGACCACGAAGAGCTTAATGCTTCCTTGGTATGATTGTGTGAATCAACGATTGTAGATTAAAACAAATGTACGCTCAAATAATTGTTTACACGGCCACCCAGCGTCTTATTTCAGGGTGATTGAGCGGTTCATAAAATATAAAGTGTCAAACCGGAGAACGATAAGATCGAAACGTTACCAGCGGAAATGAGCGATACTATAGTATACAAAAGAGATATTTGTCGCCGAGGAGATGACATTCAGCTTATTTCGAAGGTATTGATCGACTCAGCACCAATTTATCCGGAAGTGGTAACCACTAAACCTCGCGTTCCTCGTGTCGAGAGGGTAGAAAATCGCTTATGTTTATTTTTACGAAGACGTCGGATGGCGGGCTATAATATCACTAGAAGTACTAAGTGGTGCCCATCTGTCTCATTACACCAGCTCATGTGTATACCGTAATTTCGCTTAATGCAGCAGCTGTCAACGCACAGTCCTTTTTTGTACCATTTGACGCAGATGTTAGGTGGGAGATCCAAGAGCCATCGGTGCCTTTGGACTTGAGCATTATATCGATACATATCCCATCCAAACGTTGGATACATTCCGATTTAGCCTCAAATATACGGTACTGTAATCCCATCGAGGAGGTAAGCTCTATAAACTCGTCGGACCCTGATGTGGCTGATATGATTGGTCGGCTTATATCCCATTTAAAAAGCTTGATATGAACGATGGACTCTGCAAGCCTATACTGACTGCTTTATAGTACTCCCAAGATACGGTCACCTTCGCCAAACCTGACCAAGTACTGTCAACCCAAGTCAGACTTATGTTTATTGAACAATTCCAAAATTTGTAGTGTGCTCAAGTGGTCTCATTTACGGTGTTCATGTGTGCTTTGGGGGCTTCACCGCAATAGCTCAAGTCAGATTGTCCCGGTACAGGATTTTGCGTTTCATAGCGCCAAAGGAAGTACAACATTTACACATTGGGTAGCAGAAGCCTTCGTATTCAAGAGGCAGGAAACGCAGTAACCGCCTAAGAGATCTGTAATGACACAAAGGAGAACCCTGTCACTCTAATTGTCTTCCAAAATACGGAACACCTCCGATTTGAAAACTCTACTGTTGTCGTACGTATCTGGGCGTTGAACAAGGCGTTTCCTTTCTTTCTTGAATGTCCTTTCTGTGTGTAGTCTTATATTTCTATGGAAAAAGTCAGGACAAGCCAAGATAAAAAAAAAATATCACCAGCGAAGAAGAGTGCATCGAGGAGAGTTTCACCATCGACAGGATCCAAAAAAAAATATCCCACTGATCGGAGCTTATCATTTGAGAGCGTTGTTACAGACGTCCTAAAAAGCACCTAGCTCTAGTTGTGTTCTGTCAATCACTTCATGGATGCAGCGAGTTGGAAGGTTTGGCTGTGGGATGGGTGAATTGTTGCTTGATACAGCTTTCGAAAGGCCACTGACAGCGATATTGAATGATGTTACTGCATCACGATTGAAGTATTCGCATGGTGGAGAGGGCAGTCCGGATTCGTACACCTGATGGCGCCGTTAGCTGCCTTGAGCTTTCCAGCTACTCAGTACTTCTGCAGTTTTGTCGGTGCATGGCATTCAGGGCATGTCTTAGACGAGCGATATTCACTGGTGACGATGACGATATCATGCTTGCATGACCCAAGAGCCTGCCTCAGCTTTGAGTCCGCGCCTCTAGCATGCTTCTTGATGTGGCTGTTGGCTGCACAATACGCGCTATAAAAAATCAGTGTTGCTATCGGTTGCTGAACGCGCCAAAATGTTCCAAGCTTTCGATGCGGGATAAAGTGCCGGATCTCCCTCGTCCTTGACTCTTTATTCCTCCTGCTGTCGTCGCCCTTCTCCTTGTCGCGTTCGCGTCGCTTGGTATGTTTTGTTTCGAATATCGCAGCCTTTTTTATAGATGATTATATCTTTTTGCTTTGGGTGGGCGTGTTGTCTGCTGGGACGGTTGCTGCTCAGGTGATGGTGGAGAGGTGTACCTTCGTACAACGCTCATCACGGTGTCAAATATGGTGGTAACCGCGGTTGGTGCGACAACCATCCCTGGATCGATCCCAGTAACACCCAGTGGTTTCTGGCTATCGAAGCTTCAATGATCGTCTTTTGGATACAGTGCTATAAACACAGCGATAAGCATACATATGACGCGCCTTTGATACAAGCGCTCTACCTGTTCTATTGTCTCTTGCGGCCGAACAGTTTTGTGCGATTTTGAGGCTTGCATCTGAAGCAGCTTGGCACGCAAGTCCGTCAACTTCCTTTGCTTCAATGAGGGAGTTCTTCGCACCACCCACAGTTTCGCGTAAACACCACGATCCCAATCCTTCTTGTCCTTGTTCTCTTCTTCCATTCCGGAATGTACGACCCAGGTCTGCACGCTCGATCTCGTACTTATTGCATTTCTTGCGTACTTGTGTGTGCTCAGTCTGTAGCTCCTTGACCTGTTTCTCCTTCTCCTCCAGAAGTTGTTGGTTGAGATTTTGGTCGATGTTAGCCCTTTTCGATCCAGGTTCCGCTGCTGAAGGTGCGGCCTTTTCTGCCCAGTTGCATTGATCGCCTTCTTCATTTTCCGCTTCTGAGCCGTCCTGGCCTTTTCCTTGCCAGCCATTCGCTTAAGCCTTACTTTTTGCTGTAGGGAAATGTTACCACAGCCCTACCCTTCCCCTTGCAAACAGGAACCAATTCGTTCGCATTGGAATTGGTGGAGCTAGATTCTTCATATTTGATCGGTGGACTGGACGCTGCTTGCTTCTTTCTTTGCTTGGCTGGTATCGTCCGTGTCAGCGTCTTGCGACCACGACCAAACACTCGGATCTGAAACTTGTTAACGTAGGTCAAGCGGTGCTTGAAGGCAAGGTTCTTGGTTTTGAGAGCTTGCGCTATCTTCGGTAAGCGGAAAAAGCACTGGAAACGTCATCGCGCCTCTCTGGCAGGCCTTCCCCTTGGCCTTCCCCATTCAACAACAAAGAACCAAAGCTTCTCTATTTCCCGTTGGTGAATCAATTCTACCGTATGTACAGGGCCATCATGGGGTGCTTGTGCCAATTCCTGCAAGGCTACATGAAGAGCCATACTTGGTGTCTGTCCTTAGCTTTGCGCTGTTGAGCAGAACCTTAGTACCAAGAATACAAGAATATGCATCTCTACACTCCAAGCTATTGTTTTTTTCACAATTGCTGCTGCCTTGGTCAGTCAATTCTGTCTAAAGTCTCTAATTATTAACCATCTCACAGATAGGACAAGGAGCTGTGCAAGCCCAAGCTCACGGTCGTGGGAGGTTCTCAACTTCTTGAAGAGTGTTGACGAAGAGTGATTGCACGTTAGGTAAGGGATAAAGAGGCTCGCAAAGGACACCAGTGATCGCTCGTGGTCGACGAGTAGTTTCTTGAACTAGCTGTATTTCTAGCTCATTGCGGCCATGCTACCTTTGTCTGACATATCCTCGTTCTCCAGCTGTTGATAAAAAGAAGGCGTGCTCGCAGAGACGTTGGGTTTATGCCTGTTCAAGTCTCATCAAGATGTGACCATGTGTCGGAACCAGCCAAACAATCGACACAAGAAACTGCAAATAGCTACGGGATGAGGTATTGGGTTCATGGATGGAAAAACTATATTTCCGCTACTATTACCATGGTTGTCTATGTCTCTTGTTAATGTCGAAATAACCCACGGGTACACCTCCGCTAGTACTCGGTCTTCCACATTTCTACCATATTATTCTCTTTATGATAGCTGTTGCAAACAACAAGTGAATTGTCATGACCGATTAGGTCATAGTAACAGTATGCATCGTTGTCGCCCCCTTCCCCTTATTTCATTGATATTACCCCGCATTATTGCTCATCTTACCGATATTGTATTTCATTGTCATTAATTGCATCGTTGTATTTATTATTTCTTGAGAGCATTGTGTGTATATATCGGATAAGGACAAGAGCAATAAAGGCATCAGTTTATCTCGTCACATTATTCTATCTACCTTATCCTTGTCTTGACCAACATCTAGGATCCATCTCTATCTTATTTGTTGTCCTTGTCCGGTCTTGCCATTGGTAACCATCCATATGGTCAATGCGTAGTGGAAAGCACCTAATACCCACCTTCTAGTCTAGTCTTGTTCTTGTCTTGTTCTGTCTTGCCGCTTGATCCACTCTCGTGGGTTCTTGCATTCTTGTTGATTGGTTAGTAGTTGTATCATCCTTTAGTAGAGTAGTATTCTTATCTCCGTCTTGTTCCTAGCTATCTTCTATTGGGTCGTGCTCCTACTCTCCACTCGCATTTCTGACATGAATTTTATATTGTGCTTCACTGATGTAAATCCACGTTAAATATATTTATAAGAACTCAGAATAATCATTTAAAAAGGACATATCCAGCTTTTTGAGGTATTCGTCCATCGCTGTTCTGCTGGCCGTTTTGTCCTTAATACACTCAGTAATGTAATCCAGCTTTTTGTGAGTTTGGATTGCCTGGCGCTAAATTGTTACCAATTAGTTTTGACAATTACAAGAAAAAGTTCAGTAGCTCTTACCCTCAAAGATATAGTACTAGCTAAACATTGAGCTAAATCTTGGTATGTGGTAGCGTTATGGCTTACAGGAATCGACAAACTCGCTTTTGGATAATGAAGGTATACTGGGTTTGTTTTCTGATTGGTTGCTCGCTTCGTTCCACGTATGGTTGCATTTAATCCATGCCATTCAATGCTAATCGCTTCCATATGCGTCTCAGCAATTTCAGAGTACTTATCGGTGTTGGCTATCCACGAATCCAATAACGCGCTACGTAGCTGCTCGCACGTTTTTGTGTCGATTGCTTGGCTGGTTTTCGAAGCACTGGGTCTCTTTTCTTCTCCGATGAGCAAGTCGCAGTTAGCGGCAGCGCGATATATGAAGTCGACTCGATTGAACGCTTCGGATCCTTTTTGGTGGAGGGGCTTACATTCAGATCTAATACAATTAGTTAGCAGTAATTACGCTTCCAAATCATGTTATATACCTTTTTGGGACATATTCCTTCTCATACAGAAAAGCAGCATCCCACACCATTGACAAGACATTTATACGATACCAATCTTCGCCATGAGCGTTGGCATTATCAAGCATGCGTGATTTCCATAGATTCCTCCTAAATATGCAACAAGGACTATCAATATCACTTTTGGGGAAAGTACTGGCAGAAGAAATAATCCTACATTTGGATCAGAGCGCCTAGCACATAACTCTCCCCTGTAGTTGGCGCCTCTATTTTTGATAGTTCAACGATCAGTTCACGGAAATCTTCTTCGCTGCGGCTATGGTAAAGTCGGGTAATAACTTGTACTTCGTCAGCGGAAAGGGTAATCAATAATTTGAATTTTTCAGCAGTGCTTTTGATGATCCTGCCGTCCATATTTCTTTTAGGCAAGGCGTCCCGATATAGAGCAATATTATCCGTTTTACTATTTGTCACTTAGTTAGTAACCGACTAAAAATTTCCATGCGTACAGAGATACCGGTTGCTAGTTAGATGAAATAAGGCACGCTTGAAGTCATCTTGTATTTTTCTCCCGCTGGAATTCTGCCGGGCCCGCTTAGCTCTTTCGTTTGTCGATTTATTAATATTGCTTGTGGAAATAACTGAATATGGGCGTTTCTTGAATAGTTCAATCATCAAGCTCCATTTGTTATACGTTTGTATTGTTGACAGGATATTTTTTGCCTTTTCGATTTGTTCATCGCTGCCGTTACCGGATAGTAGGTAGGCATTGAGCGCGTTGCTGTAGCATCTCTGGAACACTTCGATATCCTTTTCATGGTCGATTACAATATAGCGGCTAGTAAGTTCCTTGACGAGATTAAAAGTATCCCACTCGCTCTTTTCTAAACTTGAACTAATATCCTTTTCGATCAACGAGGCTACAATATGAGATTTTTATCGTTGAATACAGATATAGCACTTCCAAGCGTACATACATACCACTCTCAAAGAAATAGTTCATCGTAATGAATCTTCTGCGAATGATAAGAATTAAAAAGATTACGCACAAAAGAAGATTATACATTGACAACGGTTATACATATTCAAATTTGCGACCAATTGATTGCATCAAGAACCAGCAAGCAGCCACATGTACTTTATTTATAGACCTTGGCTCATCATGTAGCACATGATGTCAGTAAGCATTTACCACATTGCTATGTATTAACATGTCACTAGCGTCGCCTGTTTCGCTTCGCTTAACTGAATGATTCCCTTTGCTACCCCGGGGCTTTTGCCTTCGTGTGTATCATCTTAAAAAAAGTTATGAGAGATATATTGAGATATTGAAAACTTCAATATCAAATATGAAACTACGGGGATTAAAAGCATATGTATTACTTTTATTGACCAGTTTTCAATATAGTAGTGGCTGAAAAACAAATGATACTTATGGGTTACCGTATCCTCGGTCGGCGCATACCCACGGCAATAAATTTCTTGGACGCGGATCATCCTAAGTTTCCTGCATGGCGATTCTGCTCCGTCATCAATACATGGATTGTCGGGGTCAAGCACATTACAAGATGCATTGTTGTAGCAAAATCCTGTCACTGTTGAGTCACGAGGGTTCGCCTTATGAAAATCAAAAAGGAAAAAAATTTAAGTGTTAACAAACTACCTATACCTGTTCGGTTTGCTGATAATGGCTCTATTGGCCTGATTGTTAGCGATCGATTAGCCTCTGGTTCAAGCAAAAATGGTGGTGAGAGTTGTCAGGCTTGAAGAAGCTCTGTTTATTACACTGATTGACAAGCTGCTAAGACTGATAAGTTTGATCGTATTCTCTGTCTCTCTCGCTAACTATGAGTGGTGGTATTTATGCTACATTCTGTAGCTAATTAAGGAAAAGAAAAATGATCAAGATGAACACAGCGTGTTCTAGTGGAAAGAAAAGTATCCAAGGTAAAGGGAAAATGTTGTAGTCGAAAAAAGTGTTGCCGAAAGGAAAGTGTTTGTGCCCAATGGCGATTCTACTGAGACCGATTTAGGACAACTCACATGCCTAGGGCGGTTTTCCTGGTGACATGCCCCCCCCCAATCTGAAAAAGACGTGTCCACACATCACCTATTGTAAGGACACTACTAGAAGACGATGACTTTAATACATGAGACTTAAGGCTTGCAACGGGTGTGGACCGACAGTCTTCGGGCATATCGGTCGGTCCATACCCAAGGACCGAAGACCGTCGGTCATCTTTAAACAGGCAAGAATGCTAGACCGTTCGCGTAAATCCGGGCACCTGAAAAAGCGTGGACCAGCCGACCTTGTGTCCGAGATGGAGATACGAAGATGTGATGGCTAATCCAGATCAAGCTTGTTTATTGCTGAACATGATTAAGATGCAAAGCATAAATATTCATTATAAAACTTCAGGTTTTTCTTTTACAGACGAAATATAATTTATTTTGGCAGCTGGCAAAAAAAACAGATACTGCTGTGGCAACATTCGTTTCTCTTATTTCTTTACTCAATCTGTTCAGCGTTACTGCATCGTTTTTGACAACAATGTAACATTATCGGTCATAAAAATTAGGCCCTCTGAATTTATTTAGCACCGTATTCTTCAAAATAAAGCTAAGCAACTTTCAGTTGCTACTGTACCTTAAAAAGTCACTGCAAACCGGATAGAACAAATGACTGAATTAAATTTGGTGACATTGACGTATGTATTGCTTCTTTTAAGTGAGTTTCTAATTAATATTTTACAGTCTAAATGCTCGGGCGCCCGATGGTCATGCTTAGACCAACGGTCGGCCATGTTTTCAGGATCGTGCCTGGCAAAAATAGTATCGGATCCCAGCGGCACTCCCGGAGGGCACGGGCCACTGAAAGAAACTGCTGGAGCTGTGACTACGAATGGTATATTTCATGGAGTGCCGTGGTGGGTTTGGGCTGTGGAGCGCTTGTTTATACTCGACCCATAACTTATTTCTGGTCATTTAAAGCCATTCCCTGTCCGGTTGTTGGCGCCGGCTTTTGCATACAGTATCTCCAAAAGTAATATCGCTACCCGAAGGAATCAATGTCGTTCCAAAAATGGAAGTCGCTGTATATTTAGGGAGTATTATAAAATTGGGCCTTGACGACATTGATTTTTAGGGATAGCGACATTACTTTTTCATCATTTTGGCTTTTCTTAAACCCACGCTTAAGGGTTTTTGAAGTGACTGCATCATTGCCTTTCCCATTCAACAACAAAGAACCAAAATTTCTCTATTTCCCGTTGGTGAATTAAACTCTACCGTATTGTACAGGTCCATCATGGGGTGCTTGTGTCAATTCCTGCAAGGTTACATGAACAGGATGTGTAGGGCCATACTTGATGTCCGTCCTTAGCTTTGCGCTGTTGAGCAGACCCCTAGTACCAAGAATGCACGACTACGCATCTTTACACTACAACTATTGTTTTTTCACAATTGTTGCTGCCTTGGTGAGTCAATTCTGTCTAAAGTCTCTAATTATTAACCATCTCACAGATAGGACAAGGAGCTGTGCAAGCCCAAGCTCACGGTCGTGGAGGTTCTCAACTTCTTGAAGAGTGTTGACGAAGAGTGATTGCACGTTAGGTAAGGGATAAAGAGGCTCGCAAAGGACACCAGTGATCGCTCGTGGTCGACGAGTAGCTTCTTGAACTAGCTGTATTTCTAGCTCATTGCGGCCATGCTACGCTTTGTCTGGCATATCCTCGTTCTCCAGCTGTTGGTAAAAAGAAGGCGTGCTCGCAGAGACGTTGGGTTTATGCCTGTTCAAGTCTCATCAAGATGCGACCATGCTTTTCTGGTGTACCCTCCTCCTGTTCCAGCTGCTGGTAAAAGGAAGGCGTGCTCGCAGAGACGTTGGGTTTATGCCTGTTCAAGTCTCATCAAGATGCGACCATGCTTTGTCTGGTGTACCCTCCTCCTGTTCCAGCTGCTGGTAAAAGGAAGGCGTGCTCGCAGAGACGTTGGGTTTATGCCTGTTCAAGTCTCATCAAGATGCGACCATGCTTTGTCTGGTGTACCTTCCTCCTGTTCCAGCTGCTGGTAAAAGGAAGGCGTGCTCGCAGAGACGTTGGGTTTATGCCTGTTCAAGTCTCATCAAGATGCGACCATGCTTTGTCTGGTGTACCCTCCTCCTGTTCCAGCTGCTGGTAAAAGGAAGGCGTGCTCGCAGAGACGTTGGGTTTATGCCTGTTCAAGTCTCATCAAGATGCGACCATGCTTTGTCTGGTGTACCTTCCTCCTGTTCCAGCTGCTGGTAAAAGGAAGGCGTGCTCGCAGAGACGTTGGGTTTATGCCTGTTCAAGTCTCATCAAGATGCGACCATGCTTCGCTGCCTCCAACTGCAACGTGTTTTTTGACGGGAAAGGTCCAGTGCTCCGAAAGCCAACCAAATAATCGACACAAAAAACTGCAAACATTGCCATACCTTGCTCACCCCGCCTACGCGTTCCATCAAATATTCGATTTATTCGTGCACTAAATCAAATGTATGTGAAATATTATATCAAAGGCTGGTGTTTGCTGCTCTTTGAAAGCTGATTACTATAACTTCAAAGGATCGAATTAACATACAGAAAACACTTGAAGACTGGCCGCGCATCAATGTCGTGTCACCACTGTAGGGTTCCATTCTCCTGTATCCCCGCTACTATCACTATCTGCTGTCAACGAAATAACCCATGTATATACCTCCGTTGGTGCTCGATCTTCCTCACTTCTACCACATCCTACTCTTTATGTCAGTAGAGCACAAAATAAAATCTACTTGTTGTTCGCAACAGCCATCATAAAGTTAAATGGATCCGTATTTTTTTTTTAAAAAAAAAGAAAAGCACTATTATTTCTCAGTATTAAGAAGTTGTTGGGGAAATCAAAATACTCGTTTGAAAGGTTAAATCCATATTTTTGAGATCTGCGTCCATGCCGGCCGTTCTACCCTTCTTAGCAGCCTCAGTAATGTAATTCAGCTTTTTGACAATTGCCAGGAAATTTCAGAAACTCTTACCCGCAAAGATAGAGCAAAGGCCAGACATCGTGCTAATTTTTGGTATGCAGAATTATCGCGTTTTTCAGGGATCGTGGAGTTCACTTTTGTATAATGAAGGTATATGTGCTTGCCCTCCCCTGTTGGTTATTCGCTTGGTTCCAGGTACAAATGCATCCAATCCATGCCATTCAATGCTAACCGCTTCCAAATGTGTCTCAGCAATTCTGGAGCGTTCATCGGTGTCGGCTATCCACGAATCCAATATCTCGCAACGTAGCTGCTCGCACGTTTTTGTGTCGATTGCTTGGCTGGTTTTCGAAGCACT
Source organism: Fennellomyces sp. T-0311 (assembly GCA_025266875.1). NCBI lineage: Eukaryota > Fungi > Mucoromycota > Mucoromycetes > Mucorales > Lichtheimiaceae > Fennellomyces > Fennellomyces sp. T-0311. Next base: position 1,474,389 of record JALLLT010000005.1, on the reverse strand, counting down.
GGGTCTCTTTTCTTCTCCGATGAGCAAGTCGCAGTTAGCGGCAGCTCGATATATGAAGTCGACTCGATTGAACGCTTCGGATCCTTTTTGGTGGAGGGGCTTACATTCAGATCTAATACAATTAGTTAGCAGTAATTACGCTTCCAAATCATGTTATATACCTTTTTGGGACATATTCCTTCTCATACAGAAAAGCAGCATCCCACACCATTGACAAGACATTTATACGATACCAATCTTCGCCATGAGCTTTGGCATTATCAAGCATGCGTGATTTCCATAGATTCCTCCTAAATATGCAACAAGGATTATCAATATAACTTTTGGGGAAAGTACTGGCAGAAGAAATAAACCTACATTTGGATCAGAGCGCCTAGCACATAACTCTCCCCTGTAGTTGGCATCTCCATTTTTGATAGTTCGCCCAAGATCGCGAAATCGTCAGCAACGTCAATTGACCTGTTGACTTCCACCAGTGTTGTAGCTTTTACGTTGCTTCCATCTTTATCACGGAGCTTCTTAAGGGCTGCTTTGGAACGCTTACTTCGTGGCATACTGAAAAAAGAAAAGAAAAGAGAAGAATGACAGCCTCAACCGCAGCAACGAGAAGTATAGTTACACAATGTCATTGTGGTTACACGCAGCTTGAGTACACCCACGACACAGGATGTCCTGTTCGAAATCCAGGACCCCTGTGCTTAAATTATCGTTTCCTGGCAAAATGTTGAGCCGTTTAAACTTCCTCAGTTCTTGCTTTCATGCAATTTCCCGTACAATGATTGTTCTTTATACCATAAAGAATAGATTTTATGCGTAGTTTTAGGAAACACCAGCTTCTCGTTGCGTTTATACATTGGTAGTGCAGGTTCCACCGGTAATCATCACTTTAGTGGCACAGAGGCCAATCAGATTTCTTCAATGAAAAGCCAATCTTTTTTTTCGCAAAAATGAGTGAAGAGAGGGATAAACACTAAGTGACTATATGCTTTTTTTTGCGCTTCTTTGAATTATTGCTCAGCAACGTCCATATGATGCTGGCCACCAACTGCCCAACCCAAGTCTATCAAGAGTAGATCGTAGGCACACATAACTCGTAATAATAGCAAACCCGTCTATGAAGTAAAAGTGTTTCAACAGAACCAACGAGCACGCTGTGCAGGAGATATCCTCGCCTGCTCACTTAACACGAATGCAGTGGTCTTTGATTTTGGAACTCACTTACCCAGCAAAACCGCCGTATATCAGCTCATCAAGTCGCTCCGAAAAAACTTGGGCGCAAGAGTAGTTTCCCGGGCTCGCAACCCTCGAGCTCTCTTAATTGAAGCACGCTACGAAGTTGACGAATATCGTGAGACTGCCATATCACGGGGCATAATATATGGCAACATCAATTTCTACGCAACTTCAGCCATTGGCTATGACTCCGACCTTGTGAAAGTTAACTTTTGGCCAGAGCTAGACGCATCCCTCTCTCGCTGCAACCCTCCTTCACATCTCTCTGACATTAATATAATAGTCGTTATATTGCTTACTACGCACCTCCTGTACCCCTGCCACGCATATCTTTAATATAACACAAATCAAAAAGTCAATAATAATATCTTATTCATATACTATTCTAATTTTCCGTACTAGGCTCTTTTACAGTTAACCTGATTCGAAGTGACTTTGGTGTTATAACAGACATATCATCTACTTTTGGTCATGAGGCCGACAAGACACATACCCATGGATTGATGTGACTGATTGTTAATGTTGAAATTGCGGCGTATACCTTCATATATACAGTAAATACGTGGGTGTGAATATTTGCCTTTGACAGTAACGCCATAGAAATGCCATGGATGAAGCTGCAAGGCAATCGCTTATATTTTTTATATCTTGTGTTGGTAAATGGGAAGAAGAACGTATCCCCCTATAGTGCGTAGACCTAAATGGAAATTCGAAAAGTGTCATTTGCAAGCGGGGTACAATCAGGGGAAGAAAACCATAGTCCAGGATCATTGACACAGTTACCCTATGCATCGAAAATGCTTCGCAAATGACGAATATCATCTATGATAAAAACACCAGATTCCAAATACCAATCTTGCTTTGAAACGACGTATTCCATCATTCCATCCTTGGTATCACCGAATGCGCTTTGGCCAGAGGGTTTAAAGACATGGGCAAGGCATCGGAACCCACACTGGCCATCTCCAACCGGACAGAAAACATCGGTTACCTTGTTTATCGCAAGTCGGAAGACAGGAAAGGCCATTTCGTTGCAAAACCCTACTCAATATTAGTATTCTTTTCGTATGTGTGGGGTACCCTGATCGGTTTTAGCAATATCAACTTACAGTTTATTCCACTGCTTCGCTTTCTTATTGGCGCGTTCTTCATGCGGATTTGTTATGCTTGGTGGATGGGCGTCCTTTGGATGAAAGAACTGGAAGAGGGTGCTTTAACTCAATTGTGGGCGCACCTGAAGTAGGAATTAATGACTGCAGCGAGTTGATAAGCTGGAGGCGCTCTTGATCCGTTCCCGAATGTAGGTGATCCTCAAGCTGCAAAAGGATACTGGATCCTTTTTGGAGCAGCGACATGCCTGGCACGGTGTCATTGATAGCACCAGAAATAGGCATATCAATACCTGAGGGCAGAGTAGCTGTAGATGATAGGTTAGGATACTGTTGATTACTAATTTCTATTTACTACCTTTGTTTGCCCCCAGATCGTCAATTAACTTGGTATCCAGAAATTAGCGGCGGTTAAACATCTCCAAGGTAACTGGTAAGAAAACATGGGGAAGAATATGCGTACAGGGAAGCTTGAATTGGACTCGCACTTTGCAATGACATGCTTCATAATCCGTTTCCCATGCAGATGATTATTTCTTGATAACCATATTGTATGCAAAAGTGGAAATCTTACCGCGTACTGGCTTCATTCTTTTCGCAAGATTGGTCTCTATCAGTGTGGGGTCATGGCTCGAAGCGTTAAGATCTTAATTATTTCAGCCGGTATAATGAGGAACCATATTAATGAGCAATTGCCAGTCCTTCATACCAGCGATTAATATCATCAAAGGCTTTTTTAAGACTCACGTGTGCACGCTTCAATATATTCTTGATGTTGGCATGACTGTCTTCCACTCGGTTTGTGGTAGTGTTACCGAAATGAAGCAACTTGTTCAGATGAACACCTACCCATTTTTCCTTGATCTTCAACATACTGAGAACAAGCAGCGATTAGTGTGCATAGCAACAATATCTTGCAAAAATATTACCGGTGAGATATTCTTGGCAAGCTTTGCCTTTATCATTGGCATACACGATGTTTTCCTTGAAAGCGGTCATAGCATTGTCAAATTCGCACGGATGAAATGAATCAATCATGCGATCGATTGCATTTATGGTGCTGTTGAACTTTTCCTCATTCTTTCTAGCAAAGGCTTGGAAAAATTGCTGCGGAAGTTGCGCTTTATATGGGGCAAGCAGAGGATGTGAGTGGACTCCGGAAAAATCTCGGTGATTGCGTTTGAGGGAGTTTTGTCGTTGTCAGTAATAATAACTGCAGGTTGCACATTCGGTGGGTATATGACTTCGCGTAGTTGCGTCAGTACCTACACAAATGATTCCGTTTTCTCATTCGATATACATGCACCGGCGATACCAAAGGTCGTCAAAGAATTTCTGGCTCTGCTGACATTGTTGACACCGAAGATGTTTAATAAAGGAAGTTTGAGTTTGTATCGGTTATTCTTGTAGTTGCAAATATCAAAAGTGCTTCGTATAAGCGTCTTGCGTGTTGAACACAATTTTCATGCCTGAAGAAAAACGACACAATATGGCCTGTCTCGTTGGTGAGGTATCCAATGTGATATCCAGCGTTGCGAAGCTTTGTAATGAACATACGCATATTGGAGGTATCTTTGTAAGAGACACTTTCGCATCGTTGTCGGATATTAGAGATATCCTTTGATACAATTTGGATATAATTGTATCTTGCATTGACCGTATCGACAATAACCTTATTTTCCGCGTTTTGATTGATCAAATCCAGCATGAAGTCAGTCTGCTCGTCGTTTATTTTTCTGTGCTCGGCGTATGCGGCCTTAGATTTGGCAGTAGGATGATCACGCCTATCGCACATGCTCTCCAAAATCCAGTTGTCATCGGTTCCTTGACGCTTAAATCGGTAAAACACCACAGGACCACAGATTTTTTTCCATATGAGACTATGCTCAGACACCGACTCTTCGCACGTAATACCTCTCTGGCAAATACAGAGTAACCTTTGTAAACCATCTGGCGCTACGTCGCCAACGCCGCCTGCTTTAGAACATTTTTTCGCTATTGTGACAGCAGTTGGTCCGGTTTTTATTTTGCCGAGTTTAACTGTTTTCTTCAAAGCCACCCCAGGCATGGAAGTCGATCCCAACGAAATGCATACACTTGATATACTCAAAGGGATCTCAACAAAAAGCAACTTATAATGAGCAAACTCTATTGATTTCATATAATATATAGCTGTGGAAGATCATATCTTTGAAATGTCTGCCTAAAATTTATCCCAGCTCGGATATCTGTTATATCAAGGCAGTGTACCGATCAAGGCCAATGAGCAGACTATATTCTTTGCATAACAAGGTGTGTTTCAGGACATGTCCGCAGGTTCTTTCAAATCAGCTGCTTCTAGAGCCTACTTCTGTGAAACCTGCGCTTGCATTAGGGTTCGACATAATATTGAATGTATATTGTGAGAAGTGGATGGTCCCCGCTGTGACATCCGGAGCCGCCCCGTCGCGTAGAATCAAGTATAGTCATCGTCCGGTTACGAAGCGCTTTATGTAATATATCATCCAACTCTTATCGCCTTGGCTACTGCACGATTTCATGTGGTAATCTTATAACAATCTTTTGATCCTGTTTACACATCGCACTATGTCGACCATGGAATATATTATTACTTGGCGACTTTCTTTGGCAGCATACCGTGGCTTACGATTCAGTAGGCAAAGTGATGTACTCGTATCAGAGATTGATGGATGTGAAGTACTATAAATGCTACCAGTATCAAATGACAAAGTAATACACTCCCGGCTATGTTTAAGTGCACCAACAGAGATCTGATTGTTCTCCGTGATTCTGCCAGTGTGTGTGCTTTTCCCTCTACCTATTATGCTGAGTTTAAAAGAGAGAGGTCTTGGACCCATTTTGGTGGAAAGCAAAGAGTGCCAGAGTTATCGAAAGCATAATGGCTGTAAGCACATTCTCATCAGTCTCGGCGCGTATAATAAGAAGAAAACCCACGATGATTGACTGACAACATAGATAAACTGGCTGTTGTTGGTCAGCCGGCAAGGCAAAGTACGATTGACGAAATGGTTCGTCACCATCCCGCCAAAAGAAAAGGCGAAAATTGTCAAGGATGCAACACAGCTAGTACTAGCACGACGAGTCAAGATGTGCAATTTCTTGGAATATAAAGGTAATTCAAGCGAGATGCTAGCAGCCAACTCAATCTAAACGTTGCATTACTACTTTTACTGGTTGGAATACTATAGACCAAAAGATCGTATATCGAAGGTAAACGCCACTCGAGACACAGACGAAAAGGCATAGAACTAAATGGTGAAAAAGATACGCGAGTCTTTTCTTTGTTGCAGGCATCAACCAGGACGATAACGAACTTATTACTTTGGAAATAATACACCGATATGTCGAGATTTTGGACCGCTACTTTGGCAACGTGAGTGTTTTTCTTTCCTTCATTTTCCAAAGCGCTTATTTCCATGTTTAGGTATGCGAGTTGGACTTGATCTTCAATTTCCAGAAGGTAGGACTTGGAGATATATGCATGATAAAAAGAAACTAAGGCGTTACAAAAAAAAAGGCTTATTTCATTCTGGATGAGCTTTTGATTGCTGGCGAGCTGCAGGAATCGAGCAAAAAGTCGGTGCTTCGGGTTATCACCCAACAAGATCAATTTGAAGAGCAGGAGGTCAACGAGCAAAAGTCAGGATAACGAGCGAGCTATACCAAATGGAAATAAACAGCGTATTGTAATTTTTTTGTAGAAACTTTTGTGATAGAGCCAATTCATCGCCGATTGTTCTTTCTGTTCTTCCCAAAAATCGATTCGGTCCAGAAAATCCCCCCGGTGATGGATTTAGTTTAGATTAAATGTGCGTCGCATAATGCTCGAAGAAAAAAAAACAGGACTCGCGGTGACCCGCACCATGCAATTCCCAGATATTCGATATGAAAGAATGGGGGACGTGTCATGCGCTGTGATAGCAGAATCATCGATCCTAATAATAATAGTGGGAACCACGCTTGGGGATCACAAAGCGATGGCGCTATGTTCTATTTAGTATATCGATTATAGAAATTGTCCGAGCCATGCAACAAGGACAACATCAAATAAAGTTCAGATCGACTGCTCATCGTCATTTGATCAGGTAACCAAGAGCATGCTTCATTATATTCTGTTATCGTCGGAGGACAATGGATTGTGATAGAAGAAGTTATCGATTAATTACAGCGATCTTTAGGGTTTTCAGTCGGGTAGAAAAATTTATGGTTATCGATAAGTTCACTGTGCAAAACAAGTTATCGTGCATATTCACATTTCTCAGTCTAGGGTTGAGGGTGATCAACATCTAGAAAAATTAGCGCTATAGTACAAGTTTTTGATAACACAAAGATAGAGCCCCTGACGCTCTTTTGTGCGCCCTTATACATTTTTACACGCTATATCCATTTCAGTCCAATTCCTCAGTTGATAACGTGAGTATGCAGAAAACAGAAATGACTCGAATGCGGAAACAAATCTTGGTTAGGATGAGCTCATATGTCTGATCATGCGGCCAGATAGCCAAAACATTAGACTGTTTACATGCAGATGTGGTGCTAGTGTATGGTCAAGCGAATAATCAGTCAATTGGTCTAAAAAAGCAATTGCCCTTCTCACCATATGTGTGCATGATATGCGTTTTGTTGACATTGCCAATACCAACTTGTTGGCAACAGTTTCACACAGACCTGTGTGCGCGGCATGGGTACACAAGTTGGTAGAATAAAACAGCTTTTGACAAGGAATAGACCACGGATTTTTCGGAGCCAAGCAATTATTGACGAAAAACTTTGATCATTGTCGATTGTAGAACGACGCCAGGGCAATAATAAAAAGGTCGGGGCGACCGAGCGAAAGGCACAATTTCCAAGATAGGGAAGTAGATATCGGGGGACCACATCCTAAAAGCATATGAAAGAGAGCGTGATGAACTCCGGCAGGTAGCAGCAAACCGTGAGAGTGACGAACGCAGGTTGTGTGTACGAGCAAATTTATTGCATTTGAACTCTATATGGGTTTTCTGCAAAATTGCGTGAATTGCCAGCGATCTATCAGCAAGGTCCGCCACCTGCATTACGCAGTTTTATAACTACGACAGCAAATAGAATTATGTCATTTGTTCAACTCGGGCCATGGTCTATATGTGTGTGGGGGAGAAAGGGGTGAGATATGGTACGCGATAAACCGATATGTCTTGTCTCATAATAAAGTTTCGGTACCTGGCAGGTACCTCAACAGAGTTTGTACACGTTCCCCAATTATGGCAGTTTTATGACGTGAGAAACCGATCAGGGTATGAACCTTCCACGGCATCTTTTTCATTGTTCAATACTTCTTTAACTATTTTTTTTACCCCATGACCTCCCATTGTTCTCATCAAACAAAAACAAGTGGAGAGAATTAACCTGTCGGAGAACCATGTTCTACCGATGCGTTTGCCTCTCACGACGTTCCATTTCCTTCCACGAAACCGGCCCGGCGGTTTCTGAATTCCGATCGAATCTTGATCTGTCTTAGATAAAGCTAAGGGCCGCACTGAGTGGAAGGGGTTTAGACCGCACGGTGCGCTTTTCCTCGAGCAAGTTCTGCCCGGACTTTTGCCATTGCTGTCCGGGAGAGCGGAGGGCCCATATTCCAATGGTTCCATTCTTTATGCATGGCACTAGTAATGCTTACAGTTACTGCAGAAAGGGCCTATCAAATTGAGAGAAAATCTCCGTAGGGATATCCATAAATAAACATGCTTGCTATCAGAAAAAAATATTATAGTGAGAGATCGCTGTAATCAGGGGACCATGTGTTCTACATTTGTGTCTCACTAAGCAAAGGTACACAGGGGTAACAATTCATCCGACTAAACCAAATTTGGCCGGACCTGATTTTGCCGTCCGACACAGCACAAAGAAGACGAGAACCGTGATAGAAAACGAACGATGCAGAAAAATACTGACGCAGATTGCCATTTAAGTTTGGGTCATGACGACATAGTTTCTGGGGCAACATAGATCACCAAAGTATATATAAGACCACATCGACAAACCGGAAAACTTCATTATCGCAACAAGTTCTATCTATCTTACAACAAATCAATATGACCGTCGAATACATCACTCTCCAACCCTCCGGTGACAAGATGCCCTTGATTGGTTTTGGCTGCTGGAAGGTCGATCCTAAGGATGCCCCCGAGACTATCTACAACGCTATCAAGGTCGGCTATCGCTTGATTGATAGCGCTAGCAACTACAAGAACGAAGAATCCATTGGCAAGGGTGTCAAGATGGCCATTGATGAAGGCATCGTCAAGCGTGAAGATCTTTTCATCACTACCAAGTTGTGGAGCACCTACCATAAGAAGGAACACGTCCGTCTTGCTTGCGAGAAGCAGCTTAAGCAGCTCGGTCTTGACTATGTCGATATGTTCCTTGTTCACTGTAAGTTTCTAACGCTCTTACAAACCAAGATGATTGACTTATTCAATGATTTTATACAGTTCCTCTTCCTTTGAAGTATGTCCCCATTGAAGAAAAGTATCCTCCTGGCTGGTACCAGCCCGGCGAAGAGACCATTACTCTTGACCGCGCTCCTATGCACGAATGCTGGGGTGAAATGGAGAAGCTCGTCGAATCGGGCCTTGTCCGCAACATTGGTGTTTCCAACTTCAACGTCCAGCTTTTGATGGATATGCTCACGTATGCCAAGATCAAGCCATCCCTTTTGCAAGTTGAATTGCATCCTTATCTCCAGCAGGAGCACTTGGTCAACTGGGTCCAGCAGCAAGGTATTGCTGTCACTGCTTACTCTTCCTTCGGTCCTACCTCGTTCGTCTCCACTGGCTCCAAGCGCGCAAAGTCTGTCGAGCCCTTGTTCGAAAACCCTACCATCAAGGACATCGCCGCCAAGTACAACCGTGCACCTTCCCAGGTCGCTCTCCGCTGGTCTTTGGAACGCAACGTCGCTGTTGTCCCCAAGTCGCTTAACCTTGACCGCATGAAGATGAACTTGGAGGCCCTCAACTGGAAGATGGATGAGGAAGATGTTCAAGCTATTAACCAGTTGGATATGGGTCTCCGATTTAACGATCCCATGGTCAACGCCCAGAAGCTTCCTCTTTTCTACTAAACATCGCAAATCCCCTCACAACCTTCTCGCCCGTATATATCAGACCATTTTTGGCCAAACCCCTTTCCCTATGCTCTTATAGAGTTTCTCATGTAAATTAACCGAATCTCTTCCCTCTCAATTATCATCGTTCAAATTGTTCTTTCTACAATAAAACTTGCTGTGTATAGATCTGAAAGCATAAATTGACTTGCCATTTTTGATGTAAAGCGCACAGTTCATTTTAGGATTAACTACCGTAATATATGGCTTAACTAGTGTTGTGCCATAATGTTGTACAGATATAGGTGAAAATTGGCTATGACAACCATTTATCGCTGAAACCGACTGTCTCTGAATGCTGTCAAAATGATGAAATAGTGGCGGTGTTTTATATAACATGACATCAATGTGCTAATGCTTGATCGGTCTTTATACTATTATTTGCTCTGTTTCACGCACCAATCTGTGCCATTGTGCGCACACAATGCTGAATTAACATTTCCGTGGTGAATGGTGATATCAATCGAACCTATACATTGTCTTACCATTGCTTGATATTTCGTTGTCCAGGTTTAACTGTAAACCCCTGATAATGAGTAAGTGACGCTTTTGATGTAGCTTATTGTGTCAGCCGGTATTCAGTATATGCGCAGCTGTTGTTATTCCCAATGCGGAAGATATGGTATGAGCTACACCATTATGGTAAGATATACAATGCTGTGTCCTCAGTATCCCGCTTCGGGTTATCAGTAACTCACTTACCATGCAGCTGTTACCGTCAGCTTTTATTTATGGGACGTGTCCTTTTTTGTTGTGCTATATCATCGGGTACCTCCGTTTCGCTTGAAAATCTTGTCCAGTAAATCATTTTTTTCGATGCAACACAGTATTACTTTTACCTATATTCAGATGTAAATATACAGCTCGGCAAAAGCACCTTTCTTCCTTTGACTTTTTCGCAACAATGAGCTGTGGGCATTTTGTCCATTCTACAGTATATCAATCTTATATGTAACGTTCCTAGTGACGAAAACGTCCACGACGACTTTTAATGGTCCTTGGGACACAAAATAAACCGCGGTTGCGTAGCAGTACAGTATTGCATTGCTGACGACAGCTCTACTTCTTAGCTTTTTTTTTATCAAGTGTCCATCCTTCGCCGTTGCTGTCCTGGTGGTAGGGTAGTGTACCACCGTAAAACGTACTGTGCCTTGCCACGGCGCTTGTGGCTGGTGTGGCCCTCGGATAAAAACACCAACCACACTTACTTGGTAGGTGCCTTTAAAGAGGCTTTGGAGAGTATGATACCTATTGAAGAACGTTTTTCCGTTTTATGCAACGCTACTACCCTACATCTGATTATCTGCTCCAAGTAACTTGCTATAAAAACTATTTTTTGGCTTTCTGTTACTGATCTCGAAGATATTTCTAGCACTTGAATGGATGTGATAGATTAGATATGTAGTAGTAGCGTTAATGATTTTGTGCGAAAAGTGGTTGTTGTTCATTAAACATACGACTAATGACATTAAGTCGCCACAGCTCGGGTCACCGAGCTCATATTAAGTACTAGATGACGAAGACGATATAAATTAACATAAGTCATAATCAGCAATCAGGAGGTCAGAGGCAGTCCACGCTACAGATTCCATCATAGTTCTCTCGTAATTTCATCAGATCATATAACATGAGATCGTGCTGTACCCGTTTCATCTGAAGTAGACTTCATCTACTTGTGATATCTTTAATGCTTCATCATCACCCTTTCTATATAGACAGTTTTGACAACATTAATGCAGTCCAATTTTCATTTCCAAGCGAAAAAGGTTCTGCATAAAGCATCGGGGATTACCCGATTACTTAAACTTTTTTTGCTTTTCTTTCGGCGAAATGGACGATGCGACTGTACCTGATCTAAGCAAGATCAAACGATCCAAAAACGAAAAGAAACCCTCCAAGGACGATTCGAACGAGAAGGAAAAGAAACATTCCAAGGGCGATTCGAGCAAACGGAAAAAGAAGCATTCCAGAGATGATTTAGTCAAAAAGAAGTCGAAGAAGCATAAAGACAATTCAACCAAAAAGAAATCAAAGAAAAGCAAGCACAACGAAGGTCATGCTGAAGTAAAAAAACGCAAACACAATCACCCAGAGGACGAGGCTGAAACCGTCGCAAAGAAGCGAAAAGTCCAAGAAAAGCCTGTGGAGGAGCCTCCGATCGCTACAACTGACATTGCAACAGATAAAGTGATCAGCGACAGTGATAGCGACAGTGAGCAAGAACAAGTACCAAATCAGACTGCTCACAACAAGAAAAACTACGTGGTGGAAAGCAATCGCATTCTTCCTGCATTGCATCGCGTCTATGACGATGATGTTGATTTGAAGACGAAAATGAAGGGTCGCGGGATGGTGTACGCCAAAATCAAAGTCAATCGCGATTACTACATGTCGGACTCGGACGAAGAGTCAGACTCGGACGACGAGTATGCATATACGAAATATGAATGGCACGCGGCAAAGAGTAATGATGGAAAGAAGGTGAAGAAGATGGTTGATTCAGGAGAGTGGCCAATCAAGACGGGACGGTTTACAGTGGACGAGCTGCTCAGGCTTGAAAAGCGGATAAAGAAGATCGGACGAGTAAGCACCTTCCAAGTACCGCATACACCCAACTGATTCACTTGTAGCGCCACAATTTGACGTTACCTCAGCTGAGGGAAACCATTCTGGAGGATAAGCCAGGCAAGCACGCTCTCTTTTGGCAGCAAATCGGTAAGTCTGCAGCAGTTCTGGTGGGATCAAACTCACGCGCAAACAGTCAAGGTGTTTCCCGATCGCTCGTTATTCCACGTCTGCTCACGCGCAAGGAAAGGCTACAATGAAGTTGCATACAAAGGTTCCTGGTCGAAAGAAGAGGATGAGGAGCTGCTGCGGTAAGCTTTGGCTGTGTATGGAAAGCAAAGGGACTCAGTTAGGCTTTGCAGACTCGTCGAAATGTACGATCGAAAGTTTGTAGTGATTGGAAAAGAAATGGGCCGTTCCGATCGAGCCTGCTCCGAACGATACCGTCAGTTGACGAACAAGATAGACGGAAAGAAGCTCGATTGGACCAAAGAGGAATTCGAACGACTGGAAAAAGCTGTCGACGAGTACAAGAAGAAGCATGGAAGCGAGATTTCTTGGGATCATATTGCAAAGGAGCATTTTGAAGGCAAACGCTCAGCACTCCAGCTTCGAATTAAATGGTACGTCTCCTTTGGCATCCGTCGTTTTTCTCGCACTGCTAAATTCTTTGTGGACAGGAATAACGATAGAAAGTACCATGACAGCGCGACAGTCGTTGTGCGAGGCATGAAGGACGTCACCTTAAAGGTCCAACTTGCGCTGTTCGAGCGGTAAACTCGTTGTCGACATGCCGTTTTGAAGCCGCTAACACCGCAGTCGATTCGTTAGAATGCAGAAAAAGAACTGGGCATCGGAAGATCTGGTCAAGTGGAGCGAATTGAGTGATGAAACTTTTAGCATGTAAGTTACCAACTCACCAGGCGAGCCAGTTCATATGCTAACGTTGACGGATGCAGCAGCAAGCAATTGGCCCTGAAAACGTATTTTAAAATGAGAGACGCGTTGCCAGGATTTGAGCGAATGAAGTACCGTGGTATGTTTAACAACGGGATTGTTGCCTTGTTTATTTACTTTGTACCCCCTTTTAGATATCATTGACCGTTTGGTAGAAACACGGCGAGCGATGGTTGCAAGTCTTGAAGACTAATAGTGAACCTGAGTCCAATTATCCATGTTCAAGTATTAACGTATTTACGCTGCAACCATTCTCACGACCATCATCGATCCACGTAGTCCTTACTTGCAAAAAATAATATGTATCAATATTCAATGACATGTTCGCCAATACGTGAATACGTTTTTTTAATGCAGCAAAATGACAATATTACAAAGAAAACGAAACAAAACTGTATGCGATATAAGGATATAAGATTGTATATGTTTACACTTTAGCGAAGATGTTGCGGTTCATGTTGAGCTTGAGCCAAATCATGACGAACGCAGCAAGGATATAGGCAACACCCGCAAACATCTTGTAGGAGAAAAAGGGTTCGGCAATGACGCCACCAACCGCACCTTCGACAGCACTAGCAATATTCGGGCCAAAGACAGCCGCAACATTCGACATCAGGACCATGCTTAGACCCGTGGGGAATTTTTCCATGCCAAGGATCGAGGCAGTGATTGGTGATACTGCCGTTTGGTCCATTAATTAGTTACCAGGCCATTGGACTGTGGAATGCTCTTTACTTACCTAAGGTAAAGTACGATCCGCAAAAGAAACCAAAAATGGCCATGTACGCCATCAATGTGCCATAGGTGTACGCGAAAACCCAAATCAGAAAGCTAGCAAGGGATGAAATCACCAGATAGAGAATGTTGGTGTTGATTAGCCCGAAGCGATCAGCGACGTATCTATTAGTAAGCTAAAACCATTAGTTGCTTCTAATATCATTGATAAATTATTTGATGCTTACCCGCAAACAATACGGCCCACGAAATTCATAGCTGCGCTCACGGCGACCACTGATGAACCTTGCGAGTCCGATAAACCGAGATGAGTGGCATGTGCTAAATCCTGCATTTAGTATAATATTTAACTTCACATTTGTCAAGTCATACATGGGACAAAGAAGAAGGGAATAAAGTAGCCGATCATCTATGTTTGATAACGTTAACCAAGTTAGGAATTTTGCCAACACTGCAGCAAATGGTTTTACCTGCATAGTAGCGCCACCACACCAAATTCGAAAGCTGCCGCTCTTGAAGACATCAAATTTGATGATATCACTCAGCTTTTTACGTCCTCTAGGTTGAGGAACGCGGTCCTTGACCAGTATACAAGCCAAAAGATCGCACGCTAAGCAAATGAATCCCAAAATACGGTAGGTCCTATTCATTGAAAAAAAATAAGCTTTCGAAAAAAAAGTTTAAAATATATCAGCTAACTTACCATCCACCACCAAGACTTCGGTTAATAGGTGTCATAATAAATGGCATGATAAGGCCACCAATGCCACTTCCGGATGCAATAAGTCCAAGGGCAAAACCTCGCTTTCGATCAAAGTATTGGGGAGCAACAGCCATAATAGTCTATACATTCTTGATAAGCCAAAAACAGTCATTTTTTCTAGAAAACGATAACTTACCACATACATAAAGGAAACACCGATACCGAAACAGATACCTTGTGTCATGTATAGATGCCAGATCTGTGTAGTACAAGCGTGAATAAGTATATATCTAACGTGTCGATGTCACTGGCTGTATCACAAACCTGTGTGGAAAATCCTGCAATAATCATGCCCACAGCGATGAAAAGGGTGCCGATCAAGAGCACTATTCTGGTACCCCACATGGAGCCCAAGATTTGACCAAACGGCCCCATACAGTTGGAAAAGATCAAACAGAATGTACCAACAAAACTCAGTTGAAGAGGTGCATTGGCGACTTTGTCACCGAAAACATCACGTTCGTAATAGTCTTGCATAACGCCTGAACCGCAGCGATTAGTATTTGTTTCAGATCAACAAGAATTTTTTTGTAACGGGATTTGGATTTCCCGAATACATACCCCTAATAGGAAAGATTTTTTTGTGTTAGCTTGGTAATGTTCAATAAATAGATCCACATTTTACCATACCATGCGGTTGTAACGCCATAGGAGGTCACTTGTACCATGAAAGCGCCAACAACAATTGCCCATCCATAGCCACCGTCAGGAATTTTATCATCATGCGACTGCTTATCACCGGGTAAGGTCTTGCTACGGACTGAATCAGCATCACCATTGGTCTTTTCGGATGGTTCTATTCCCACGACATTTTCTGATGAATTTTTTGGTAAAGGAGGTAAGTATGCATCACAATGAGTTGCATAGCGATAAATGTACCTTCATATAGCGATGATCGTGTATGACGGATATCGTCGTTGCCACATATCGTTGATCTGACTGAATGAACTGTATTCTCGTTTACTCCGTTGTCTTCTTGAATAGTATGTGGCGCCATTACACCACACTCTCCACTCTCTCTTTTTGAAAATTTCAGAATTGAACCTACACGGGTGAAATAATTGGCCCTAGTTGTCCAACGTGCGTATTGGTCTGTGTATGTGTGTTTTTCCAAAAAAGAATGGAAAAAAAAGAGAGAGAATTAAGTTGGGATGGCTTGCTCGTTTCGGATCAACGCTTTTAACGTTTTCTGATTTTATTTTCTCCGATCGAATTCGGCACCCAGGACCGCGAACCATTCTGGAGCTTAAAGTTCCAAAAAGGATATTTTGGATCCACCGATTTTCCCCACTTGTCAACTTTACTGTTACCAGTCGTCCCCACCGATCGTACACTATGTTATCCACAGGTCAGGGGTATCGGCATTTCGGACTGCATAATTTTACCTAATCCTTTCTAGCATTGATAGATTAGGTAATGTTTGGAGGTTATTTGCAGCATACAATGCTTGATACATTATTTGTTAAACTTTAAAAAAGAGAAAATTGAATCAGAAAGTATTGCTCAAGTGTACCATATCTTTCCGCCCAGAGATGATAAACCTCAATCAATCATATCGCTAATTCTGTGCATTTTGGATACTATGATCGAACAGTCGGATCTTATGTTTTATCAGATCGTCCTTGTTCTCTGAAGTAAGATCACCTAGTTCTATGGCATTCTTCGGGCCTTTTTGCCCGCCCGTGCATATCACGTAATTACCCAAACGACTGCTCTAACCGATTGGACACTTAGTACTCCGGCACGGTCCTATGGTGCTTCTAAAGCCGATCTCTATGTTTTTAACCTACGAGAAAACGAAAGCACGTTCTTATTAGTCCACCAACAATTCAAATCGAGTCAGTACTAGCGTTATAATATACTGAAGTCAATGTTGGTCATGAAACACTGGCAATTAGTTGTACAGTACCCTTTTCTTGACTATACTGATTCGTCCCCCATTTATGGATACACTCAGCAATGTTATTTCTGATATACTAGCTCGGTGCCTACCGACGCAGCATATCTGAGGGCGACCGCACCAAATACTGTATACTGCCCTTCTTATTATCAAGCACATATACTCATACTGGTGCTTTATTTACCAATCTGATTCTTTATTTATCAATCTGATTCTTTCCATCATGCACTTTCGTTTCCGAGCTTCAATTATGCTTTTATTATTTTTTCTCAATTCCCCTTAATCTCCAAGTTGCTAGGTATCGTGGTTGCCTCTTCCTAACTCTGCATCCATTTATACTCCCTTTGAGATTCATTCCTGTCAAATGTAGCACCCCTCTACTTTCCCTAATGTACGTATACTGTCAAATAGCTCTGATATTTACTGTCGGGTAAACATGTACCCATCGAATCCACATGCTCAGAACATACCCTTATGACTCATCGCCGACCAGATTAGTGCTACTCTCTTCTACTATTATTTACGATTCTGCCTTTTCAAATGATCCGTTTTTATTTATACACTGCGCATAAGGTTGTGTGCTGGCGCATAAAGATTGGGATCCTCCTTTCCACCAGTGAATACCAATTTGATCGTACGATAGATGAATCCGACAGTAACGACGGATCCGCCAATGATACCGCATATGCGGACCAAAAAGTGTGAAAACAACTGTTTCGTCTCTTCAATATGTACGGAGATTGGTTCAATATCGTACTTGAAAAAGATGCCCGGTACCACACTGATCGCTTGGTCGTCGGGGACAGCTTTGTGTGAGTCAGTAACTGCATATTGGTTTGTCAGCGTCACATCGCCTCGTCGGGTGACATAAGTCGTAGGCACCTAATATTTTCGCTTCATTAGCTCGACATCTTCGCTTAGTATGTCAATGCTTACAATTGACAAGAAGTATTGGAAGATTTCGAAATCTTTTAACACGGGGTAAATATTTTTAGTAATCATCGTTATATAAATAGTACATGAATATCCGACTTACGTGCTTCGGCGACTTCAACACTGTTGTCTAATGGATTGACACGCTCAGGATAATGTCTGCCGAATGAGAATTGATCGATTCGATGTGTAAAGTTTAATACTATTGAGCAAATATTAGTCAGTGTCCTTAATAAGCATTTAGTACTACACACATGAATGGTCTGTGTGCGTATGGCTATCTAAAATCATAAAGTTAGTAAGACGGATACACAGTAATTCATAAACTAACTTACGATAGCCGTGGCCAAGAGAGGTGATGTGCAAGTTTGCTGCTACTTTGTTCGCATAAATCGATCCAAAAACCCGACAGCCGCCCATTTCAACTATAGCAAGCGGGTATCAGCGATCTCTTTGTATATCACGATAACTACTATAACCCCATAGTACCAGCAATCTTTTGGTCATAAGGCTTTCCACCAGCAGCATTGATGACCTCATGCATGTACTTTGGCTCCATTTTCCTATAAATGATATTAATGACATGTTAGGTGTTAAAGGGTTCAAACTCGCTTGTCTCGGTCGGTACGATCTGTCGAGAATATCGCCTATGCGTATTTGTAAGATGTCAATAACGTTCAATTACCGGCCCAAGCTGCAGATATCGTGTTACCGGTACTAAACGCAAGTTTTCTGTCAAATGCATCCGCTGTCCTGAAGCGTCATAGACGTGGACGAGTAAAACTGGATTGTTGTTTTAGTTTCCTAGCAACGACACACGAGCGTGCCCTATATGTTGTTAAACTTGCCAGGACATGGCATAGCCACGGTCAAGTCCATGTTGATTTGTATGTTGGTTTCGATGGTTGGATCGACGATAAATCGATAGTTTGTGTGTATCCTGCGATATCTATAATTGGAAAATAGCAGAGGGCGTGTCTCGTGAGCTTTCTTATTTCATGCGGCCGTTCCTTCCCTTATCCAAAGTATAAAGTAGATACATACTCGGAAAACTCGCTGAGTGAAAGCAAAGCAAGGAAACATGCAAGCAGAATGGTGAGCAATCCGCCTTTTTCGCTGCGTGCCTGATTATCCGCATCTACTTTGGGAAACGCGTCGAATTGGGCAACTTTCTGCGCCCATTTACTGAATGCCATGGCGTCTGTACTTTTGTGAAGAGATGCAAACGATGAGTTTGCTTTAGCAAAATGTGAGATTGAAGTGTCGCTCTGGGAGTGGACGGTTCGATTAAAAGGCCCCGCTTCTGCTAATTTTGGAAGGCATATTTCAGTGCTGCCCAGTAAAAAGTTGACACCATCTGATATTTCCTGCACATTTGTTAAAAATGATACGCTTTTTATTTTCAAGCTACACTACTTATACATCATGCTAAGCTTATATTGTCAATGCTCCTGTGCTTAATAGATGACAGAGCTGGCAGTATCGACCACGCGTTGGAACCAAGAACGTCCAGCAACTGGGGCTTCTTGATGAGCAGCCGCCTCCTTTTGATCAAACAAGGCCTCAAAACTTTCTGCGAGCATATCAATGCCGTCGATTTCGAGATCGAATTCCTGAGTGGTCGAGTGATCTTCAGTTCGGTGAAGAAGCACAGTATGGGCACCACTGGCCTTTGCTGCCTGCAGGACACTTGGATTGGCGGAAACAACGGCAAGCTGGCTAGCGCCTTCAAGAGCCAACAAGTCGGTAAAGCTGCTGATAAAGGCTTCAGAAGAGGCACCGGCAAACATATCGGCACCGAACTGGGCGTGCCAGCAGAGACAGCCGTGGCGGGCTTGATCGATCATCGTACGAGTCTGGAATGCTTGCGAGAAGGAAACAGTGACAGTACCGTGGTTTAAGTGCTTAACGCGCTTGATACCGGCTGAAACATCGTTGTAAAGCGAAAGCTTGCGCCATACAAGAACAAGTCTGTCGAGCTGGGCATCCGAGAAAGCACATTCCTTGACTTCGTAGCTTGCGAGAAGCTCAACAAGGATGGCACGCAGGAGAACTTGATCTTGCTCCTGACCATTGGCGCCCTTGCGCTCAAGGAACAGTGCATGCCACTTGTCGGCAAAGGCAATGGCGTCAATCTTGTGCAGTACCTCGGCCTTCTTGTGCTGAATAATCTTGTTCCAGGCAGCAACGAACGATGTGCGGAAGTCAGTGATAGTACCAACAAGATCGAAGGCAACAGCCTTGACTCCCGCGAAAGACTCGGGCATTCTGGTGGTTTCAACCCATGCGACCGACTTGCCTTCGAAAGCAGCAGAGACAGTGACACTTACAGCATAGTCGAGCGAGTGCTCAACACGCTGCTTGATCAGAGAAATACGGCCGAGAACACGTTCGTCGATGGTGGCAAAGTCATGAGAATCAATGCGAGCAACAACTTGCTTGAGCGAAGCGGTCTGGGAATACAAGGTGACCTTGATCTGATCAATGCAGTTGAGAGCCTGGCTGCGGGCATAAGAAACAGTGCCTGCAACATCCACATCCGTACGGAGCAGAGCCTGGTCGTCAATGGCAATGATTTGGGCCTTGGCCTCAGAGATGATGGTCTCAGATTCCTTGTTAGCCTCTTCGAGCAGGCGCTGGAGCTCAACTTGAACATCGGCTCCTTCACGTTGGATCAAAATGTGAATGTTCTTGATAAGCACATCGAGCCATCCAATGATCTTTGTCTTGGTATCTTGAATGGCGACGGTCACTTCCTTTTCAATACGAGCCTTGGCTTGTTCCTTGGTTTCGGCCTTTTCGATAACAGCGCCGTAAGCACTCTCGCCCGTCTTTTCATCTACAATGTGGACTTCAAGCAACTTGTCGATCTGCTTGCCAGACACAAGGACAACATTGTCAAGCTGAGCATCGACATCGACACCGTGAACTGCAATGGTCTTGGTAAGGTTGGCCTCGGCAATGGCAGTGGTGTAAATGGTCTCAAGAGTAACCGAAATGTTGTATTCAACTTCAGTTTCCGTGGTAACAGTTGACTTGGCGGTAGTGATCAAAGCATCGAGCTCCTTCTGGGCTTCGGTGATGATGACCGTAGTTTGCTCGGCTACATCAACGTCGGTCTGCTTGGTGCAAGCCTTGACGCGCTCAATGAGGCGGACAAACCATCCGTGGACATTGGTCTTGATCGTTTCGATCTGGGCAACTTCGACAAGCTGAACTGGCAACTTGGATTCCTTCTTGACAATCTTTTCGGTCTTGACAACCTTTTCAGTTTCGACATCCACATCAACGATCTCTTCACCGATAACGATTACATCCTCGGTGACTGCGGTTTCGACAGCTGCAACATGCTTGGAGATTTGCTTGTTGAGGTGAGTCGCAATTTCGTACAAGGCAGCCTCCTGCTCAGAGGCGGTCGACCAAGGTCCCTCAAGAATGGTAGACTTAATGGTAGTCAATTGCTCAGTGAAGGTAGCACGCAGGTGACCGAAGAATGCTTCGAGTTGAGCACCGGATGCGCCTCGTTGGAGACTCTGGATCTTGTCAGAGAATTCGATCTCGGCCTCAGAAATAATGCGCTCAGTCTCGGCGCTAACATGGAGTCGGTCGGAAGTCTCGAGAAGGTGAGTGAACTTGACGACTATCAGCTTGTAGAACCAATCTTGAGTATCCTTTGCAGCACTCTTGGCGACTTGAACTACATCGACTTGCTCTGTATAAATTGTGAGTAATACTTTTCGCTTCATGCATGATCAAGCTTACCCTTCTTGGTGATTTTCTTCTTTTCAGAAGCCTTCTTGGCGGCAGCAATAGCACCAGCTGCAACACCAACGGCCAATGAGCCTTCGATAACATGCTCAAGAGTCTTGTCGTCGTCCTTGTGCGACGCCTTGACCTTGGCTTTTTCAGCATGTTCGGAAACAATGCTGACATAAGGTCGCAGAGCAACAGTAATCTGCTCCTCGATCACCGCGGTGGCGGCAGTCATCTGTGTTAAAGCGTCAGAGGAAGTAGCTGATGCTTGGATGCCAATGGCTTGGATTTGCACAGCGCCTTGGACAACCATGCCTTGAGCCCATTGGACGGTCGATTTGAAGCCTTGGAGAAGTGCTTTGTCGCTTGTCGACTCAGTGGCAGTGATTTCCACAACTTCCAACTTCTTGATGATTTCAACCTTGGCCTTGGACACATACTCCTCGATCTCCTGGCTAGACTTTCCTTCCTTGGCGAATGTAGATACATCCAAAGTCAGCTTTGCGAACCAAGCACGAACAATGGCTACAACGTCAATGGATCCGTAGGCAACCTTCTCAGTCTTCTATAACATCGGTCAATATATGAACTCACAAGCGTGAGATATAGTTTACTTACCTTTTCAGACTTATGCTTCGTCTTGTCTCTAGTTGCGCATTCCTTCTTGTGCTATAAAAATGTGTGAGAACATCGCTTTCACTTGAATCTACAGCTCCTTACCTTAGCACGTTGCTCCTTCTTGGCTTTTGCCTTCTTGTGATCGTGCTTGACAACCTTGGATACGTGCTCGGGGGAAACTTTTGCATGATCCACAGCAATAGTTACCGACGAATCAACCTTCTCATACTCGGTGCTGATCTGAGTCTTGTTCGCTTCGATCAAAGCAAGCATGCTTTCCCTGGCACTATCGGCATTCGATCCACCGGTGGCAACGATTTGGACACCGATTGCTTTGATCTGTGCAGAGCCTTGCAATACAATATCCTTGGCCCATTCCGTGGTAGAAACAATCTGCTCACTGACTACGGTAGTGACTTCAGCAGTCTTGGTCTTTTCGGAGACGTGCTTCAGCTCAGCTTCGATGGAGGCATTGGCCTTGGCAACAACGACCTCAACTTCCTCGTTGGTTTTGCACGAGGTGATGTCTTCAACAAGCTTAGAATACCACGAGCTGATCGTAATCTTGACGTATTCGGCTACTCCAACGCTAAGTTCTACGGACTTCTTTGGCTTTGCAACGGACGTCTTCTTTTCGACCTATGTTATGTGTTAATTGGATCAAAATACTTTTCAGTCTGTATATCTTACTTTGCTTTCAACCTCAATCACAAGATCAGTCTTGCAGCTACCCAAAGCAGTGTCTACTTGAGTAGTGGTGGACTCAACGACTGAGGACAATTGATCACGAATTACAACAGCGCTTGCGCTACCAGTAGCGATTGCTTGAACGGCAACAGCTTGAACTTGGGTAGTAGTTTGGGCAACCATGCTGTTGGCCCATTCAAGAGTAGCCTTCAACTTCTCTGCTGATTCCTTGTTGGAAGCCTCATCAGTCTTGTGAACAACTTGCGAGAACTCATAGTCAATCTTCTTGGTGGCTTCAGCCACAATGACCTCGATATCAGCGGAAGTGTTGTCACCACCCTTCTCAACGCGCTCGGCAATATCGCTTGTGAGTTTGTTGAACCACGAATGGATAGTGGACTTGACATAACCGACCACACCGACCGTGATCATCGCGCCTGCAACAACCTTGCCAACAGAGACAGAGCTGTCGTCTTCCTTGATCTTCTTGTGCTCATTATCCTTGCCCTTCTTTTCGTCGCGCTTGACAACCTTGTGGATATCCTCAACAGCGACCTTTTCGTGTTCAATTTCAATAGTCACCGAAGAATCGACCTTCTTATATTCGGCAGTGATCTGCTGCTCAGTCGATTCGGACAAAGCGTTCAAGCTCTCCTTGGCACTTGAAATATCGGCGTCACCGGAAGCGACAATCTGGACACCGACCTCTTTGACCTTGGCAGAGCCTTCGAGAACGATTCCCTTGGCCCATTCCGTTGTCGACACGATTTGTTGACTGACTTCAGCGGAAACTTCAGTCTTGCTTGTCTTCTCAGACACAGTCTTCAGTTCAGCCTCAATGGTTGCGTTAGCCTTGGCAATGACGGCCTCGACTTCCTCATCGGACTTGCACGAAGTGATGTCCTTGATCAAAGCGGCGTACCACGAACGGACTGTAAGGGTAACGTAATCGACGATACCAACAGAAATTTCACCAGAAGAATCGGCCGTCTTCTTGATATCAGTCTAAATGAATATTAGAATATGAAAGAGCAAATGGGATGAAATATTACCTTATTCTCTTCGACTTCGATGGTGACATCAGCCTGGATATTGTCAAAGGCAGTATCAACTTGAGTGGTCGACGATTCAATGACGCCAGAAAGCTGCTCTTGGATAGCAACTGCACCAGTGGTGCCGGAAGCAACCGCTTGAACAGCAACAGCCTGAACTTGAGTAGTCGTCTGGGTAACGACACCCTTAGCCCATTCAATGGTTTCCTTGAGTTTAGCGACAGATTCCTTGTCAGACGATTTCTCGGTCTTGCTGGTAACTTGAGAGAATTCGGCATCAATTTCAGTGGTTGCCTTAGCAACAATGGCCTCAATTTGAGCTTGGTCGCCTCCCTTTTCGGCGCATTCGGAAATGTCCTTCTTGAGACGGTCAAACCAAGAGTTGACAGTGGACTTGACATAGCCGACGACACCAACGGAGACAATGGCACCGGCAGCTACACCAGCAGCAGCCTTGGCAGCGTGGTCGTGCTCTTCTTCCTTCTTCTCGATCTTCTTACCCTTCTTCGCGTGGGTATGATGCTTCTTAATCTTGGACTTCCTGTGATCGTGCTTCACAACCTTGTAAACATCTTCCGCAGCGACCTTGGTATGGTCAACCTCAATGATCACCGACGTATCAACCTTCTCGTAAGCAGCGCTGATCTGTTCTTCATTGGCCTTGATCAAGCCGGAAATGCTGTCCTTGGCGCCTTCGGCGCCTGCAACAATCTGAACACCAATGACCTTGAGCTGAGCGGAACATTCAAGAACGACTCCCTTGACCCATTCTGTCGTCGAGACAATCTGCTCGCAGACTTCGGTGGAGGCTTCAGTCTTCTTGGTCTTCTCAGACACAACCTTAAGCTCAGCTTCGATGATGGCATTGGCCTCCGCAACGACTTCCTCCACTTCCTCTTCGGTCTTGCATGAGGAAATGTCTTCAACCAATTTGGCATACCACGAACTGATGGTAACCTTGACATAGTCGACGACACCAACAGTGACCTGGCCTGCAGCTTCAATGGCCTGCTTGACATCGGAAGCCTGTAAACGGTATGAGCAATTGATACATTGTTATACTGAAATTATACATACCTTCTTCTCAACGCTGATGTTGACATCAGTATCAACCTTGGCCAAGGCAGTGTCGACCTCACTCTTAGTGGACGTAATCACAGCAGACAGCTTCTCTTGAATGACAACGGCAGTCGATTCACCGGTGGTGACAGCCTCAACTGCAACAGTCTTGACCTCGGTGGAGCCCTTCACAACGGCACCCTTGGCCCACTCGATGGTCTCCTTGATCTTGGCAGCAGATTCGCTATCGGTTTCGTCGGTCTTGGTAGAAACCTTGGTGAATTCCACATCAATTTCAGCTGTAGCTTCGGCGACGATCTTCTCGATATCAGCAGAGGCGTTGTCACCGCCTTGCTCAGCACGTTCAGACACAGCCTTGGTAAGTCTATCGAACCATGAGCTCACAGTCGATTTGACATAGGCAACTGCGCCGATAGTAACGACACCGCCGGCAATGATTTCTGCAACTTGGCCGGTTGACAAGCTAGGCTGCTTAGCCTCGGGTTTCTTGGTAACCTTCTTGCCCTCGTCAGCGACCTTGGTCTCTTCGGTATGCTTCTTGACGGCATGCTCAGTCTTCTTGTTCTAAATATTAGGTTAGTAGCTGATCCATAACACAAAGTTGACAATTTGCTACCTTCTCCTTTTCGTCGACTTCAATAGTGATAGTCCCATCGCAGCTGCTCAAAGCAGTTTCAATTTGAGCGGCGTTGGCTTCGACCAAAGGTGCCATCTGCTCGCGGATGCTGGTAAAGTTTGCATGGCCAGCAGCGATAGCTTGTGTACCAATAGCATGGACTTGAGTTGAACCTTGGATAACCATACCGGTAGCCCATTCGAGCGTAGCGTTGATTTTATCTGAAGCAGCAACATCAGCGCCAGACCACTTGGTGTCTTCACTAATATCTTCGAGTGTAGCTTCAATAAAATCGGTAGCCTTGGAAACAATCACATCGATGTCATCATCAGAACCGCCGTTAGCAGCACAAGACGAGACGTCATCCATCAATTTGTTGAACCAGGAGCGGATGGTTAGCTTGGTGTACTCAACAACGCCAACAGTGACGAGAACAACAGCCTTCTTCTCTTCAGTCTTCTTAGATTCCGCGTGCGTCTTTTGGACGTCTTGATACTCAAGGACGTCGTCATCTGTCTTCTTGATATCTTCGTGCTTTTCCACCTATCCGAGAAATGAGTCCTATTGGATACTTGTGGCTAAAATTACTTCACCTTTTCAGTTTCAACTTCAATGGTCAAGGAAGCGTCGCAGTGTTCCAAAGTTGTGTGCACTTGGGAGGTGCTCGATTCGACAACAGTGACCAATTTATCACGAACACTCTTTCCAGTTGCAAGTGCTTCTACAGCGGCAGTTTGGAGTTGAGCAGATCCAATAACAACAACACCCTTGGCTCTTTCAAGAGCGGTCTTGAGCTTCTCCGCGGTCTCATGATCAAGTTCACTTGTCTTGGTGGTGACTGTATTCAGCTCGGCTTCAATGGATGTGGTTGCCTTGGTCACGATAACATCGATTTCGTCAAACATATCGTCACCGCCTTCTTCAGCGCAAGCAGAGACATCTTCCATAAGCTTGTTGAACCATGTGCTTACTGTGGAGGTAACGTAGCCAACGACACCGACGGAAACAACGGCACCAGCAACAATGCCAGCAGTGGCCTTACCCGCATGGTGATGCTCAGCCTTCTTTTCTTCGTCAATCCCTTCAACCTTCTTTTCTTCTTCGATCTTTTCGGCCTTCTTTTCCTCTTCAACCTTTTCAACCTTTTCTTCTTCAATCTTTTCAGTCTTCTTTTCTTCTTCGATCTTTTCAGTCCTCTTTTCTTCTTCGATCTTTTCAGCATCCTTTTCCTCTTCAACCTTCTTTTCTTCCTCGATCTTTTCAGCATCCTTTTCCTCTTCAACCTTCTTTTCTTCTTCGATCTCTTCGGCCTTCTTTTCTTCTTCAACCTTTTCAACCTTCTTTTCTTCAATCTTTTCGGCCTTCTCGTGCTCGTGCGTCTTCACAACAGTAGCCTTAAATATATAAAGTTAGTAGGTGACGTAATAATAAGTGTAGCATACGATACTACCTTCTTTTCCTCAACCTCAATGGTAACATCAGCTTGAACATTGTCCAAGGCAGTGCTGACTTGAGTAGTCGTGGATTCAATGACACCAGACAATTGCTCGTGGATAGCCACAGCACTGGTAGTACCAGTAGCAACGGCTTGGACAGCTACCGCTTGGACTTGCGTGGTCGTCTGGGTAACAACGCTCTTGGCCCATTCGATAGTCTGCTTGAGCTTAGCCGCGGACTCCTTATCCGATGACTCTTCGGTCTTGATCGTGACCTGGGAGAACTCGACGTCAATTTCCGCAGTTGCCTTGGAGACAATTGCTTCCATCTCGGTTTGAGAACCACCCTTCTCAGCGCATTCGGTAATGTCCTTCTTGAGGCGGTCGAACCACGAGCTGACAGTGGACTTGACATATCCAACAACGCCAATAGAGACGACAGCACCGGCAACAACACCAGCAGCGATCTTGCCAGCGTGATCGTGCTCTTCCTTTTCGGCCTTCTCGTGCTCGTGCTTCTTCACTTCCTCGACTTTTTCAGCCTTCTTGTGCTCGTGCTTCTTGACAATTGCAGCCTTCATTTGAAAATTAGTAAGTGAATAGCACTAGATGGATCATTCAACTTTACCTTCTTTTCCTCGACTTCAATGGTAACATCAGCCTGAACGTTATCCAAAGCAGTGCTGACCTGGGTAGTCGTGGATTCAATGACGCCGGACAATTGCTCGTGGATAGCTACAGAACTGGTAGTACCAGTAGCAACGGCTTGGACAGCTACCGCTTGGACTTGCGTGGTCGTCTGAGTAACAACACTCTTGGCCCATTCGATAGTCTCCTTAAGCTTGGCAGCAGATTCTTTGTCCGATGACTCTTCGGTCTTGATCGTGACCTGGGAGAACTCGACGTCAATTTCAGCAGTTGCCTTGGTGACAATTGCTTCGATCTCGGTCTGAGAACCACCCTTCTCAGCGCATTCGGTAATGTCCTTCTTGAGGCGGTCAAACCATGAACTGATAGTGGACTTGACATATCCAACGACGCCAATAGAAACGACAGCACCGGCGACAGCACCAGCAGCGATCTTGCCAGCGTGATCATGCTCTTCCTTCTTCTCGGCCTTTTCAGTCTCCTTGTGCTCGTGCTTCTTCTCTTCCTCGACCTTCTCGGCCTTCTTGTGCTCGTGCTTCTTCACTTCCTCGGCCTTTTCGGCCTTCTTGTGCTCATGCTTCTTGACAACCGCAGCCTTCATTTGAAAATTAGTAAGTGAATAGCACTAGATGGATCATTCAACTTTACCTTCTTTTCCTCGACTTCAATGGTAACATCAGCCTGAACATTGTCCAAAGCAGTGCTGACCTGGGTAGTCGTGGATTCAATGACACCAGACAATTGCTCGTGGATAGCTACAGCACTGGTAGTACCAGTAGCAACGGCTTGGACAGCTACCGCTTGGACTTGCGTGGTCGTCTGGGTAACAACACTCTTGGCCCATTCGATAGTCTCCTTAAGCTTGGCAGCAGATTCTTTGTCCGATGACTCTTCGGTCTTGATCGTGACCTGGGAGAACTCGACGTCAATTTCAGCAGTTGCCTTGGTGACAATTGCTTCGATCTCGGTCTGAGAACCACCCTTCTCAGCGCATTCGGTAATGTCCTTCTTGAGGCGGTCAAACCATGAACTGACAGTGGACTTGACATATCCAACGACGCCAATAGAAACGACAGCACCGGCGACAGCACCAGCAGCGATCTTGCCAGCGTGGTCATGCTCTTCCTTCTTCTCGGCCTTCTTGTGCTCGTGGTGCTTCGTTGCCTTCTTAGCTTCATGCTTGATAACCTGGTGAGCGTGTTCAGCGGAGACCTTGGCCTTGGCAACGTCAATCGTCACAGATGAGTCGATCCTTTCATAGGCCGTACTGACTTGTTCCTCAGTCGCCTTGACCACACCAGCAAGGCTGTCCTTGGCCCCTTCGGCACCAGAAACAACCTGAACGCCGATAACCTTGAGTTGAGCGGATCCTTCAAGAACAACACCCTTAGCCCACTCAGTGGTCGAAATGATTTGCTGGCTAACTTCGGCCGAAACTTCAGAAGTCTTTGCCTTGGTTGATACAACCTCGAGTTCCGCTTCGATAGACGCGTTGGCCTTGGAAATAACGATTTCAATCTCCTCGTTGCTCTTGCAAGAAGTGATATCCTTGACCAAAGCAGCATACCACGAGCTAATCGTAGTCTTGACATACTCGGCAACACCAACGGTGACTTGATTGGACTCTTCAACAACCTTTTCAGCTTCAGAAGTGACCTTGTCGACCTATTATATTGATATTTAATACATCGTCTTTTTGATTCCCATGGTAGCAGCAAGTACCTTTTCCTTCTCGACCTCGATTTCAACCTCAGTCTTGCAGCTCTCCAAAGCATGGTTGACTTGCGTAGTGGCAGTTTCAACGACACCGGATAACTGGTCACGAATGGAAACAGCAGTGGAACCACCAGCTGCAACTGCCTGGACAGCAGCGGCTTGGACTTGTGTAGAGCTCTGGACAACAGCGTTCTTGGCCCATTCGATTGTAGCCTTGAGCTTCTCGGCCGATTCCTTGTCAGAAGACTCGTCAGTCTTGGAAGTAACCTTCGAGAATTCGACATCAATTTCGGCCGTGGCTTCGGCAACAATTTTCTCAATGTCAGTGGAGGCGTTCTCGCCACCCTGCTCAGCGCGTTCAGCGACAGCCTTGGTGAGTCTATCGAACCACGAAGTGACAGTCGACTTGACATAGCTTGCAACCCCAACGGTAACGACGGCACCGCCAACAACACCAACAGCGACCTTGCCAGCAGAAGCACTGTGTTCGTGCTTATCTTCGGTCTTATCTTCGGTCTTCTCGGCAACTTCTTTGATCTTGTGCTTGTGCTCATGTGTCTTTTTTCCACTGTGTTTGACAACCTTGTGGACATGCTCAGGAGCAACCTTAGTATGTTCAATCTGGATAGTGACCGACGAGTCAACGCTCTGGTACGCAGTGCTGATCTGTTGCTCGGTAGACTCGATCACGGAAGTAATGCTCTGCTTGGCACCACTTGCACTGGCACCACCTGCGGCGACGATCTGGAAACCGATAGCCTGGATTTGGGTAGAGCCTTGAAGGACGATACCCTTAGCCCATTCCGTAGTTGAGACGATTTGCTGGCTGACAGCGCTATCAGTGACGCTTGTCTTCTCGGAAACAACGGCTAGCTCGGCTTCGATCTCAGCGTTTGCCTTGGCAACAACGGTTTTGACTTCCTCATCAGACTTGCACAATTCAATGTCAGCAACCAACTTGGCATACCAGGAGCTGATGGTAGCCTTGACATATTCAACTACATCAACAGCAACTTCGCCAGCAGACTCAGTAACCTTCTTAACTTCCGAAGTCTTCAAGAGAAAAGCGTTAGCTATAGAGCTAATTATGTGAATAGTTAAACACACCTTCTTTTCAACCTCAATCGTAACATCAGCCTGGATATTGTCAAAGGCAGTATTAATTTGAGTGGTCGACGATTCAATGGCACCAGAAAGCTGCTCTTGGATAGCAACTGCACCAGTGGTGCCGGAAGCAACCGCTTCAACAACAACAGCCTGAACTTGAGTAGTCGTCTGGGTAACGACACCCTTGGCCCATTCAATGGTTTCCTTGAGTTTAGCGGCAGATTCCTTGTCAGACGATTTCTCGGTCTTGCTGGTAACTTGAGAGAATTCGACATCAATTTCAGTGGTTGCCTTAGCAACAATGGTTTCAATTTGAGCTTGGTCGCCTCCCTTTTCGGCGCATTCGGTAATGTCCTTCTTGAGGCGGTCGAACCACGAGGTAACAGTGGACTTGACATATCCAACAACGCCAACAGAAACGACAGCGCCGGCGACAGCACCTGCAGCGATCTTGCCAGCGTGGTCATGCTCTTCCTTCTTCTCGGCCTTTTCAGTCTTCTTGTGTTCGTGCTTCTTCACTTCCTCGACCTTTTCGGCCTTCTTGTGCTCGTGCTTCTTCACTTCCTCGACCTTTTCGGCCTTCTTGTGCTCATGCTTCTTGACAACCGCAGCCTTCATTTGAAAATTAGTAAGTGAATAGCACTAGATGGATCATTCAACTTTACCTTCTTTTCCTCGACTTCAATGGTAACATCAGCTTGAACATTGTCCAAAGCAGTGCTGACCTGGGTAGTCGTGGATTCAATGACGCCGGACAATTGCTCGTGGATAGCTACAGAACTGGTAGTACCAGTAGCAACGGCTTGGACAGCTACCGCTTGGACTTGCGTGGTCGTCTGGGTAACAACGCTCTTGGCCCATTCGATAGTCTGCTTGAGCTTAGCCGCGGACTCCTTATCCGATGACTCTTCGGTCTTGATCGTGACCCGGGAGAACTCGACGTCAATTTCAGCAGTTGCCTTGGTGACAATTGCTTCGATCTCGGTTTGAGAACCACCCTTCTCAGCGCATTCGGTAATGTCCTTCTTGAGGCGGTCAAACCACGAGCTGACAGTAGACTTGACATATCCAACGACGCCAATAGAAACGACAGCACCGGCGACAGCACCAGCAGCGATCTTGCCAGCGTGATCATGCTCTTCCTTCTTCTCGGCCTTTTCGGCCTTCTCGTGCTCGTGCTTCTTCTCTTCCTCGGTCTTTTCAGCCTTCTTGTAGTCGTGATGCTTCTTGACCTTTTTAGTACCGTGTTTCACAACCTTGTGGGCATGTTCAGCTGCAACCTTGGCATGCTCAACCTCGATGGTTACGGACGAATCAACCTTTTCGTAAGCGGTACTGATTTGTTCTTCGGTCGCCTTGATTAAAGCTGAAATGCTATCCTTTGCTCCTTCGGCACCAGCAACAACCTGGACACCGATAACCTTGAGTTGAGCGGATCCTTCAAGGACAATACCTTTTGCCCACTCAGTGGTTGAGACGATTTGCTGGCTGACTTCGGTGGATACTTCAGTAGTCTTAGTCTTCTCGGAAATAACCTTAAGCTCGGCCTCAATGGAAGCATTAGCCTTAGCAACGACAGTCTCGACTTCTTCGTTGGTCTTGCATGAAGTGATATCCTTAACCAAAGCGGCGTACCAAGAGCTGATGGTAACCTTGACATAATCAACAACACCGACGGTGACTTCACTTGAGTCTTCCTCAATTGCCTGTGTGGTTTCTTCAGAGGATAAGACTTCTTCAGTCTTTCATATACATGTGTTAGCGAGGGCCCGTGGTAAATATATGTTAAAATGATATTACCTTTTCCACCTCAATGGTCAAATCAGTCTGGCAGCTTTGCAATGCAGTGCTGATTTGGGCAGTAGTTGATTCAACCACACCAGATAACTGCTCGTGAATGGTAACAGCACTTATGGGACCAGCCGCAACGGCTTGAATAGCAACGGCTTGAACCTGGGTTGAACTTTGGATAACCAAGCCTTTGGCCCATTCAAGCGTGGACCTGAGCTTATCGGCAGATTCAGATTTGGAATCACTAGTCTTGACTTCAACCTTGGAGAATTCGAGTTGGATGTGCTTCTTGGCTTCGGTAACAATAACCTCAATATCAGCAGAAACGTTCACACCGCCCTGTTCAGCACGAGCGGCAACGTCCTTCGTAAGCTTGCTGAACCATGAGTTAACAGTAGATTTGACGTAGTCGACTGCGCCAACAGTGACAATGCCTCCTCCACAGATGACACCTGCAACATCACCAGCCGATACAACGGACTTCTTGTCTTCAGATTCCTTTGCGGCGACAACCATCTTAAGCTTCTCTTCTGCAACTTTAATATGCTGCTTCTTCCGAGTCACTTCTTCGATGTCGATGTCGATCTCGACTATCAGGGAAGCATCGAGCTTTTGGTAAGCGCTGTACACCTGCTTTTCTGTGACTTCAACCAAGGACATCATGCTGTCCCGGGCACCGGTAAGTGACGAACCACCAGCAGAAATGATTTGAACACCAATGGCCTGGATTTGAGAAGAACCCTGGAGAATTATACCCTTGGCCCACTCAGTAGTGGATATGAGGTCGGTGGATTCAGTCTTGGAAACCTTCACCAGCTCAGCTCCAATGGACTCGTTAGCACTGGTCACGATGGCCTCAATTTCGGCGGAGGAAGCAGACTCTTTCTTTGCGCAGGTGAGAATATCTTGGATAAGCTTGAAGTACCATGAACGGACTGTAACTTGCATAAATTCGGTAACACTGATCGTAGCCTGATCTTTCTTAGATATAACATGCTTGTGCTCATGCTTCTCGACCTAGTGAAAGCGTGTTCATATAAACCATAATCCGAAGTTTGTATAAATTACCTTCTCTTGTGCAACCTCAATGGCAACAGACGCGTCACAGCTTTGGAGAGCGACATCAATCTGAGCATGGGTAGCTTCAATAGTCGAAGAGATCAGACTAGAGATGGAAGCAGCACCAGAGCTACCAGAGCCAATAGCTTGAACCGCAACAGCCTGGACCTGACTGGATGTTTGAGTGACCACACCCTTGGCCCATTCAACAGTCTCCTTCAATTTGACCGCAGATTCCTTGTCAGATGACTTTTCAGTCTTAGCAGTTATCTCCGAGAACTCGACGTCAATTTCGGCAGTTGCCTTGGAGACAATTGCTTCGATCTCGGTCTGAGAACCACCCTTCTCAGCGCATTCGGTAATGTCCTTCTTGAGGCGGTCAAACCACGAGCTGACAGTAGACTTGACATATCCAACGACGCCAATAGAAACGACAGCACCGGCGACAGCACCAGCAGCGATCTTGCCAGCGTGATCATGCTCTTCCTTCTTCTCGGCCTTTTCAGTCTCCTTGTGCTCGTGCTTCTTCTCTTCCTCGGCCTTTTCGGCCTTCTTGTGCTCGTGCTTCTTCACTTCCTCGACCTTTTCGGCCTTCTTGTGCTCATGCTTCTTGACAACCGCAGCCTTCATTTGAAAATTAGTAAGTGAATAGCATTAGATCGATCATTCAACTTTACCTTCTTTTCCTCGACTTCAATGGTAACATCAGCTTGAACATTGTCCAAAGCAGTGCTGACCTGGGTAGTCGTGGATTCAATGACGCCGGACAATTGCTCGTGGATAGCCACAGCACTGGTAGTACCAGTAGCAACGGCTTGGACAGCTACGGCTTGGACTTGCGTGGTCGTCTGGGTAACAACGCTCTTGGCCCATTCGATAGTCTGCTTGAGCTTAGCCGCGGACTCCTTATCCGATGACTCTTCGGTCTTGATCGTGACCTGGGAGAACTCGACGTCAATTTCGGCAGTTGCCTTGGTGACAATTGCTTCGATCTCGGTTTGCGAACCACCCTTCTCAGCGCATTCGGTAATGTCCTTCTTGAGGCGGTCAAACCACGAGCTGACAGTAGACTTGACATATCCAACGACGCCAATAGAAACGACAGCACCGGCGACAGCACCAGCAGCGATCTTGCCAGCGTGATCATGCTCTTCCTTCTTCTCGGCCTTTTCAGTCTCCTTGTGCTCGTGCTTCTTCTCTTCCTCGGCCTTTTCGGCCTTCTTGTGCTCGTGCTTCTTCACTTCCTCGACCTTTTCGGCCTTCTTGTGCTCATGCTTCTTGACAACCGCAGCCTTCATTTGAAAATTAGTAAGTGAATAGCACTAGATGGATCATTCAACTTTACCTTCTTTTCCTCGACTTCAATGGTAACATCAACTTGAACATTGTCCAAAGCAGTGCTCACCTGGGTAGTCGTGGATTCAATGACGCCGGACAATTGCTCGTGGATAGCCACAGCACTGGTAGTACCAGTAGCAACGGCTTGCACAGCTACGGCTTGGACTTGCGTGGTCGTCTGGGTAACAACACTCTTGGCCCATTCGATAGTCTGCTTGAGCTTAGCCGCGGACTCCTTATCCGATGACTCTTCGGTCTTGATCGTGACCTGGGAGAACTCGACGTCAATTTCAGCAGTTGCCTTGGTGACAATTGCTTCGATCTCGGTCTGAGAACCACCCTTCTCAGCGCATTCGGTAATGTCCTTCTTGAGGCGGTCAAACCATGAACTGACAGTGGTCTTGACATATCCAACGACGCCAATAGAAACGACAGCACCGGCGACAGCACCAGCAGCGATCTTGCCAGCGTGGTCATGCTCTTCCTTCTTCTCGGCCTTTTCAGTCTCCTTGTGCTCGTGCTTCTTCTCTTCCTCGGCCTTTTCGGCCTTCTTGTGCTCGTGCTTCTTCACTTCCTCGACCTTTTCGGCCTTCTTGTGCCCATGCTTCTTGACAACCGCAGCCTTCATTTGAAAATTAGTAAGTGAATAGCACTAGATCGATCATTCAACTTTACCTTCTTTTCCTCGACTTCAATGGTAACATCAGCCTGAACGTTATCCAAAGCAGTGCTGACCTGGGTAGTCGTGGATTCAATGACGCCGGACAATTGCTCGTGGATAGCTACAGAACTGGTAGTACCAGTAGCAACGGCTTGGACAGCTACGGCTTGGACTTGCGTGGTCGTCTGGGTAACAACACTCTTGGCCCATTCGATAGTTTCCTTAAGCTTGGCAGCAGATTCTTTGTCCGATGACTCTTCGGTCTTGATCGTGACCTGGGAGAACTCGACGTCAATTTCAGCAGTTGCCTTGGTGACAATTGCTTCGATCTCGGTCTGAGAACCACCCTTCTCAGCGCATTCGGTAATGTCCTTCTTGAGGCGGTCAAACCACGAGGTGACAGTGGACTTGACATATCCAACAACGCCAATAGAGACGACAGCACCGGCGACAGCACCAGCAGCGATCTTGCCAGCGTGGTCATGCTCTTCCTTCTTCTCGGCCTTTTCAGTCTCCTTGTGCTCGTGCTTCTTCTCTTCCTCGACCTTTTCGGCCTTCTTGTGCTCATGCTTCTTGACAACCGCAGCCTTCATTTGAAAATTAGTAAGTGAATAGCACTAGATGGATCATTCAACTTTACCTTCTTTTCCTCGACTTCAATGGTAACATCAGCCTGAACATTGTCCAAAGCAGTGCTGACCTGGGTAGTCGTGGATTCAATGACGCCGGACAATTGCTCGTGGATAGCCACAGCACTGGTAGTACCAGTAGCAACGGCTTGGACAGCTACCGCTTGGACTTGCGTGGTCGTCTGGGTAACAACGCTCTTGGCCCATTCGATAGTCTGCTTGAGCTTAGCCGCGGACTCCTTATCCGATGACTCTTCGGTCTTGATCGTGACCTGGGAGAACTCGACGTCAATTTCGGCAGTTGCCTTGGTGACAATTGCTTCGATCTCGGTTTGGGAACCACCCTTCTCAGCGCATTCGGTAATGTCCTTCTTGAGGCGGTCAAACCATGAACTGACAGTGGACTTGACATATCCAACAACGCCAATAGAGACGACAGCACCGGCGACAGCACCAGCAGCGATCTTGCCAGCGTGATCATGCTCTTCCTTCTTCTCGGCCTTTTCAGTCTCCTTGTGCTCGTGCTTCTTCTCTTCCTCGGCCTTTTCGGCCTTCTTGTGCTCGTGCTTCTTCACTTCCTCGACCTTTTCGGCCTTCTTGTGCTCATGCTTCTTGACAACCGCAGCCTTCATTTGAAAATTAGTAAGTGAATAGCATTAGATCGATCATTCAACTTTACCTTCTTTTCCTCGACTTCAATGGTAACATCAGCTTGAACATTGTCCAAAGCAGTGCTGACCTGGGTAGTCGTGGATTCAATGACGCCGGACAATTGCTCGTGGATAGCCACAGCACTGGTAGTACCAGTAGCAACGGCTTGGACAGCTACCGCTTGGACTTGCGTGGTCGTCTGGGTAACAACGCTCTTGGCCCATTCGATAGTCTGCTTGAGCTTAGCCGCGGACTCCTTATCCGATGACTCTTCGGTCTTGATCGTGACCTGGGAGAACTCGACGTCAATTTCAGCAGTTGCCTTGGTGACAATTGCTTCGATCTCGGTCTGAGAACCACCTTTCTCAGCGCATTCGGTAATGTCCTTCTTGAGGCGGTCGAACCAC
Organism: Fennellomyces sp. T-0311; assembly: GCA_025266875.1. Taxonomy (NCBI): domain Eukaryota; kingdom Fungi; phylum Mucoromycota; class Mucoromycetes; order Mucorales; family Lichtheimiaceae; genus Fennellomyces; species Fennellomyces sp. T-0311. Next base: position 1,437,783 of record JALLLT010000005.1, on the reverse strand, counting down.
GAGCTGACAGTAGACTTGACATATCCAACGACGCCAATAGAAACGACAGCACCGGCGACAGCACCAGCAGCGATCTTGCCAGCGTGATCATGCTCTTCCTTCTTCTCGGCCTTTTCAGTCTCCTTGTGCTCGTGCTTCTTCTCTTCCTCGACCTTTTCGGCCTTCTTGTGCTCGTGCTTCTTCACTTCCCCGACCTTTTCGGCCTTCTTGTGCTCATGCTTCTTGACAACCGCAGCCTTCATTTGAAAATTAGTAAGTGAATAGCACTAGATCGATCATTCAACTTTACCTTCTTTTCCTCGACTTCAATGGTAACATCAGCCTGAACATTGTCCAAAGCAGTGCTGACCTGGGTAGTCGTGGATTCAATGACGCCGGACAATTGCTCGTGGATAGCCACAGCACTGGTAGTACCAGTAGCAACGGCTTGGACAGCTACCGCTTGGACTTGCGTGGTCGTCTGGGTAACAACGCTCTTGGCCCATTCGATAGTCTGCTTGAGCTTAGCCGCGGACTCCTTATCCGATGACTCTTCGGTCTTGATCGTGACCTGGGAGAACTCGACGTCAATTTCGGCAGTTGCCTTGGTGACAATTGCTTCGATCTCGGTTTGGGAACCACCCTTCTCAGCGCATTCGGTAATGTCCTTCTTGAGGCGGTCAAACCATGAACTGACAGTGGACTTGACATATCCAACAACGCCAATAGAGACGACAGCACCGGCGACAGCACCAGCAACAATCTTGCCAGCGTGATCGTGCTCTTCTTTCTTCTCGGTCTTCTTGTGTTCGTCTTTCTTCTTTGTGTCATGCTTGACGACTTTGTGGGCGTGCTCGGCGGCGACCTTGCCATGTGCGACGGCAATGGTAACAGACGAATCAATCTTTTCATAAGCGGTGCTGATCTGTTCTTCGGTTGACTTGACAAAACCAGTAATGCTGTCCTTTGCGCCTTCATCACCGGAGACAATTTGAACACCGACAGCCTTCAGCTGAGTGGATCCTTCAAGAATGATCCCTTTGGCCCATTCGGTAGTGGTGATGATTTGCTCGCTGACCGCAACCGAAGCTTCAGATTTCTTTGCTTTTTCAGATACAAGCTTTAGCTCAGCCTCGATGGAAGCATTAGCCTTGGTGATGATAGCTTCAACTTCTTCGGTGGTCTTGCAGGATGTGATATCCTTGATCAAAGCGGCATACCACGAGCTGATAGTAACCTTGACGTAGTCAACCACACCAACGGTAACCTCACCAGCCTCTTCAACCATCTTCTTCACTTCCGAAGTAGCCTTCTCGACCTGTAAGAAGGGTAAATGGCTCTGTGATCGATGATATTTTACTTTTTTTTTACCTTTGCGCTGTCAACCTCAATGGTGACATTGGTCTCACAGCTGTGGAAAGCGGTTTGTACTTGTGTCTTGGTAGACTCAACCATTGAAGTGAGTTGGCCATGGATAGTTGAAACGCTACCAGCAGCAACGGCCTGAATAGCAACGGCTTGCACCTGATTTGATGTTTGGACGACCAAGCCCTTAGCCCACTCGAGAGTAGACTTAAACTTGTCAGCGGATTTGCTGGTATCAACCTTGGTAGAAACCTTGGTGAACTCGCCCTCGATGGTAGCTGTAGCCTTGGTAACGATGGCTTCGATTTCGACTTGTGCGTTATCGCCGCCTTGCTCTGCGCGCACAGTGACGTCCTTTACAAGCTTATCGAACCATGAGCTGACAGTGGTCTTAACGTAGTCGATGGCCCCAACGGCAACAACACCGCCACCAACAATAATGCCAGCAACTTCACCGGCTTTATGGATGTCATGTGCCTTGTGGACTGGCCTTTCGATCTTCTTATGTTCGTCGATGAACTTGGTGTCAACTTCAATGGTCAAGGTACTGTCGACCTTTTCGTAGGCTGTGTAGATCTGCTTCTCGGTGGCTTCGACATAGGCGTACAAGCTTTCCTTGACAGTTTTACTGGCGGAACCAGAAATGATTTGCACACCGATGGCTTCAATGTGAGCAGATCCTTGGAGAACAAGACCCTTGGCCCATTGGGTTGTTGAGACGAGTTCGGTCGAGTTCTTCTCAGTACCTTTGACAATAACCTTGGCGAGCTCGGCTTCGATGGTTTCGTTTGCCTTGCCTACAATGACATCGATCTCATTAGCAGTACCACCATGCTCAGCGCAAACAGTGACATCTTCAATCAAGCGACGGAACCAAGTGCGAACGACAATCTTGACGTAATCCACAGCAACTTGACCGTGTACACCAGTAACCACTTTACCAGCCTAAGTAAGAAGACATTTAGTACCATTCAGGAAATAAAAATAACATTTCAGCCAATTTACCTCTGCATGCTTCTTCTCTTCGGTGACCTTCTCGGTCTTCTCAGCATGATTTTCTTCCGTGATCTCTTGAGCGGTCTCCTCGGTAACCTTTTCAGCGGTCTCTTCGGTGGCCTTTTGAGCGGCTTCCTCGGTAATCTTCTCAACAACCTTCTCGGCAGTCTCTTTGGCAACCTTTTCAGTCACCTTTTCCACTTCTTGCTCGGCGGTCTCCTTGGTAACCTTCCCAGCGACCTGCTCTGCGGCTTCCTTGGCAACGTTCTTTACGGTATCTTCAGACACCTTCTTGGCTGTCTCTTCGGAAACCTTCTCAGCAACCTTCTCAGTGACCTTTTCAGCAACCTTCTCAGCAATCTTTTGCTTCTTCTCGGTCGCCTCTTTCTCCTCCTTGTCGTGATGGTGGACAACTACGGCTGCGGCAGCGCCAGCAGCAACGGCTGCGGCAGCACCAACAGCTATAGCAGTGCCTTTTGAAGGTTTGTGCTTGTCTTCTTCAGTGGTCTCCTGAGTGGTCTTTTCTTCCGTTTGCTTAGTGGCCTCTTTGGTGATCTTTTCTTCGACCTGCTCAGCAGCCTCCTTAGTAGATTTTTCTACAGCATCCTCAGTTGTCTTCTTTGACTCTTCTGTTGAAAAAATAGCATTTAGTATTTCTGGTGTATTAAATTCCTGCTCAAGGCGCATTACCCGTCGTGGACTTCTCGCCTTCAACTGTGACGACTTTCTGATGCGATGCTTCTTTGGTAACAATCAATTGGCTTGCGGTTACTTCGAGAACCTTCAAAATACTCTTTTGAGTTGAAGCACCAAAAGAGAATTCGAGATAGCCAGCGATTGTGGTCTTGGACACCTGTTCATCGATTTCAACAGATTGACGGAAGCGCAATAGATAAGCAAGAATGCTAGTCTTGACGGTTTCGATGTTATACAGGATGCGATGACGTTCCAAGGCAGTGAGGCTGGATGTCTCCTTGTATAAAGCACCCTTGGCCTGTTCAAAAGAGTTGATCAAATCCAATTTGGCTGCGTCAACAACAAGCAACGTATCCTTTTGACCGTTCTTGCCCTCAAACGACCAGTTGATATCGTAGGTCAGCTGAGCATACCAGGCCGTAAGACGCTTGTGGATGCTGACAAGTTCAGTAGAAGCTGACTTGCGCGAAGCATCAACTACTTCAACTGATACGGAAGTCTTTTGGACATCGGTGCGTTCTTCCTTGGTGGCAGTGTACTCGCCAAGAGCATGCTTGCAAGTATTGAGCTCAACGTCAACGCTGTTTTCGGCTTGCTCGACCCATGAAATCAGCTTGTCCTCAGTTTCGTAGGTAATGGAGCCAAATTGCTTAGTCACCGAGGATTCGATGCGCTCGATGGCTTCTACAGTAGTCTTTTGAGCAGATGAGGCGGACTCGGTGGAGGAGACGACATATGACCACCACTTGAATTCAGTGACCTTGGTGCGTGTCACAGTAAGCTCAGATACAAGCTCCTTGCGGGCGTTCTCGATGATAGCAGTAATGTCTTGCTCAGAAGCGCCATTCTTCTTAGCCTCGAGAATGCGTCGGCGGATAATAATGAGCCAGTAGCTGACGGTGGTCTTGACACTGGAAACAAGCACAAGTGCCTGCTCTTTGGCCTGAGCCTCGCTTTGTTGCTTCTCCTCTTCGACGATGGTAACGGTGCCCTTCTCTTCTTGGACGAACTTTTCGATTTCGCCATAGGTACTCTCGATAGTGGTTTCAATATCCAATTCGTCAATAGAAATTTCCTGATCTGCCTCATAGGAAATAAGCTTGCCGAGAATACTCTCGAAGAGGCGGATGCGAAGAAGTTCGCGGATATGTTCAACAGAGACTTGCCATTCAGCGGGAATATCATGGACGCAGTGGCAGTGACGCTTGTAGTGAATATCCAAGCGCTTGTAAATGTTTTCACGGCTTTCAGAGATCACATCAATAATCTCAGCCTTGGTACGGCATTGACGGATGCGACGAATAAAGTAGATGCGCCAGGCAAGAATAATGGTCCACGATTCAGTAGTAGCAGTAACCAATTGCTTATGCTCAATGGACTCCTTGGCGACCTTCTTGTGTTCTTCTTCCTTGGCGACCTCAGTAGTAATTTCTTCGATGGTCTCGAGGGCGGTACCTTCGGCGAGCTCTTCGGCAGCAGTTTTGGCTTCTTCCCTATTACCAAACACAGGGATCGAGAATCTCCAGCGGAGAGTGCGCTCAGAGGCTTCAGCTAAGGCCAAAGTCAATGAAGTGCCCTCAGTCAAATCACCGCCGCGGTAGCCGAGAGCCAAAGCACCATAACCGTGAAGGCGGATCAAACCATCAACGGTCAAGAACCACTTGAGGCTGCCGCTTGTCTTCAAGTGCTGAACAATTTTGGCGGAAGGAGCAATACCACCTATTATACTTGTTAGGCTACATCCTTAAAAACCAATCACTGAATTTACCTTGAATGCTAACTACATAGCGAGTGCCGTAGTTAACCAAAAGGCCATCATGGAAGCTCCAGAGTTGATTCTTGTAATCAGTAAATGACAACTTCTTAACCACCAGGTTCAAGCCAGGGGCATCGCCATCCACGGCCAAGACCCAGTTTTCTTTGTAGCCATCGACCTTGACGAAGAAGTAGTTGTCGGTGGGGAAAAAGGCACGTTGTACAGTGATAACTGTCTGCTTGTACTTGTTACCAGACACCAACTTCTGCTTGCCAGCATAAGCGATGGCAGTGCTGACTGCAGTAGTGGTTTCCTTCTCGCGCTCTTCGTCGGCAAAGCTGGGCAGGTGTAACTCGAAGCTGGCATCGGCCTTGGCGGAGGCCTCATCATCAGCAACGTCGAGCTCATAGCCGGATGAACGGCGGATGATGCGCAAGTAGTACACCTCGGTGCGGATGCGAATAACGAGCACACCGCTTTCCGAAATGTGAACAGTTTGATCAGCGCTCTCATGAGCATCTGAGAGGACCCATTGGCGTGTGCGGGTGAGGTAGACAAGTCGCAACATATACTTGTAATTCACCAAGTAACCATCCACATAGATCCACAGGAATCGTTTGTAGTCCTCTTCCTCAGATAGCTTGTAGAGACCAACTTGGCCCTTCTCCTTACCGGCAGCAAGGAAGGTGTTATCGCTACCGACGCGAATGAAGAAGTACTTGGAGCTTGGCCAGGCATCTTTGGTGGTGATCTTGTAGTAGAAAGTTTCCTTCAGCCAACGCAAAGTGAACATTGTTGTGACGACAGTGGCAGTCTTCTTGCCGGCCTCGACGATCTTGACACCAGACTCCTTCTCTTCGGCAGGTACAAGCGATGGTACCAAGATCTCCCAACGCTGCTCCTTGCGAGCACCATTCTTGAGATTACCGTGGGTTTTCTCCTCCTGAAGGTAAACATCGATCTTCTTGTATTGGTCAGAACGCTTCAATTCCTTGATGGAGAGCACCCATGAACGCTTGGAAAGCAAATAGACAAGGCCTTCGGAGCTATGCTCCCATCGCTGATCAGCAGCTTCGCTTACAGGGGAACGTACAGAAAGCAAGGGACGGCCACCGGCCTGAAGCTTCTGTTCAGCAGCATCCAATACCAAAACTTGACCCTTCAAGTTGATCAAGTAGCCGTTTTGGTAAGACCAGAGCTGGCTGGCGAAATCCTTGGAACGAAGAGGAGTTAAGATAACAGGGGCACCTTCCTTGGCATCGCCTTCGACATCGAGCACAAAGCCATGCAAAAGACTCTTGATGATGAAATAGCCGGAAGTGGGGAAGGCTCCTTGGTGGGTCTTGTAGCGGACGACCTTTTCAAAGCCAGTGGGCACGTACTCGTCAGTGGTTGTGAATGAATCCTTGCGTGACGACTTGGAGCTGGTTGATTTCACGCTTCCCTTTGACTTGGTGGAAGTAGCCGACGCGATCGAGGCCGTGTCATCGAAATCATCTTCCTCATCGGTGTCACCGTCGGTGTCATCGTCGGTGGAAGCACCATCGTCTGATTCGTCTTCTTCTTCAATGGCAATGTTCTGATCTTCAGTCTCCTTGAGCTCTTCCTCAGTAGAGCTGCCCTCAGCCTTGGCCGACCCGTAGACAGGCTTGGAGAAGGACCAACGGACCCATTTCTCGGATTGCAATGTAATCTCTTGCTTGCCATGCTTCTCTTCCTTGCGAACATGCAATTCGCGAAGACCGACTTGGGCACCAGCAACCGTGGCGCGATCAGCAGCAGCCACACTGACAACCATACGTTCGTTTGCTTGAAGGTGTATCTCACCATCGACACCAAGAGCCCAGTATTGGGTTTCAGAGACAGACTTGGTCTTGACGTGCAAACGCACCTTGAGACCATATTCAACCAACGCGTCGGGGACTGCAGAACTGTCCAACGCCAAACCAGTCTGCACGTTGATCAGATGACCATCCTCGTAGGTCCATAATTGCCACTTGTATTCCTTAAAGTTGAGAGGACGTGCGGTCACGGCATATTGCTCCTGCGAGCTTTCTTCCTTTTCGACGGTCAGTGCAAAGCGCTCAGCACCGTAACCAAGACGGATGAAGATGGCACCTGTTGGGAAGATACCCCATCGGTGGACAATGGTACGCTTGTTGACACGCTCATAACGCTCTCGATCACGAACTTCGAGCTTGGCATCACCAATATTTTCGAGGATAGTGTTCTGTCTGGTAGCAGTTCGGTGACCCAAGACAGGAACAGCAAAGGTCCATTGCTGGTATTCGGCGGTAAGCGCACCACGGGGCTTGAGCTTCAGGTTGAGGTGCTCCTTGAGAGTTTCGCTATCAGGGGCTAAAACAAGACCAGGTCGAGCCAAAGGATGAATGTGGCCGTCAACAGATAATCCCCAGTTCTGGTTCTTGCGGCTGCGTCGGAGGAGCTTTTCATGCCACTGGATGATGTTGCTGTTGGCTGCCAACTTGCCGCCAGCGATATCAATGACATACTTGGATTCCATGTTGGTCAAGCAGCCATCCTCATCACAGCTCCAGAGCTGGCGTCTGTAATTCTTGTAATCGAGTTTCTCCAAGGTAAGCTTGGCGCCTTCGCTGTTGCTGGTTGCTGTGACGACAAAGGACTTGTCTTGCTTGGAACGGATAAAGAACCAATCCTTGGGGAAAACGCCATACTTTTGGATGACCAGTCTGTGTGCTTCGCTTGATGACTTAGTGGCAGTACGGATCATCAGGATGATACGGATGTAGCGGATGATAATGGTGATCTCACGCTTGTGGATCTCGCTATATCGGCGCTCGGTCTCGCCATAAGAGAGGTGCCATTCGCAGTGAGTGATACCGCGTCGGCTACCGTTGGCAATAAAGACCTTATAGCCAGTACCGACCTTGATCAAAGAAAGACCAAGCTCAGTGCGGATGGAAGAGACAATAGTACCATTAGTGTGGATAGTCCAAAGCTGACGATCATCGGCGCGCTTGTCATCCTTCATCAAACGTCCGCGGAGAGTCAACGTCTCATTGTCAGCCAAAGTATCTATAATTGGATGTTATTGTTGTACTTTTTAATAAATACTATATATGTAAATAACATACCATGTGAGTGCAGGACAAGTCCTGTCAAAACGTGCACAAGGAATCCAGCGTCGTACTTCCATTTGAAGTTATCGGCATCCACATTGGCATCAATCTTTTGCAAGCTGATAGTAGAGAATGCCTCGGCCTTTTCGGGACCCAGTGCATAACCATCGTGGGTGGTGATGAAGAATTCATCCTCGGGCCAAGCAGCCGTGCGCAAGGCAGGCTTCATGGTTGCATTCTGACCAGTCTTGGTACGCCATTCCAAAAGCATGGCAACAGACCAGCGGATAAGGACCTGGACGCGGTTGCGAACAACGAATTCGGGGATCAATAGGCCCCATCGGTGTTCTTCCTTGTAGTTGCTATGCGTGGCAAGCGCAAGCTTGAAGCTTTCGCCCTCGGACTGAGGGGTGAGAACCAGGGATGGCTCAAAGCCATTGACAAGGTAACCATCGATGGAAAGCGTCCAGCGTTGGCTTCGCGGCACCTTTTCGGGCTTGGCAAGAGTAAGCGTAGCACCTTCAACAACGGCTAGAATTAAAAAGTTAGCACCGATCTTCGCCTTTCCCGATCGAAAGTTTTGGCACATACATTTTACGTCAATGGCCAATTGCGTGGCATAGTTGATCAAGACGCCTGCAGAGTACGACCACAATTGGAATTGCCAGTTTTCCTTATCCAGGGCTGCCATGGTAACAGTAGAAGATTTTTCATCGGCTGTCAAGACAAGAGGGCTCTCCTTGGTAGACTTGGCAATCAATGAGCGGATGAAGAACCACCCGCTGGGATATTGGGCATAACGGTATGAGACGACCTTTGTCTTTGTAGTAGTAGCAGTAGTAGTGATAGCACGTGTACCAGCACCTTTACACACATACATAATTAGTCATCACAGTTCATCTTGTAAATATATATAAACTTTACCTGACTTCTTCTTGAAGACTGGCAGAACAAAGTTCCAGCGCTGTTCCTTATGGTCCACGGACTTCTTGTCACTTAAATAGACTTTGCTTGACTTTACAGCCAACACAAGCGAAGATTTGGATTGAACATAGATAAATCCTTCCACGGTCAAGGCCCACTGTTGGTTCTCATTGTTTTTCTTTTTCTGGTCATATTGACAGAGACTCGCACCGTTTTCGATCGATCCTACGAAATTCCAGGTTTAGGATGCTACACAATGTGCACATTGGGAATATTTGTACTACCTCCGCGTACGTCAATGACCTTCCCCGACGCCTTGCTGATAAGGAAGCCGTTCTTGTAGCGCCAGAGTTGGCGGGAGTAGCTGGAAGTATCGAGCTTGGTAGTAACGATATCATCGTTATGTGTGGTTAGAATATCGCCGGAATCTTGGTTCTTGATAAAGAACCATCCGTCTGGGAAAGTGCCTTGCTGTTGTTCGGTTGTGGATTCCACCACGCGCTTCTTGAACACAGGCAGCACAACGCTGAACTTTTGGTTCTCACTATTCTTGCCGTTTTTCTTTTGAATGTGGATGTGAGCACCCTCGCGAGGAGCCGAGAACCAACTGTCCTTCAATCCGAGGACCCAGTTGGTGTCGTGCTTCAAAGCGACTTCGTGGGTAGGTGACATTGTCCAAGTTTGGTATTTGTCGCTGTCAGATGACTTAGTTTGGCATGCATAGGCATCGTCCTTGAGACTTTCAATGCCTAAAACAAAACCAGAGTGCTTGTTCACAATACGACCAGTGGCAACCTCATAGTTCCACAGTTGACTATCGTAACCGGTCTTGCGCAACGCGTCCACGGTCAGGCGGCCCCCGGCCTGGGTAGTGGAAGTCGCCTCGGCGCCAATGAACAGATTTGTTTGCTGGGATTTGAGGAAAAATGGCGTGTCCGGGAAAGTACCAGTTGGAACGTGGCTTTCCTCTTGGTCCAGACTCGATGTCGTTGTGGAAGCCGAAATAGTCGAACGAGCATCTATATTTTTAGAGTTAACAAACAACCTTAGATCCCTATAACCTGATAAACCAGTTTACCATCTTCTTTGATTTGAGAGATGCCCTTGCTCAAAGGCTTGCTCGCAACACTACCGCTACCCACACTTGTGGTGCTAGCACTGGGCTTAACATGAAGCGACGAGGAGGAGGAGGATGATTTGACGACAGGTAACACAAAGTTCCAGTGCTGCTCTTTGCTGCGCTTATCTGCAGTCTGGAGATGCACATGCAGACCTTCACGACGAGAGAAGAAGGACTCCTTGAAACCGAGAACCAGATTCTGCTTATCCTTGACGCAGATCTGACCATCCTTCGAGATGCCAAACGATTGGCTTTGAGGCTTATCCGCAGAGCCTGCCTGCTGAAGAATCTCCGATCCTGCTTTCAAGTTACCTATGAGTGATGCTCGGCGTTAGTTTATTTTTGTAAATGGGTGTAGCACTTTTGGGGGGAGCACTTTTTCTTGTGAAGGAGCTTTCACACACAGAGGGGGAGTACACAGCCAATGCTGTGTTCGACTGCTTGTGATACACAAAAGTTCGGTTGCTACCCGAAACACGTTCTTTTCCCGCTCGGACACACAACCACTTCAACCCGTGACCCCAGCCATAAAGTGCGCTTGTCATTGTATACGACAAAATTGAAAAGAAAGTTTACCTTTGGCAACTTCCATGACAAGGCCGCTTTCCTTGTTAATCAGATGGCCGTTGTCGTGACGCCAAAGCTGTGCTGCAGGTTCATCCGTACGCAGGGTGGCGATCACAATATTGGCACCCGCGGAATTCGTAGAGGCAGTTAACACATAACCGTTTTGGTTCTTGATAAAGAACCAGCCTAATTAAAAATTGATACCATCAGTATCAACTGTTTTCCTTTTTTTTTACTATCGAGATCGAAAATGAAACGGGCTACTAACTGAGTGGGAACTGTTGAGACATGATAAAACAGTTGCGCTAAGTGGATTTAAGCCCGAGAAAATGATTTGCTTATTGAAGAGTATGACTATGTGGCTGATTTGAAAGTCGTCGCGTTGATGCTGTATGAGATAATTTTAAATGAATATAGGGGCACTACCAAGCTTCCTCTAATCCTTGTGTGAAAGAAAAAGGGTAAGAGTAAAAGATGGAGAAAAAAGCGAAAAAAAATGTTCCAGTAAAACGAGCCAAGTAAAAAGTGAAAATGGAACTAAATGGGGATCAGCCTCGACCACTTACTGTTTTGACTTTGGGTTCAGATACACAGCATACTGTGCATCGATACCGGCAGTAACTGTTTTGCTTTATTGTCACACCATAGCAAAAATCCAAGTGCTACAACTTTTGTCCGCCCATGTATGCAATCCTTCTTTAGATGGTGTGTCTGGTTGTGTGGGTAGTACAGTTTACTCGGGCTTGTACACCTCAGTCACCATGTAACACGATGCCGATTATTCGTCACCTATTTGCGTCTTATTGCCGGGAACGCGCTCATCGTTTTTACTTTTTTACGCGTAAAAAGAAAGAAACTGTCTAGGAGCGCAGTATTTGTGGTCTTATGTCCAAGATTATCGGGCATATCAAACATTTGCCTTCTCATTTATGCGAATCACATTAAAAAATGTTTCGAGGTGATGGACCGGAGATTTGATGACAAGGGGAGCGATGGCGTGTGTATAACCTTCCTTTTCTTCAATCATTTCCATAGCGCAAAAAAGGACGACTTCTCGACTGATTTTTTCGTCGCACGGGCAACACCATTATATTACCAATATACAAAAAAATTATAGCAAGTTATCTAATATTAGATTGCACGGCTCCAAGGGGGGTCTAGGTAGCGGCGGACGGACTATGTGCAGCCCACTGTTGTGTTATGGTAAATGTTTATTCGGAATGATGTCTATTTGGCAAAATGTTTTTTTCTCATGCATGCAGTTGGCGGTAAAACAACCAATAAACACAAGTCTGCAAACGGATGGACTTCGTTGTCGATATGTCTATTGCTCTACTTTTGAAGCTTGAGTTGCAACTTTGTACTACGATGTGCCCTGTCTGCATGCCCGTCTTAAACTGTGTGCTCTGAATTTGGGAAGCGCCCTCAGTTAATATTTGGGACAAGTTTTAACTTTTCGCGATAGCCGCAACAATCCAGACTCTAGCTAACTCGGTCCACGCATCGATTAAGCTCGCCCTTTTACGCGCGCAGTTTAAGAACGCGAATCGAGAATTTCCAGAGCCCATGTGAACCTACACACACACACCAACAAAACGGCGATGCCTTGCTTTTCGTTCAGCTGATCTCCCCCATCGGATACAAAGAATTAACAGATGCAGATAGTGTACTGTGTTTCACTGCAGGTAATGATGAATCGCCTTAAATTATTGCACAAGAAGCAGATCGATACTACTTATGGATTAATTGAAGATGCTTCACAAGTGACGCGAACCTTTTTTACAATAGTGTTTCTTTAGACTTGCTACTGCTATGCATCAACACACACACCTTCTCTCCGACCTACTTGCAGATTGCCCGCAGCATGTCAGGTCTAGAGTACATACACTTGTCTTTTTTCGATTAGTGATTACATGCATCAGAATATGCGATGTGCGCCTATATACGCACATCCTTGATAAACCTTTTTTTTGTGCCTGTGTAAGCAGGTCTAGCTTCCTTTGTATACGATCACCATAGTTTTTTTTACGATTGCTTGTGACTGAGAGAGGCGATGAACAAATATTCAATATGAACATGATATTTTATCACAGAATCGATCGGCTATCTCCTCCACCTGATTAGACAAATGTTGCTCAGCCTTTGTTAAACCCCTTTTTCCAATTTAGACGATCGCGCGAAGTACTAGTTTAGACCGTGAGACACCAATCCTTGTTCGTAAGAAACTTTATCTTTTCCTTAGCCTGTCCACTAAATGGCATCAGAAGTCTCTCAATTCACCCCTACTGACTTTGGTTCGAGTGCTGTAAAAAAAACCTAGATCAGCTTGACGTAATCCCGATATCATCCATGTGGCACCCATCGCGATAACGGTGATGGGAACCAACAAGTTACAGCACGGGTAACCCATCACCGGCATTAAAGTAAATCATGCGATGGACTTTCGGCATGTTTTCGCGTATATACAGGAAGTATTATATAGGGCTCGGGATGCTGAAGGATGTGCCCGCGCTGCAACAGGAAGTAGGGGGATAATATAGTTTTAGGCCGGGCACCTAGAAGGTTTACCTCATGGCATGATATACGCTAAAAAAGCTGTATCCTCCCTTAGCCTTTATTCTTAAACGCGTGAAAAAATGATCAGAAACCTTTTTTTTGGTTGCTGTACTATAAAACTTTATTTCGCTCGAACAACTTTTAGCGTCTGTACCCCATTGAATCCGATATTGAACCTTTTCTGTTGCCATGTTGCAATATTCTATAGTTAACCTTGCGTATTTTCTGGATCGCATCTGATACCTTTTTCCATTCGTCACTAAAACCTTTTTCCACCACTGACATCTGAGCTTGACAAAGTTACACTACTGTGCTACCCCCATCTTTGTGCAGTTGGGGACCCTCGTGAGAAAATAGAATTCTATACCAAAGAAGTATATACCATTCATGTCCGGGGAATCTTTATAAAATATGCCCATGTGTAAAAGTACAATTACCTTGTTCATCCTTTATGCAAAAAAGTAATTCAAGAAGAACCAGAGGCGGGAATACCCGCACCATAGCTAATTGTTTTTCCCGAGTTCTATTTCGGAAAAGAAGAGCATGGCCTGGAAAGAGGTACAATCTGGACAAACTATTGACAGACAATTCACAATGACAACAAAACTTGAAATGTTGCCTTGGCAACCGGGAACATTCCGTGCTTGTTCCGAAACAAAAAGCGCTGTCTGGAGCCGTTGTTCGAATAGTAAAAGATAACGTTGAATCCCAAGATCTGGTTGATGCAAGATCGAAGATCTCTCAAATGGACCACGAAGATTGCTGTTAATAGCAAAAAACATGCATCAGTAGCTATAGATTCAGTAAAGTAAGCAGGATGGCATACGCGGATGCTGATTGTGAATGGTGTGGACTTGCACTTGTTCAATAAAGTTGAGTTCGAGTTCCGCTGATGAGAGCGATCTTGTCATTCCATCAATATATCGCCACCAGATAATACTGGCCATCTTTATCAATTTCGTAACTAGGATTCTTGGGGTGCATTGTTGGCTGCATTGAATTCATTGTCATAGAGGTCATTTTAGACCGGAAGCAGCTAACCCGCCCAGGACGTGAACACAGCGATAAATCTATTTTTAATGTCGCTTTCATTTTATAACCGATAGCGTGCAATGGTTACCGTACGCAGCATAAGACACAGAACGCTATAGCTAATGCAATTATTCAGGTGCTTCAACATCGAAGCAGTAATGGACTTTCCACCACATAAATGTAAAGCAGTAGATAGGGTATGCTCCGAGCACCGCCCAACGTCGGATTTTTTTTCTTTGTCTACGCTGACTGCCATTCGTTCGCTGGCAAGGAGGTGCTAATTGATCTCCCGCCCAAACAGATGAAAAAATTATTTCTGTGATTGTTGACTACTCTTTCGTTAAAACGATCCATGTCATACCACTCTCGTGATTACGGTTCTAGCTATTCCTCCGGCGGTCGAGGCGGTCGGTACGGTGACAGCAGCTATTCCAATAGAAGCTCTTACCGTGATAATCGCGATGCATCACCTAGACGATCAAGCAGACCGTAAGTGTCATTTTTTAGAGCCCCATCGGATTGTTTGTTGTGCCAAGGGGGTCATTAATTAACTGGTTTGCTGTACCATAGTTACGATCATGGCTCAAGTCGTGATGATCGTCATCATTCGTCGTACAGTTCTTACCGTTCCAACGATTCGTACTCTCATCGTAACGGCAATAGCAATGGCTACAGCAATTACAGCGGTAACAGCTATGGCGGTAACAGCTACGGTGGTGGAGGTTACAGCGGCGGTGGTGGAAGCTATGGAGGCGGTGATCGTATGGGCCAACTTGGCAGTGGTCTCAAAGAGATCCAATGGGATCAGATGGCGCTTCCACGATTTGAGAAGAATTTCTACACTGAACACCCAGCTGTAGCTGACAGAAGCCAGCCAGAAGTCGACGAGATCCGGGCCGCAGCCAACATGACTGTAACGGGCCGCAGCGTGCCAAAACCATTAAAGACGTTTGAAGAAGCCAATTTCCCTTCGTACGTCATGCGAGAGCTTAGCCAACTTGGGTTCTCTGCACCTACACCGATCCAGTGCCAGGGCTGGCCAATGGCTCTCAGCGGCCGTGACGTCGTTGGTGTCGCCGAGACAGGTTCTGGCAAGACACTGGCGTACACACTGCCTGGTATCGTACACATTAATGCACAGCCCCTGCTCGAGCCAGGAGATGGCCCGATTGTACTGGTGCTTGCCCCCACTCGTGAACTGGCTGTCCAGATTCAGCAGGAGTGCACCAAGTTTGGACAGACATCGCGCATCAAAAACACTTGTCTGTACGGTGGTACGCCACGTGGACCTCAAGTGCGAGATCTGGCCAAGGGTAAGACAACCATTTTCTGTCTAATTCTGCACATGAGCTGATCATTTGTTTGCTATAGGTGTCGAGATCTGCATCGCTACCCCTGGCAGACTTATCGACATGCTGGAGTCAGGCAAGACCAATCTCCGCCGCGTCACTTATCTTGTCCTTGATGAAGCTGACCGTATGCTCGATATGGGCTTCGAGCCTCAAATCCGCAAAATCGTCAACCAAATCCGCCCCGATCGACAGACACTCATGTGGAGTGCAACCTGGCCCAAGAGCGTCCAGCAGCTCGCAGAAACTTACCTCAAAGATTACATCCAGGTCACCATCGGCTCACTCTCGCTCTCCGCGTCCAAGAACGTCACGCAGATCGTCGAAGTGTGTGCCGAGGCTGAAAAGCGTGGAAAGTAAGTTATATTGCTGTGTGGCCATCATTTGATGCTCATGTGCGACCCGTAGGCTTATTGTCCATCTGGAGCGCATCATGGAAGAAAAGGAGACCGAACGGAAAACACTTATCTTCACCAGCACGAAGCGCACTGCTGACGAAATCACACGCTTCCTTCGACAAGACGGCTTCCCTGCATTAGCCATCCACGGTGACAAGCAGCAGAACGAGCGTGATTGGGTATTAAACCAGTTCCGCTCTGGCGGCCACCCGATCATGGTGGCAACGGACGTTGCATCGCGTGGTATTGGTAAGTGGTTTTCGAACTCGATTTTTTTTGGCACGCGGCACGGCCAAGCTTTGCCTGTGCTTGTTTATAGGGAGTCCCGGATATGCATGCGGCTTTCGAAGCAAACCTTTGCCCTAGAAAGATGCCTTTCTGTCGCAAATGTGGATCATCATCGTGGTTTTCCTTTTCAACGAAGCTTACAGGAGACATATGCGCAGGAACATGCTGGGGTGTAACGAGCATACTGTTTCAGCCTTCTTGTGAGCGGAAAGAAACACAGATCTCGCTTCGTTTGTTTTATATTTATTGAGTTGTCACTGGCCCACCTCAAGACGTTAAAAGCGCGGGGACGCTCTAGCGAACAGTCATTACGGTGTTTGAGCTCTTTATCTTTCGAGTTGATGAACTGTTCTCCGCGTGTCCTGGGTTGGGTGAGCAGCTCTTTTTTTTATTGTCTGCGTGCATGGGACTCTTTCAGGAAAAAAAAAGAGGAGGGAAAGGGCTTGGGGTTCTAGGAGCAGCTTGAAACTAACTCCTGTCTTTGTTTTTATAGATGTCAAGGACGTCAAGTATGTCATTAACTATGATTTCCCTACAAACATCGAGGACTATGTGCATCGTGTGGGTCGTACGGGTCGCGGTGGCGCCACCGGTTCGGCGTTCACCTTCTTTACAGCCGACAATGCTCGTCAAGCGCGTGATCTTGTTTCCATTCTTCGCGAGACCAGCCAAACAATCGATCCCCGCCTTCAACTGATGGCTGACACAAGCGGCGGTGGCGGTGGTGGAGGCCGAGGCGGTCGTCGTGGCGGAGGAGGTTACCGTGGCCGTGGTGGTGGTTACGGTGGACGATCTGGTGGTGGAGGAGGAGGCTACTACGGTGGCGGTGGTAGATGGTAGACACGCACACAAAACTATACATACAGAGGGATGTTTGCTCTTATTTGCTTTCACAAATACACACGTTATGCTTCAAATAAAAATATATATAGTCTGCAGTAATAGTCATTATTATTAGATGGATAAATGTGAAGGGATACAAGATGGGAATCGCCAAGAAAAAACTTTTTTCTCTCTGTATACTATGTAGTGTGGGAATGCTTAAATATTCACAATGCAAGAGGGTGTATATGTGTCGGGCGCATGCACAAAGGTACGCGCCTTATGAGTAGCCGCGGATCAAAGAGCTGACTTTGCGCACAACCAGCATTTGGTGGCCGAGGTCTGGCGTACGGCGACAAGCATTGGGTACGCCGGACAAATCCAGTGGAGTGATAAATGGTCTTACGGCTGCTTTGACGGGCTTTGGCCGGAATTCAGCTTGGGTTGCGACCATCTTGCTGAATGGTTGAGATGATGGCAGAAGCGTTTTGGGATCTGATGAGCCAGCACGGTCATAGTCTGTTACGCTGTAAGTGGGTAAGACAGTTTCCAGGTGAGTGCTAAATCGAACGTTTTTCATGTTGGTTGAAGAATAATGATGGAAAGTGGTTGCTTGATCGGCTTATATATATATATATATATCTTTCCGCTTTTTTTTACTATTTTTATGAGAGTACTATTTTTAGACCTGAAAAGCGAAGCGCCACTGAAAAACGATCGACACAGAAAAAAACCCGTGGCGCACACACGGGCTTCAAATGTACACAACGCCATAAGTCGCCCTTTCCCTAAAAAAGCTCAAGGGCAACATTACCAATCAACGTTGCAAGTTTTGTTCTCTTTGAAGGGAATACGCCATCACTCCACCGCAAAACGGAGGCTGGAACTGTATTTCAAATTGTAGTTATTGGCTTCGTAGTGCAACTTTACCCGACCATCTGAACGCCGGTCTTGGTGCCTAAGTTGTGGGATTGCGGGGGTCTTCTTGATGCATCACCCACACAGCCACGGAAAACTTGCCAAGCCTTTTTTTCAAAGAATCCTTGTCTGCGCGAAACAACCAGATGCTCTTTTTAATTCTTATCCTATCCCCCCAGAAATCTCTAGACAAATCATGAAGCATCGATGCAATTGACAACATATTGACGCTGCAACTCGTTTA
Organism: Fennellomyces sp. T-0311; assembly: GCA_025266875.1. NCBI lineage: Eukaryota > Fungi > Mucoromycota > Mucoromycetes > Mucorales > Lichtheimiaceae > Fennellomyces > Fennellomyces sp. T-0311. The sequence continues at coordinate 1,419,672 of JALLLT010000005.1, read as the reverse complement.
ATGGTTATTTCTAACCTAGTAGCACAATTGAACAATGATAATTATGCTGAACTCGCTACGCAAGAATATGGTTTTCGGCAATAAAGAAGCCGAGAAGTTCCTTTTCAGTCTCAGAGGCTAGTTTCCCTCGTCGCATTCTTGATGGAATAGGGCTGAATATGGCGCACATATGTTGCTAAATATGCACAATCTGTAACTTGCCCTTTGTTAAGCATGTGGACAATATACTTACCAGCCCCCCTTTCATCAGTCCGCCGCCGTAACTGAGAATAATCCATGTCGGTCAGCAATATGCGTTAACAGAGAAGATGATGACCAATCGTCAGATTTGCTAAACAAGTATGGCTTTGCATGGTGTCCAAAAGTGAACTAGACTCACGTAATACAAAAATTAAAGCCGGTGCCATGAGACGGGGTCCCGAAACTTAAATATGGGGCACACCGATTAAGCTTAAATCTATGTTTATATCGATGTTACAGCTACCTTATGCATAATGACCTATATCTATCGAACGCAAAGGAGTATATTCATAATACTTTTGCTATTTCGATTTAGAAAGCGCCAAGGAAAAAAAAGGAGACATTGCGGAGATACAAGGGGATTCACTTTTTATAGGAATGCCTTTGTAAGCATATATTGTTGGTAACCGGCGCCAATACCGTTTACCTATATGCATAAATCATAAAACTTGATGGGAGGGAGTCATACCCGCAGACTTGGGCCATTGAAGATATCAAGTTATTCTCGATTTCCAGTCACGATTGTGGTACACGATCGAATCTAACGACCATTATCGTCTGATATAGTATCCCTGCTAATGAATTTAGTGTCCTTGGCTTCTTGTATATCTACATGTGAAACGCAACTATCTCGATATGGCTCATGGGTGTGTAAGCAGTGTCAGCTAGTCTTACAATCAAAACACATGTATCACGGTCAAGTGATGCGGGATCTCTTGGCATCTATGGAGGATGTCGATAGCCATTCTGCGTACCATCTACTTGCATGTAAATAAATACGCAAGGCTTCATATAGAAAGGTATGCAGTATGGCGTATGCTATATAGTATGTGTGATTTTGCCGTCCATGATGGTAGACGTCAATGCTACAATTTTGTGACAGAAAATTGGATCAAAGCGCTGCTCTTCTATATAAATTTCCTGTAAAATGTATATTGATGGTTGCTACAACAGATTCTTTAGCCATTCTATTGGATAATTATGTAGAAGAGATTACTTTTACAGATAAAAGGGACCAACTCGCGCCTTAGGGAGATCAATTTCGTACCTCCTATTCCAAACCCTGGGTCTTAGTAGAGATTGTTGTAGCTTAGGCCAGTTTTTGTATATGGTGTCATATAGCAAGCCCTAAACACAGTGGGAAAAAATCTTATGGATTCTTATTCAATCTCTTGAAAACCCTCGGAGTTTGCTAAAATCTTATTCAAACCTATTCAAACTTATTTACAAAAATTTGTGATGAGAAACTTATTAATTCTTATTCTTTCGTATCAATTCGTATGTATCGAAGGGTATGCTAGTATACTAAATGATAGTACTTGGATATATATATATATATATATATATATATGTATATCTATCTATTTATGTTCATCACAGGTGATCACAACTGCTGCCTAGTTTCATTTTACCAACATCCATGCCAGGGTATAGGTAGTAGTATCTTCCTGAATGGAGGGATGACTCCATCATGCCCGCAAAGCCTTCTATGTTTTCCACCGCAGTTACATAGCGTTTGGTGCCTTGAAGGGTAGTACCGAATGCTGCTCCAGCACCATTCTGATCCACATTTTCAATTATATTTAGTAAGCAAAGCATCTTGGTAGATTCTAGATATTCCCTGAATAATCAATTCAAATATATAATCAGTGTTTAAGTGAGTAACGTACCTTCATATGAGTGCACGAAGAACAGTAAAATTTCACCAAAAAATCGTCGCCACACGTTTCTCGGAGCAGCTCTGGGTTTTTTAACATTCAAATCTACCGGAAGCATCACAGTAATAAAGTGTGTCAACCTTTTTGCACGGTTATTCGGAAACGCAAGGCAATCGTATTCCTTATCGTCAATATAGAGCTTCAGTGCAACGATATCAAGTTTCTGGCGAATGTTATTCACTGGTTTTTGTGTCTCTCTGGACCAAAAATTCTTGACATAATACTGCAAGTTATATTGTTGCTGGTACTTCGACATTGGGACGTCTTTCAATATAGGGCCCCAAAATTCTGCATCATGCTCTTTGCCACCGAGATGAAAAAAGCCTTTAGCCTTTCTTTTACCTACGCTATCCTTCGGTAACTGTCGATTATAGTATCTTGATGCGGCTATCTTGACAAGAGCATTGGATGCGTTGGGGCCAGGCGCAACTTTTGACTTGATGTATGATTTAATCTCGCCTGCGTAGATAGCACATTGTGATGAGAATCTAGACAGTAACCTGACCCGTCTATCATACCAACGGCACGCTCCATGCTTCTAGCGCTAAAAGACCGTGGAGGACCAAGTGCTTCAATAGCAGAGGGTAGATGCCGTAGATAATGCATACTGATAGTGTAGAGATTGTGGGGCATACTGTCATGCATAAATGTATGCCACTCGTGAATGTAGCTAAAATCGATAATACACATGTCAGTGGCAATAAATTTAACTTTCATTATCTCCACTCTTGGTATTACCCTTTCAGTCGTTCGATATCACTAGGGAACTCCTCACTTCCTTCGTACTCTGGTGGATCAGCAACGCACGAAATATCCCACTGTAACACAATGCTACATGCATTAACTAAACTTATCAACTCCTCCGTAAAACTACAGTCGTTTGCCTCCAACTGCTCATACACAACTGTTGGAATTGCGTACAACAAAAAATCGATGAAGTCAACAGCACGAGAACTCTTTGACCGAGCAAAAATATCTACAACATTTCAATATAATTCATATGGTATAAGTGATTCCATAAGCAATGTTTCTAACTTACCACCAAGATCTCCATCTAGCCCTAAGGGCAGTAGCAGATGTGATGCTTTTAGCGCTTTGCCAATGTCAGATTGTTGTCGTGATGTCAATGCAAAAGTTGAATCGGCATTAGCGTATTGATTCTTTAACATTGCCAGAATTTGACGGGCGACATTTTGCCCAAGTAAATGAAATTCGTCAATTCCGTAAAAGAATGGCGAGTGATACGTCAATAATTCCGTGAAAACATTAGAGCCTGAGATCCCGTAGTCCTAATTTATAGGATCGATTAGTTTGGTTGAACATGACAATGCTGAGAAACTTCATGAATTATTACCGGTAGCTCTCCCATAAAGTCACTGTCCGTGCGCATCTCATCCATATCCTCAATGTCACCCGCAAAATACTGGCCGTAACCCTTTCCTTTAGGACTAATCAGCGACTCGGATTCAATACGGCACATTCTACATCCGTAATGAGAGCCATGGCCCGTATGCTTGATTAGATCTGCTACCCCAGGGACATCACCAGATGCAAGAAGCAAATGTGCGTGCAAATGGATCTCGTCTTCTCCATCAACACGCAATCGCATCCCTTCAGTCGAAAGACGCCGTAACTCGCTCATTAAAGGTTCCAAGAACGAATGAATATCTTTGGGCTTTACAGGACCTGGGATTATCGCGACTTCAAGCATGTTCTCTAGCTTGTAGCTTCATAAAATATAAGTGGATCAATGCTTTGTGTGAGTATCACGTACCGCTGATCTCTAGGCAAATTAAGTACGACAAGATGTATTATAGTCATGGAAATTGAGGTTCGTCCAAAACTAAACGGAGAAAATCCATCCACATATAAAGCGAGAGCGACATCGAACTCATTTTGGAATAGATGCTCTTGATCCGCAAAGGCGTGCCCATCAAAGATATCGGTAAAACTGCCTGGTGGTTCCCGGGAGTATGTCTCACGAAACATGTCACGGTGAGAGCGCGACACCATCATTGCAGCAATAAGCTCTGATAGTGGCAAGTAGCGCATACGAGCAACTGGACGCTTGAGATCATTGTCCGTATACCTTGGCTTGGAACAATAAGAGCAAGTAAGCTCGCTATCGTCGTGAAACAGCTTACATCCAGTCTGACAGATGTCAAACATATGGCTTTGAACAGGAAAGGCGGTTTCTGCTCGTCTAGTGGCCACATATACGGTATCTAAAGGCTCGGGTCCTTTGTCACAAATAATGAAGTAATTAGTACGAAAGCACTTAATTTTCTCTAAAGCACCTACAGTAGTTATTGCTTGTTCTCCATTCATTGCAGAATTCTATTATTGCTTCATGCGATGCTCTTGAAAATTTTCCATCATGTGCGATATTGCTCAAACGATGGTTCCAATAATCTTTCTCGCTAGGCGTTGGAGGATCTTGCAGGTCGATAACTTGTATCCCGTTCTCGTTTCGAACTCCGGGATATGCCTCTTGCTCCTCCACATCATTGTCATCGTCAAAATAATGCTGCAGAAGGAAATCAATATCCACAAGGCCATCATCTTGATCATCTTCATAGTAGCTAAAGCAGTATAGGCTAGGAGTCGTTGGTTCTTCATCTTGGTGCCCGTAATCAAGATCGACGTCAAGATTATCATCAGCTAAGGTCGGTGTACGGCGGCGTTTCCTAGCTTGATAGCCTTGTTCAAGAGTTTGAGGGCCCGAGTTACTCCTTTCAAAGGTAACTTCAGGACTTGCATGATGTGCTGTGTCCTGCAGCGAAACTTGATCTTGTAGATTTCCAGTCGGGGGGTCAGTGTCATTGGGCTGATCTCTGTCAAATGCAATGCTGTACTGTCTATGTTTCGAGAGATAACGTGGTACGTTTTTATGGCAGGTATCACAGACAGGCATGTTACTTTGTAGAAACGTATAAATAAAGGTAAGGAAGTGGATTTTATTTTCGAGGTAGCTCATGAATGCTGTGGCTGCGGCTGCGGCTGCGGTGGTAACGCGTCAAGTATTGGCATGGCGGCACTCGTAGCATGCTGCGGCGATTGTGTTTAAATTCACAATCGATAGAAAGGTTTAGTTTCTCGTCTTTTCCGTGCAACTCCATTTATCATGATTAACCAACAGCCATCGCATCACGATGAATTGTCCAACAGCGACCCACAATTAGGGCTCTAAACGGGCCATGCCCGACGGGCATCGGGCCAGTTCAGCTGGGCCACACCTGTGGCCCGTGGCCCGTCGGGCCCAACGAAACGGGCCATGTCTTTTGCCCGAACCCGAAATTACAAGAGCCCAAATTAAAGTGGCCCGCCCGATGAAATCTACAATGTAAACGATCTTAATGCAGCAATGACTAATGTAGAAGTGAAATGGGGTTCTGCCTTGTGTTATCGTATATAAGGTTTGGGCAAAAGTCATCTTTATTGTATTAGATCATGTAATCGCTATCTTGCACACACTTTTTTGAAACAGCAGAACTTCTGCAAGCAACAAAGGAAGACCAAGAAGTACAAAAAGCCAAAGCGACACAGTGAGACAAACCAGCAATTCGACATCGCAAATGGCGTAGGAATGCATCCTGCTTTGCATTTTTTCAGCAACGTTTTTTCTCTCGATGCCCGTCAAATGGAATTCAGGTCGACCATATTGCTTCAGAACGAATTTTTAATCACCACATACAGTACTACTCGACCATATTTATTTTCCATACAACTGAATTTTACCATATGACTCAGCTTTGTTTTACCGGCACTCCATTCCATTTCGACATTGTGCATCCCAATCAAAAAAGGGTGGCTGCGTACATACTGTAATGGTGCATACACAGCCACCCTTATTGTTTTTCAAATAGGTACACTTTTTCAAGCGCACTACTCAAGATGAAGAAGGATGCTTGTCGTAGCTCTTTTTTCTTTATCCAATGGTTTTCTGCGAAGCACCACCTTTAGTAAGCCAAAGGTTGGTTTTTTTCGGTAATAAAGCGTCTGTATGGTCGAGACACTTTTCAATCACTATTGTTATCCTTTTTTTTTCGTGTAATAAAGCTATCATTATACTGATCCACTTTATCTTCGCGTTCTACTTCTGCTTACACAATGCCAGCTGGAAATTATCTTTGCTTGAACACATAGCCCTTTCACACTAATACCGGTCCTATCCAAGTTCTAAGACATTTGCGGATTAGCGTGCTGCAGGCAGTTTGAATAGTGCTAATTGACGTAGCAGCCTTTCATTGTCGCAACTTGGCCCATCAACACCAATCATTGTGTAACCGGATCATTGTAGAAACTGCTCAACCTTTTGACAAATCTTTCCATATTAAAGATGTATACTTAGTTGATTAATCTTTATTTGCAATACACGGTTTTGATAGAATCAAATTACATATATAACAAGGGCCATTTAGATGGACGTTTCATAAAGAAAATACATATGCTTCACATTCGGGCACTCGGTCGGGCCAGTGGCCCGACGGGCGGGCCGCTATATAGGACCGTGCCCGTTCGGGCACCCACCTTCATACAGCTTTCCTGGCCCGATGCCCGAAAATGCCGGGCCAAAACGGGCGGTCCACGGGCCTGCCCGCCCGTATTTAGAGCCCTATGCCCGCCCGTATTTAGAGCCCTACTTTTTCCTTTTTTATTGTTTGACTGTGTTCAACAAAGATTGCTTTTCTTTTTACTGTATCATTGACCTTTCCAGATAGAAAAAGCGAATGGGGTATGCGATTGGTTCAATCAGGATTCCAACAATTGAAGCTCTCATTGCCAGCCAATGATACCGCACGTTCTCTGATCTTGTGTGTAATCTTCAGATTGCATAATTTTCGTGTCGCTGAGATGAAGATCAGCTAGATATGGAAAGTATACCTTGAGCCACAGGTGAATGGGCAATGACAGAGTAAAGGGGAGGAATTGGCAATGGTAGGGGTGAATAACCCATAGTAATAAAATAAAATAAATATTTTAAATACCATTTTGTATAAACTGGTTATACAATCGTAGCACATCCTTGTGTTACATCGTTTATTTTATTCTGAATAGAATTTTGAATACCATCCATTACTTGAGTTTCATTACTTACCTGCCTTTTACTACTGTTGAATATCACATCAGTTACCATTTTAAGTCTCACTAATATATTTGTATTTTATATATACTCTCTTTTTTGATTTAATAAACAATACTTTCTCTTATATTACATTTATGGCAAGTTTATGCATAGGGGTTTTAGAGTTGAAAAAATGATATAAAATCTTATTGGCCATTAAGAAATAAATAGTTTATATAGTTTTTTTACATATATAATTATATTTTTAACTTTGAAACTCTCTATTTATTATAAGCCTTATAAATGATAAAAAATAAAAGTAGATAGTGGATGACTTCCAAAACGTTTATACAGAATAAATAGATGGGGTGACACGAAGTAGAATAAAGTTTATTTGCTTCGTATTTCCAAGAAGACTTCCAAAACTCAGTTTATCCATGATAAACATACTTTTTAGTTTCCTCTATTTCTTTCTCTCCAAACATCATGAAATACAGTGCGTATCTGGCTGATACCAACCTCAGACACGCGGAAGTTGTGTAATCTGAACAATACATGCAAGATTCGTCTGCGATGATGTTTATCGGAGGTCAAAGGGAGCTTAACACGCTGGAATGCACTTTCAATGGAATGCATTCCCCATTCTACTGCCTGCCTTTGACTTGTTATGGCACGGTACCATTGTACCTGGCTTGGGTCGTATTCTCGAGTGTTTTCTTTGGGCACACGGAGGATCTTAGCGCGGCCATCGTTGCTGCTGGCCCCAGGGAACGCTGAATCCGCAAGCAACCGAAAGCCATCAGGGGTTCTGTCCGGATTAGATAGCGTATCTTTCAGATCCATGGCAATATAAGCATCGTGTTGAGAACCAGGGTTATTTAGGCTAACGGTCCAACATTATTAGTGTATTGATTTTGGTAAGAAACGTGGTACTCAACTAACCTGATCCAGCAGATGCGGCCATCCATTGTGAATACAATGACCTGTGATGCATAACATGCGGATTTCCAGCCGTTGTAGTATGCATTCTGGGATTTTCTGTCACCGGGCTCCTGGATCCTGAGATTCAAGCCGTCAATGCACCCAAAAACTCCTTGAAGTAGTGGCTCTCTAAGCTGCACCATGCTGGCAAATTGATGCATTTGTTGAGCGCTTGGCCATTTGATACTCCAACGCGAGTCATTGACGGTGCTGAATAGTTCATCAAGAATCCTTATGCCCTTGTTGATGGCGCGACTAATGGTTGCAGATGTAACGCCAAAGTAGGACCCGATTATCTCTTGTTTTGTCGTCGTGTGGAACCACATCAAGGTTGCTGCCAACGCGGCCTGAGAGCTAAGTAGTTGTCGACGGCCAGTGGGACGCTGCGGAGGGTACCTGGGGTCAAAAACTTGATGCAAGGCATTGAATGAATGTGGGTCGAAACCAAAGTGGCTAACATAGGCACCAAGATGCTGTTGTGACAGGATGCAGTATCCAGCGGATGCATAAGGTGGGAGGATGCTACTGCGTGGGGTTACAAATTGTATACGCTGTCTACCAACCCAGTCTTGGAGGACAGCAAGATATACTAATGCAAGGTATTGAAGTGTGAATGTGATTAAAGCAGATTGATCCATGATGGTACGTAGCAAAAAGAAAATGATCGTGATCTCTACTTTAAGTCGCTGGTTTTATAGGACTTCATATACTATTACCGAAAGCATACACCTAACAGTCCTCTAGTTGCTGCGCATAGATGATATTAGAAGAAGCAGACGGAAACGATGTAATTCCCAGTACACGAGCCATGCTGCGGAAGCCATTACATGATGAGTAAACGTTTCCGCAGCAAATATAAATCTTACTTTTCTTTATAAAGTAAGCATGATATGTATAGACCATATACATCTTCTTTTATTGAAGTAATAATATATAACTGTACCGTATTGGATGGGTGCCCTTTAGCTTTGGATAGAGCTGCTTCAAGAAATAAATCGATGGTGTCCTTCGGATGAGTTACAAAAAAGGAAAAAGAAGTTCAACCGGTGTCGATGACTAAATAGGTAATTTACATCAGCTATCATCGCTCACTGCTACGGACGTTACACCATAGCAGCTACTTAGTGTGCTGCGGATCAAGAAGAATGAGTCGATATGAAAAATTATAAAAGGTACGTATTGTGCGAGATAAGTGCCATATTCAATTTTTTCTTCAACTACTTTTACGTGATTATCATGCCTCGCCAACCCAACTCCAAAACCTACCGTCCCGAAGAAGTCACCAAGTTACTGGATGCAGTCGAGCAGGTGCTTCCTCGCGGCATGGAAGAGTGGAATGATGTTTGCGCTCAATTCAACGATGGTTTGCTGTCAGGTCGACGTAGAACGGCAGACCAAGTAAGACAGAAATGGAACAACCTTCTGACCGCTCGAGGCAACACTGGTACGTATTGGCGTCGTGAACTGAGCATCTTTGCATTATATTTACCAAACAACTTCCACATAGGCAACCCCACCAGAGGAGCCCAGCATCAACGCGCTCTCGCAATAAAAGGGCAGATCAATGTGCACGTTGCCAGCCAGGTCATTGACGATCGAGACCAGGGCGATGAGGACCAGAGCAGCAGCGACCAGGACGAGGACCAGGACCTTGGGCACGTTGATGATGATGTTGACAGCCAGTCAGCCGATGAAGAGCCAAGGACATCTGTCGTTGCAGAACCCCCTCGTCCTCGAGCACAGACGGTACCGGAGCAGAGACGCGCCCACCGTAGCCTCCTCCAGGATGCTATTGCTCCTCTGGCTGCCTTAGCCGACCGTATCACGGCAACACCGATACAGCAGCAGCAACAGCAGGATTTATCTGGCATTAGCCTTGGAGTATGTGTCATACCTGAGTGCATTCACGTTAAGTTTCGCATTAAACGTCTTTTTTTTACAGATGATGTCGATCCATACGATGATGCAGGATGTCCACAGGATGGTGAGAGGCATGGACAGCACTCTCTGCATCCAGCTGGAGGAGATCCGGAGCAGATTGGCCGGATTAGAGCGCAAGATGGAAGCCAAGGTCGGAAATCAATAAATGGCAAAAGTTTATTGAGGGGGGTCAGAGGGGGTCAATAGACCGTCGGGTATATCCAAGTTTATCACGAATAAACACTAAGTAAAAAAAAGTTATCCCCGTCCCCCCAATGCTGTTTATCGAGGGGTGATTAAGGTTTATCCATCGTCGAATTAGGAAATCCGTGTAACAATTCTCGTTTATTTTATTTTATCGCGCAGTGTATAAACGTTTTGGAAGTCATCCAGTAATGAATAGCAGAGCAAGTATGAAGATCTTTATACAACACTGAATAACCATCCTTTGAATAACCATCCTTTGAATGTCAATATTAGTAAGTTTTTACTATTTATTATTAAATTATAGGGCGGTGGATAATGCTATATATTTTGCAATGAGATGAATATGCCATCAAGGGAGAGATGGCCGAGTTGGTCTAAGGCGTCAGGTTAAGGCCCTGATCTCTTCGGAGGCGTGGGTTCGAATCCCACTCTCTTCACAGGATTTACCGCTTGCGGTAAATCACCTTTTGGGCTTCTTGGAAACCTTTTTCTTCTTTTGTCGTTGTTGTGTCACTTTTTGGCGGATAGATCCGTGGCTAATAATAGAAAACAGGTTTGAGAGAGAAGGTATAAGATAATGTTTATTGCTTTTTGCCTATGTAGATATTAATATGTTTTGGCTAATAAAGTACTATCTGTAATTAGGCATGCAATAACTATGATATGAGTAATGCTGTGTTGTGGGGTTGATAAAATAGTAAGGTGAGGCAATAAAGACGAATCCTTTAAGACACAGATTTATTTCTGAAAATCAGAACAATTTGCTATCTATTATTACGATGGTTCTTTTATACTCGGTCACTTCCTTTGATTTATATGATAGATTGGTATCATAAATTCTCTTGATCTTTCTCTTAGTGTCTTCTAGTACGATCGAAGTTATGGAGTATTGACAGATCGACGCTAACAAATTTGGTAATATATAGGTGACGTATTCTCGATTTGGACTTCTTTATCAGATTTAATCCTTGGACATCACAAATGTAAGCAACAAGGTGAATGTATGTAAGCCATGTTGAAGTCTAAAAGGGATGAACACGTTGTTGAGTAATATTCTTGCAGCATCGCGTTACTATGCAACAAAGAGATATTACAAACGAGTTCTATTGTATCCACGATTATGGCTCATGCATTATTTACCCTTGCTTGCTTATTGACAAGAAGTTACTGTAATTTTCCGATCTACAGCCACCTCCCTGTTCTTGGCACGCGTTCATAGTAATAACCTCGTATATCCTAATGAAAACCACATAACCCTGATTATCACGGCATTCATATACAATACTGTGGTGAAACAACCACAGATGATAATAATAGAAGATATTTCCTATCGGATAACACATATTGGTTCAGCATCATCACGAAGTATACTTACACAGTAACTTATCTACACGGATTAAGAATTACACCGTATGAACGAATGGGATAACTCAACAGGACATGTAATTGACTCCAATATAACAATACGGTCATTGGACTGCATGGCGGATGTCAAAGACATCCTCAGATCTGCATGGTCAGAACAAAGGAAAGGATCATATACGTCCTCTATCCATTCAGGCAACTCTGAAGACGTAACACCATCTAAACTGCCATCGCTAATTCAATACACAAAAGGATATACAAGCATAGAGCGTTTGCATTCAATAAAGCATATCCGAAACTTCAAAGATACTTTTATAAGTCTCTTTTCATCCTTTGTACCGTTGATTCACTTCAAATACAACTATGTCAATGATTTAATCCGTCGTAAATAAGCCTTTATTATTTAAGTGATGATTCAACGTACAAAATAAAATAGTCATTACTTGAGTTTAATTTATTACCTGTCTTCAAACCTTGTTGAGCATCACAGGATATCAGACAAAAGTATCCGTCTTCACCGTCCCAACTCATAACTAAATAAAATTTTGTCTTACTTTTTGATCTCGTCATTAGGAAGTATTTTCGCATAAGTGACATAACACAGGTAGCTACCCACACACTGCAAAAATTTTTTGGGTGAATGAGTTTTTGAGGTGGTTAAACATGTTTAACCACTTCGAAAAATTATTCACCAAAATTCACCCAAAAATTTTTTGCAGTGGCAAAGTATACATTCAGTGAAGTACATCGAAAGAAACATACAGGAAGACTCGATGACTGAGCGTAAATCCTTCTGGTCTCTTCTCTGTTGCTTTCACTACTTCTTTCCGTCTTCCATAATTTTCTATTCTTCATGTTCTGTATCTTCTATTTCTTTGTGTGCCCAGTATGCTATAACCAGCTATCAGCATCGAAGTCAAGATATCTTTGACTGCCGCATTGTTGCATGATACCCATTCTGAATATACTTTTACTCCTGCTTACCGATAGAATCACTATTTTTGAGTTACACTATGTCCCGTCATTGCTCAGCACCAACTAGACGAGCGTGCAAAGAGCGTAACAATCTTGAGTACTTTAATCGGTCGCCAATGGCTTTGTGAAGGAGTATAGATTTGACAAATGTCGCTGGAGTCTATATACTCGTGAAAAAAAATGGCTAAAGACCAGCCACGCTTGCTTTGCTTGACATAACATACACGCCGTCCTTGGATGAAGGCGGTGCCTCGTCAGAAGGGATAGCGACTTGAATACTCGGGACCCGTCTGACTCAAAAAATTCAGGCAAAAATTCCGAAGCATACAAACGCCCATGAATGGCACGCTACTGATTTTGACGTGAAAATAAATTGTTAAATGACAGCATTCTGACAGCATTGCATCCTCAACCTTGAATTTTGAATAGCACACATACGGCTAGTGTTAACTGAAATTGAGCATGGTTTTTCGGGGAGAGGAGTACTGTAAAAGCTCGCAGAACCTGTGGTTCATGGTGAGCCTTTCAAATGGGGTATATTGCCGACCAATAATACCAGCCAAATAAAGATTCCAGCGAATTTTTAGAGTTTATCTGATCGATGGAATGACAATGCCGTATCTTTGAGATTAACTCAAAACGCACCCGATGTTCAGATGAGATACGAGGCAATGCTTAAGCCTGAAAGCTCGGACGGTACTTGGATCTGTCGTTAGCATCAGCTTCAAGTGAACTGTGTCGTTGACAGGCATTACATTAAATGGAATTATCGTGTTCACGCGCGCTGCTGTACTGAGAAAAATGGGCACCACCTAGTACCTTAGGTGATGCAAAATACAACCACCCAGCGTTTCCATTAAATAAAAACAAGCGATTTTCTTCCTTCTCGATACGACACGTCGGTTGCTGAGTCAACTAATACCTTGGAAGCAGCGTAAATGCCATCTCCTCGGCAACGAAATATTTCCTTCGCATAGTATTAAGTCGTCCATTTTCACTGTCAATCGATCGAACTTGTCATTCTCCTGTATAATGCCTGATAGATTCGTATTTTAACGAATCCCAATTTATGCTTCATGAACCACTCAATAAACCTTCAACAAATCACTGGATGGCCGCGCACACAATGGCTTGAGCATCATTTTGTTTGAGCCTACAAGGGTTGATTCACGCAATTATAGCAAAGCTCTTTTCAGGCAAAGCGACAAATATATGCATTGCAAATGTTCGTATCTGGTCCCAACAAAAACCACAGTTGCATATTGCTACATAGGGTTCTTAGTGGTGGTGAATGTAGTGAGGATAGTAAGGTACCTATGCAAAGTAGATATTTACAGACAACAGCATCATTCATACGTTGAGATTCGTTATGGTAGTAATCTATTATGACAAATGGTGTAATACAACATTGATTTTATACAAGTGGTGTAAAACGAGAAGGAAGAAAAAAAGGAATGTAATTAAATACTAATAACGAAACGATCTTCCGTAAACTATGCCGATAAAGTATCTGCAACTTTTTTTTTCCAAAGCGGCATGAAGGGAGGGGGGTATACTATTTTACATATGTACAGTGAAGGAGCCTGCCTTCTTAAAGAAACTTTTTATGCACACAAGTCGGCTGGCTTTCCACGAGAGTAACAATTAGCAGGATCCGGATTGCAGTATATATGCGCAGGAATCTCCAGACTATCGAGGTCAGCACGGGCTCGGTCGGTCCATTCAATTCGATCCGATGGTGTGAACGCATACTTGCCGAGATTGGCCCAGTAATATGCTTTGAGGAATCGAATCTCCTGAATAAAATGCATTTCGTGTACGCCGTGTCGAAGTACCTATATTCAACAGTTAGTCTTTTTTTTTCGAATCTATGTAAATTAGAATACCAAATATCCTTCGACGGTACGGCCAGTGCTAATGTAAGGAAGTGCACGAGCAAGGTATAGACAAGGTTGGGTGAATTCCCAAAATTTAACCTGCTGGAATGCATGATTGATACGCGCCACCCCTAGATTGAAACGGTCGTAATTCCGTGCGTCGTCAGCCGAGACTAAATCCACTTGTTCGTATTCGATAAGACGGTATAGTCCCATCGTGGCGAAGATTAATCCAAAAATAGGGAAAATGTTGGCTTAAAATAAAAACTGGGTAAGTAAAAAGTGTTTGCTGCAGTCGCTCAAGATAGAGAATTTACGTGTTACTGTCAACGCTGGAAGGCTGTTGACAAGGCTGCGCAAATGTCGTCGCGCATATTCGTAGTTCGGAGAACGCGCGTAATAACACACCAATGTCCCGTGAATGGCAATCTTGTTATAATCAGCTGCTTGTTTAACATGTGTTTCTAGTAATGAAACAAATGGTTCACAGTCGCGCAACCGATCCATGATAATCGCGTTTCCAATGTTGTAGACGCCGAGCCAGATTTCCGCTTCGTAATCACCGTTGCTGTGTGCTGTATCGGCCATCTGTTTCAAAAGCATCATGTCTTCGGGAGAGCTGTCTAACCTGCCCTCAAAGATGCGCATCGTAATCACCAGACCGACTGAACGATAAAACGATTGGCAGTCGGTAATAACGCCCAAGGTTCGCACAGCTTGGATCGATTGATACAACAGGTCGCGTGCATTGTTGAATTTGCCGGCTGCGAAGCACAGGAAGGCGCAAATGGTTAATGTGCCTGGGTCGTTCTTTTCCTCCATATGGCGCAGAGCCTTGGTGATGTAAAATATACTGTGTTCCTTTTGATCATTGATCCAGCAAAGCAGCGAGTTGCGTGCCAAGAACAATGTATAGTTGGGGCCGTCTTCGTTGAGCCGTTCGCACGCATTCAAACCAAGCAAACATGTGTATACAAACGCGCGGCCCTTGCCGGTATAAAAATAAATGTTGGAGAGCTGTGCCATGATCTCAACGATACGTTTCCACACGAGTTTCTTGGGTGCCTTTGTATACTTGTTCCACGTGCCCCAGCGTCGATGTTGGTACTGGGCCGCGCGATTCGTCCAGAACTTGTACATGAATTCGAGTTCGCTGCGTGGCCACGGTTCACCCAATGCATCCAATGCCAGAAACAAGTATCGTTCGCCTTCGTTGAGCCTTGTGCGCATGGTGTAGCACATGCCCAGACGTCGGTAAATGTCGCTATGATGCACTCGACCGAATTGAATGGCAATGTTGTCGTTCTTGTCCAGTATTTCGACAATCTTTTTCAAGTTGTCGGTTGCTTCGGGCAGCAAGTAGGACTTGATGTTAAGATCGGCCAGTTGTTCGAGATAGAAAAGTTGTTTGCCCAGTGCATCGGTTTCCATGTAGTGTCGAACAACTTTGCCGAGGAGATCGGGGTAGTTTTCGCGATTGAGTTGGCTTTCGTAGTATCTGGCAAAAAGTTGATGCAGACTGATGCGTGATTCGTATGCCATAATGTCATAAATGGCTTTTGGAATGGTGATATGGGAAAAGGTGTACACAGTGATCTCACTTTCTTGTAAGTTGGGTGTCTCGACATTTTGTAGAAATTGATACACGTCGTAGTTTCGGATCCTTGTTTTGATCTTTTCCATGTCGTTTTCTTTAAAGATTGCATTGTTGTGGCTGATGACAGCTTCGATTTCGTATAGCGTAAAGTACTGGTCTAAGCAACTAGCAACCTGTATTCGACACCATGTCAACAAGGAACCCTGGATTGTGAATAAAGTGGATAACAAACCGTTAAAATTTCCTGAAAACTGGCATCGAGACGATCAAATTGCATCTTGATGATGCGTCCGTAATCGAAATTTCCCAGTAGATCCGCCAAGTCAAACTCGTTGCTGCTCGGTACCAGTTCTCCATCCACCACCGTAACGTGGTTGAAGTCTTTGAGAATAATCGCCATGTTTCTATTACCGAGTTCTAGTGAGTAATTCTGGATCTCACATAAATGATCAACCACATACTTGACATAGAGTGGATTTCCTGCCGTTCGTTTCTACATTGCATAGCTTAGTACATTGCACATATCGGGTGTATACAGCACACACCTGAACCACGCGAACGATCTGCGGACTCACTCGTTTTACACCGCTCTTGAAAGCCTGCAGAATAATTTCACCAATCTCATCTGCACCTAGACCGTTCAATGCGATTTCTTCGTGA
Source organism: Fennellomyces sp. T-0311 (assembly GCA_025266875.1). Taxonomy (NCBI): domain Eukaryota; kingdom Fungi; phylum Mucoromycota; class Mucoromycetes; order Mucorales; family Lichtheimiaceae; genus Fennellomyces; species Fennellomyces sp. T-0311. Next base: position 1,403,067 of record JALLLT010000005.1, on the reverse strand, counting down.
GACCCCGACTGGCAAAAGTTTTTGATAAACGTGACATTGTAGTCACGAATAGGTCGCGTTGCCATGATAATCATGACGCGCTGACACTGTTCGTGTATCTGCTGAAGCACGCGAATCGATGCCGAATCAGCCCCTGATAACAAAAAAAACTGGATTAACAAGAGATTGCGATAGCATTTTAGACAAAAAGAAACTACATTGAACATCGTCGCAAATAAGAACAAGGCCCACATGTTCGGAAGCATAGCGCACCATGCGAGTGATAACTGCCGATAACAGAATATCACGAGCACGACCATCCAACCGAGACGTGTACTTGTTTTCTTCCACATCGTTCATGGAAGCGAACGCTACCTTGAACAATGGCAATAAACTTTCTTGTTCACCACATTTCTGAAGACATTGGGTGATCAGTTCAGCCATTTCATTGCTTCCGTCCAAATTGTGACCGCTTCCGGTGATCGAGCGTGTCGCTGATGAATAGGATGCAATGCGACGTAGCCATTCTCGGTTGCTGAGTATGGAAAACGAAGATCCGGAAGATGTCCGGTCGCCAGCACTCACTGGACTGTGCGGACCCATAAGATGGTTGGATGAACCTCCCATGGTGTTGAGATAGGACATGCGACGTTTCGTGTTGGCGGGAACTTTATCGGAATCAATGATTTCGAACAATGCAAGCAGCAAGTTTTTCATCAGATAATACTTGGAACTCTTCTCCACTGTATCAAGAACATGTCAGCCGAGGGACATGCCCGTTCTTTGGCACATATCTATCTATCTATATTTACCTTCTGTCGACGATGACCAACTAAAGACAGACAAAAAAGCATTAATAAACAGAAACCATCGAGCCTATTCCAATGGAAGCTCACCAAGTAAGAACGCCCTGAGCGGTGATGCTCTTGTTCAATGCATGACAAAAGAAGCTTTTACCGACGCCGGAAGGACCGGAGATAACCAGCATGTGATGATTCTGCGCTTCGTTCCAATCGACAATCAACTTTGTCGCGATTGCCATTTCCAACTTGTATCCAATGAAATCGGCATTATTTTCGTAATTGTGAAGCGATATGCGCTTCGGTTTGCTTCCACTCTGGCCGAACTTTTGGATTTCGTAAATTTGAACCGGCTTGACCTTGCCCTTGACAAAGTTCTCGCCCATATCCTCAAACTCGCACAGACCACCGATCTGATGTCTGGTCGCAGCGTCGCACACGACGTTCTTTTTCGAAAACGGAAACTTGAGTAGTCGTACGGCTAAGATGATGGTGTCGCCCGAAATACTCGGATCTCGACGATACGGATTGCCCTGCGGCAACACCGCGTTGAAAATGATGCCCGTTGAAAGTGCAATGGCAAAATCAGGCACTTGCATATGACGATAGGCATCTCGCAGTTCAATGGCGGCTTTGGCAGCAAAGACCGCCTCCCGTTCGTGCGAAAGTGGCGGTAATCCGAAGACGGCCAGCAAGGTGGCTCCTATAATTAGGGTTGGTATCCTATTTTCATCCGTTCATATAGATATTTTTGTAAAGAAGAACCTTTGTCATCCACCGCAAACTGTTGCAGCATGCCCTCGTATTTGACAAACAGCTGCATGGCGTGCACCGTAGCCTTTTGGGCAATTTCCAATCCTTCGGGAGAAGCCACATTGAGCTTGCCAAGACTGACAAACATGATGGTGACATCGCGAAATTGTGCAGGAAAATTGCCATCCGGACTGTGCTGCAATCGATACAGAGCGCTGCGATTGACGTACTTGTAATAGTTTGCGTTGGATTCGTTGGAGAGCTCAAAGTAGTTTGTGTTCCGGATTCTTGGCACCAGCGGTTCGATATTCAATTTTGACGCCTGCCTTTTCAGTTCGGGCCAGCTGCTCAAATAGCTCGCATTGGGTGTCGAGACACTGCTGATCGATGGGTGGTGATGGTGGTGATGGTGATGGTGGTGGTGACCCAACCCCTTGTTGCCGCCACTTCCTTTTCTACCATCGTCCGAGTCCCTTGACTTTACAATGAAAAACTGCTTCCGCTTCTCATAAGTTACATCCAACGGCTGGTTGAGGACGAGCGAATAGATCTCGGGCGTAATGCTCATTTCGCCGGCCTTGGCAGCATTGAGTGCGTCTTCGAGCGATTCGACAGCTGGGCCAGATATGGCGTATTCGAGTCGACCATTGTACTCCATGAAATACGAATCCATGGCATCGATCTCGTCGGCGCTAATTTTGGACATGCGTTTACTTTTCCTATCGTTGGTGGTTGCAGGGAATCGACTGCTGCGAGGACGAGATTCTGGGTTCATTTCACCAATGATCACATTGGTCACGTCACCGCATGATACAGCAATATGTAGTTCCAAATCGATGGCGTTCTTGTTGGTATTGGACGAGTCGGAGGATACACTGGAACGACGATAAACACGATCATTGTGGTTTTTTCGACGCATAAACGGAAGGCAACTCCATATATCGAAAGCCATGGAGTATTCGTCGGGGTATTCAGGCAAGTCATCGATCGAATCAGGGTTTGCGTGGCGAGTGGCGACGGTGGAGGAAGAAGGTCTTCGTTGATCTTCGTTACTGGACGAACTTTGGCCGTCAAATAAAAAAAAACGTTGTGTTTTGACACCACGCGTCTGTTGCCGATCTATTTCACCCGATGCAGTGCGATGTTTGGTTCGTTCTTCTGCCGTAAGGTATACTCGGTAATGAGATAATCGCGCAAGTAATTGTTGGCCGCATTCAACCGCGCGTCGTACAAGCACACTCTTTTGCCGTTTGGAAGTTTCTCGACTTGTGATGGGTCCGTCGATTTCGGATTCGGCTTCACTTGAAACGCTGGGATCTGCGAGATTGGGCTGAAAACTCACGAGGACAGCATCGCCTAGAAACTGTCAGAAAAAATTAGAGTTTTGTCTTGCCAACACATACACACACACACAAAAAATTCTTGGCAACAAAATAAAATTACCTTGACAACGTCGCCACCATAGAATTCAATAATCTGAATACACTGCAATGGGCAGGTTAGATAAAATTTCGTTATTGTGTGCGCAGGATTATTCATGCATACTTCACCCATATATGCTCCGATCTCTAATGCGATTGCCTCGGCACCTGACTCACCTTTTTCGGTAGCCAGGGTCGTCAACTACAGAATAAGGTAAAAAAGGATGGCTGTGTGTGAGTAAATGTAGGGCAAAGTGGGAGGTTCAAGGAGGAAAAGTGGCAAGTTCATTTTACCGTGCTGAAACCTGCAGGGAGAGAGAGAGTATGTGCAAAAATGTATAAGCTTTGCTTTGTTTTTCGCAAGATCAACCAAGTTTGTAATTACCAACAACATCCACCATAAGTACTACACCAAACTGAGTTTGACTGAACGGAACATCCAAATGGTCATGAAGAGCATGCAATGATCGCACATACTAGTCCCGACAAAAGAAAAAAAAAACCTTTAGTTTGATTGTGTCTGGTAGCCTGTGGGGAAACTTGCTTTTGCAATATATGGAGCAATGTTGAACATGGCAGGGGAATTGCCCGAAGAGCGATTGATCTTTTTTTTTTCGACTATTGCTTTAAGTAAGCGTTTGTTCGTTACACCGCCGGATAAGAAAAAAAAAAGATAGATGCAGCTATAAGCCCTCGCTCAATTGCAGCTATAAGTGATGATGACGTACAAGAAACGCGGGGGTGGCTCAAAAAAAGGCTACGTTTTCGGATGAAATGAATGTGCTGGCATCCCCTCCCTTTACTTTTTCTTTTCTCTTTATCCTTGTTTATTGCCAAGACGAGTTTGTATCGAAGTGATGTAGCCGGGCGGGTTTCCTGAAATGTAGCGATGTATATCTGATAAACCTCCCGTCACTAGGCCAAACGCAGCCCCAAACAAAAGCGAGTATCGCACACTCCCTCGCGATAATTTGGCTAGCAACAATGCAAAATTAGTTTTTTCTTCTTCTGTGGCAATCCAAAACGACGGCTTGAATACGTTACTCATTGCAGAAAAGATGCTTCCCGAGATAACACCCGCAGTGACTGAATTGGCTACATCGGGTTCTCCACGCACATGGTCCAAGCCAGCCTCGATGGCGCCGTACATGACACACAGACCACCCGTGCGCACGGCGTACTTGGCTCCTCGTTTGATGCCTCCGAGCGCTACGCGGTAATTCTTGGTCTTGTGATAAAAGTACCACCCCTGGACTGTGGTGGGCAGTCGGTGGGCGTTCTCCGCAAGGTACTGCAGACCCGCATGACGTCCACCAATAAACGATCCAATGCTGAATCCCCAGAACGACCCAACGCACGTCATGAGTATTAACCGTTGACTGACGGTGAGACTCGCTCGGCCCGTCAGCGTCGTCGGTTCATTGCTCGTTGTGGTTGGCTTTTCGTAGCTGAGACTCGGTGGAACGGTGGTGAGGTGGACATTGCCCGACAATGTGTATTGTGGTGGTGTCAGGGCATCGATGGGTTGTGATGTAACTGATTGAGAAGGGATCGATTCGCGTTCGCTCATTGCAAAAAATAAAATGTTGAAGGGTTCAGCCACTGCTCTCTTTTTGGTGCCTGGAAAATTAAGTCCTTTTCCTTCCCCGCGCAGCCAAGCGTTACCAGAACATGTGGATGGTGTAAAGTAGATAGCATTTATACAAGCAATAGTCTGAGCAATGATGGGAGAAAAGTAAGCTAGTTTTTACATTTGGCGGCGTGCAAGCCCTTGAACACGCCAAGGTTCCACATGAGAAGTCCGTTCCAGTGCAAGATGAGTGACAAAGTCCCCCGGGCCAAGCTGCTCTTTACTAGGAAGCACCAGCGTCTCTTGATCGATATAAACGATGGCGTACGTGAGCTTTAGGTTTTTGAGAGAGCGACACACTTTGCTGATCCAGGCCACGTTGACCGAAATCGCATCAAACTTGCGATGTCTCTTATCGCCTCGTCGAAGGCCCCCGAGTTCCAGTCGCGCGATATGGCTGCCAATCTGTGTAAGAAACGATTCGCAGACACCAATCGTGTTCAGCGTAGCACACTTGAATTTGAAAGTATGAAGGTTTCTCCACAAAGATGTGCCTGCCATCATGGTCTCCCATGCCTTTTCATCCTGCATTCGAACTTGCCATATCGCAGCATAGCTCACGTTTCGGTACTTGCGCAAAAGGTACGGCCAGAAAAATCTGGCATCGGTTTGAAATTCAATGTTGCCCAAAGTCAAGCTGCGCATGTGTTCGGCAACCGGATACGTATTCGCGTGGTGGTCCGCTTGGGTTAAGATGATGTTTTTTAAGAGCAGATTTCGCAGTGCTGGACAATACGTATGGATTGCTTCCAAGTCCTTCTCAGTCATCCAGGGATCATCAAGACGATGAAAGTAGGCGGAAAGCGTGTCGAGTTTGGGCGTGTGTTGAATAAGTTCCAACAAAAGTTCCGTTGTGTGAAACAGGATGTCTGTTTGAGGAACACGGGCACCTGTGATGACTGCAACACACTCTTTTGCACGTTTCACTGCGCGGTACACTTGGTATGTGCTGCGTATCGTCAATTCACGCAATTGGCGCAGATGAAACACTGCTCGAAAGTCATTGTGGGTTGGATGAAGGAGAAAGTACAGTTGCCACCATGATAAGTCCAATGCTTTGATGTTTGGACACAGTACGATGATGCGTTGAAACATTGAAAAGTTGGTCCAGATCACTTCTGTCACCCGATAGTCAAGTCGCAGTGTTGACACGGTTTCCGTTAACGTGTGGTCCGTGTGTCTGACAACTTTGTAAAAGTCGATGACTTGGCATGTCTGCGTCAAGTTGACTTGGCCGTAGACTTGTTCGAAGAATCGGTTGCGCCATAATTTGCACACGCGCATGCATGTCACACAGTCCTGTCTCGTCAAGTGCTTTGCTATGCACAGGAAGATTTCGTTGGGCAGGATATCGATAGAGTAAGAGGCGCGCTCCTTGCGTACTTGGTTTCTTCTGAGGAGGCCATCGTATCCATTACGGAAGAGGCCTCTTGCTAGCAGGAAGGCTAGGCTAAATATGGGCAATTGCAGCATGAGAGTGAGGGAAAGTTAAACAAAAAGAGTGACGATATTTCTATTTATTCGGCATCCTTTTGTACGGCTATACTGGATCCAAATTTGGCTGATAAACTGTCTGCTATGTTATATTTTACTCCTGGCGACATTCGCCATGCAATTGTTCTATTATGCTAGCATCCAATACATTAATTATAAAGTGCTCATGATATTAGCTTCAGAACAGATGTCTTTTGCGAGTTATCGCAGAAGCGAACGTATGAATGACATAATTGACATCATGTTATAAACCTGCTATCTATCCATGCACCCGTTGTTTGAATTACCCGTATGCTTTATTGACCACTAGACCATTGACCTTATCGACATTTGGGTAGTAAGGGATGAGTAGTAAGGGAAAAGCTAGCAAGCTCTGGCGTAAGTTCTTGGCTTCTTGACATGTATCTTGTTGCTCTTTTCTCTGGCATGGGCCTTTCTCTTTTGGACGATCTTTGAAAACTTCTCCAACGGAGCATACACAGCTTCATCCACTTCGCCTTCGATATCCTTCAAGCTGTTTGTGGCATTTTCAATATCGTCAATCAAACGATCAATCATATCGCGCGATAGCGATTCTCGAACAACCACACGAAGTATCTCGATGTCTTCTTCAGCGGGTGGCAGAGCGTAATTAGGCACTATCCAACCCTTGGTTTTGAGAAGCGTACTGATGGCCGATTGCTTGACATGCTATCGAAAAAAAAGAAACAGTTAGTCACGATGAAAAACAAGGCGAGTCGCGAAACTCACAGGATATTCCTTTTTAAAATCGTCCGTGAGCTTGAACGAAACGACGGGAAGCGATGGATTATAGTTGACTTTGGTCTTTTTGGGATTTGGCTTGCGACCGGCACGGTGGCGCCATCCAAATACACCTTCGGCTCGATGCATATCGGACACCAGATCAAAGTAACCCGAGTTCTCCAGAGCTTCCGAGAACAGACGAGCGTTAGCCAAGTCGTTTTGCACGATACGCGTATAGCCTTCGAATCCGAGACGGATGAAATTGTAGTATTGCGATATCATGAAGCATGCTGGTCGAGAAAAGTTTAGATTGTACGTGTACTCGGTGCCTCCCAAATAGTGTAGTTCAAAGATCAAATCCTTGGGTAAATAGTCCGATGAACGCCAAAGAACCCATCCAATGCCAGCATAGCTCAATCCAAACTTGTGGCCCGATGCGTTGATGGACACCACACGCGGCGAACGGAAATCCCACTTGAGTTCCGGGAAAGCGAACGGGGCAACGAACCCTCCGCTATTGAAGCACAGTGTTAGGTTGCTTGCTTTCGTTTGCCAGTGCTAGTCTTTTATTACCTTGCCGCATCAATGTGGAGAGGAATGTCGTGTCCCTTCTTTTCCTGCAGTTCATCTAACAACTTGCACAAACCCTCGACATCTTCAAAGTGGCCCGTGTAGGTGGAGCCCAGAATGATAAAGATACCGATCGTGTTTTCATCGCAAGCCTCGACGGCCTTGTGGATGTCGAGCACGTGATGACTTTCTTCGGATACGGGAATCATCCTAGCTTCGACATCAAAGTACCGAGCAAATTTCTCCAGCGCCACCTGGGCGTTGTTTCCGAAAACGATATTAGGATGATGGACATCCTTGTTCTCGGCATGACGTTTGGCTTGCCAGCGCTTCTTCATTGCCAGACCGCCCAGCATGACGGCCTCGGACGAACCCACAGTCGGGGTGCCGATAGCCTCTTTGGCGTTCCACAGATTGCCAATGATGGAGATACATCGCGCTTGGACCCGCATGGTTGCGGGATACTCGTCTTGATCCGATAAGTTCTTGGAAATGTTTTCCATGATCAGCTTGTCCGCCTCAGGTTCCATCCACGTATGGACTTTTTCGGTTCCATTTAGAAAAAAAAGACATGGCGAGAGTCAATGTGGCACCAACTTACCGAAGCTGGCGCAGTTCATCGCCGGACGACCATCAAGCTCGAGCTCGTCATGGACAAGCTGGTACGCAACGACAGGCTCGCATGATTTGTCGGGCAGTTCGTACTTGGGGATATCGCTGGTGGCATAGCGCGAACTGTAAGCCAACGAATGCAAGTGCTGGTCTTGACGACCGGTTCCGGATGGATCCAACTCGTGCTCGCGAATGGCAGCCTGACTGGAGATGTGTTTTTGCAGCATGTGGCTGGAAGAAGAAGGTAGATAACGGACAGTATGCTCATCGGAGGGACAATTATTGTTGGCCATGTTTTTTCCTTTGTGTGCTTTGTTTGTAGAGAGAAAAAGAGAAACTAAATTTTATTCAATGCACGCCGTTGACTACCACCGTGCCTTCCTCATCAGCAACCATTCCTTCTTCGTCACCATCATCGTCATCATTACGCTCTTGGAATCGATGTGACGTTCCGTTGGCTGTGGGTGCATCTTCCATATCGGAATTCACACTTGCTTCATCATCCGATGATTCGTATTCGCGATCCATGTCCATGAGCTTCTTTTGCATTTCATGCTACACCATCCATGCATCGTCAGTGATCTATCCATCCCGCCTTTTGCAACAACTACTTACGCCCTTTGCACGCTCCTCTTCCACAGTGCGCTGCAGCTCCTTGATGGTATTGATGAGCTCAGCAAAATTCCGTTTCCTTGATTCAAACGCGATTTCTCTGTTTGCTTTTTCACGTTTCAACATTTCAATATCGGCCTCTAGGTCATGAATCGATCTAAATCACGTCATCTCGATGAGCTTTCCATTCCTCCCCCCCTCTCTCGCCACCTTGCAGTGTAACTTACTGACGATACGCCTCGCGTGTTTGCAGCTTCATAATCTCACGAGCCACCTTGTCGTATTCAAGTTTGTTGTTTCGTACTTTTTGAGCTTGTGTCAACTCATCCTTGAGTGAAGATATCTGATCCGCCGTTGAACCAACCGCCTTTGCTGCAATACGTTCATGGTGAGGAAAAGACATGCTTCCTTTTTTTCAACCGCTTGCTTCCATTTACCCGTGTCTTCTACCATGACTCCGTAATTGTCAACGTCCATGCTGTTGGCGCGAACTAACAACGGGTATCGTTCAATGCTGGTCTGGTAGCTGGATATCAGTAGGAGGAGTGATTCGTATACATTTTGTCTGCATCGTATTGTTTAGTGCCACTGTTGCTTCGATTCCGTTGCCGTACTCACGCTGACTCGACGGATTCGTTTGGAAGTGTTGACAGCCAACTGTTGATTTTCTTTTGTAAATTACGCACTGGTCGATCGTCGACCTCCAGACGTATTCGCAGCATTGGTTCTGGAATAATTGAGTTAGCCACAGGTGCTTTGCCTGGTTGATTGGTCCTTTATTACCATCGTCCATTTTGTGTAAATGTGTTGAAAAAAAGTGATCGTTGAGTGGAGTCGGCCACAATGAATTTCGCTGGATTCAGCTTTTTACAGTGAAGCACCGCCTACAGAAATTCGTACAGAATGATCCATCCTTGACAGTAACCTTCGCTGCCATTACTGCCGCCACTATTCCCTTGAAAGCTTGAATCCAACGTCTCTTTATAACTTGTACTATGCTAGCCGAGGCTGACAAGTGGATGATGCCCCCTCATAACCTATTGTCGCTTAACAGAAGATGTCGTGGCACATTGATTGTTCATTATGCCTCGATGAGACCTCACTCTGGAAACAGAAGCCAGTTCAACAGGTCAAGATGGCTACATGTATCCCATAACGACGTGATTCTTAATTATCACAAAGTAAGAAAACTCGAGGACATTAGCTTTATGCAGTTGTGCGAGTAAAAGATAGTACACTACGCGTTCTGGTGCTTATTTCGAAGCACCAAGTTCCTCAATATCCTTGTTACCATAGAAATCCGTCACTGTTTCCTTTGCGTCGCTAGGGACAGCCTTGGATTGCATGGCAACCTTGTGCATTGATCGACCCACAACATCCACGCCCACCGCCAAGTGCAGATTAAATAATCGATTGATGGGACTGATGATATAACCCGAAATATGCTCAGGCCACCGAGTGCGTGGTCTGGGTTCAACGACTTCAAGGTACCCGGGACGGAAAATGGAAACGCGCTGGAAGCCAGTTTTCGCGATACCCTCTTCGGTCTGGCCCTTGCTTTGAATGTACAAGAATGGTGAGTTTTTGTTGGCTCCCTAAATGTCATGTTAGACTTTTTCTTTACTTTAGCCTTCTCCCATAGTGATATATACATACACCTGATGAACAATAGAGAAAGTGCACCGGAGATAATGCGGATGTAGCTGATTTGTTTTCTTCAGCAATTATCTTTGCTGAGTTGAGGACATAGCCTTGATCGATGCGTCGGAAAGCTTCAGCGCTTCCAGCATCGTGACGCGTGGTTGCCAAGCAACAGTACACATCACTATACAAAGTCAGTTTTAAGCGTGCTTGGGTATCTGCAGTTAACTTACTTGACATTCTTAAAATCTTCTCGAGACGCATCCAAGTTTTCAAAGTCGACAGTTTTTTGCACCTAGGTGGGCGTTACTCATGATTTTGACAGGCTCACAACTGTTACATACCAGCTTGTCTTGAGGAACGCTGTCATCGAGTTGCACGGGACGGCGGCCCACAGTAACAACTTTTTCATAAGTGCCATTCTTCAAAAGATCCAAAAGCACTTGTTTGCCAACGGCGCCTTTATCGCAATCACGAATCAGCCGCTGTCGTTATGCACGAATGGTGCATTGCGCGAAGCAACTTACCCGTGGCGCCCAGAACAAGAGCAACTTTATGGTCCACACTTTCCGAACTCATTTTGGGGAAAAGGAATAAACAGGTTCGATAGTGAAGAAAATTCACGCAATCTGTACTTCCAATTAAGGCAAGCAACGCGTCGTTGCTTCATTTCACCAAGCTTTGATAGACTTATGGTTCCAGTACAACACAAAGCATATTTATAATGGATTGGTCGGCCGTTCATTAATCAACAGATAATTATATATGTCTCGCGAGAATTATTACTGGATAAGAAACACTTGTTTAGGCTCTGCGATAAAGTCGTCGATAAGCGCTTTCATTAAAATGCATACACCGATCGCTTTGTAAGTATCATCTTCTTCCTTCTTTAAAACCGGAAGGCAAGTGTGAATGTCGGCGAAGTGGAATTCATATCCGCAGAGTATAACACACTCATCACATTCATCGGTTAGCGATAGAAAACCGGCCATATAGTTTGGTGATAACAAAGTGTTGCTGATGACCTCGTTTTCCGCTTTCACAGGAAGAAAGTGGGTTGCTTTTAATCCGTAGTGTTGCATAGCTTTAGTGAATCGAGCCCGTGAATTTCTTGTTACAGCAACAAATGTCAGATCCGTCGAGGGTGATATAGTACGCGCGTAGTTCTCGATAGATAAACAGGGGAGATCATCTCGTATATAGTCCGAGTTGCCAGCAAAATTCGACATTTTGGCCGAGGAATCCACTATTATATGAGCACGAAGAAAGCTGGAGGTCAGGTGCATACACTTTCCAGTGACGATGCAGTCGAAGGCCCTTGAATCAGGTTCGTATTCAGCCTCTCCACATCTTTGGGGTATATGTATGCCATTCGCGCCTGTCCATGATGGCATGTCTTCTAAACGACATTCCGCTCCTGAACTTGCGGTACGCGTGTCGTCAATGGCGGGTGCGCCGAATAAAAGTATGGAAATGTCGTGTTCCGCTAATCGTCCATAGAACTGAATCGCCAAATCAAGCTCAGATTGATGGTAACTAAACGTGATGCGGTCCTTGAGTTCTGGGAATATATTCGCAAGTGCAAATATTCGATCATGTGCGGTGCTGCTGGTGCGTCTCTTTGCATGCCACAGTGCAGTGCAAGCCTTCCATTTTTTGGTGTGCTGGATACTTGCAATGAATGTCCCCGCCGGCCCATCGTCTTTGATGGAAGAATAGTTTGTCCAGAAATGCACGTCGCGGCCAACGAAAAGAATTTTTTTGGACATGTATGCTTCCTCGAGCGTCCACATGCGCTTGGCCCATTGACTGTCCGGTATTACATCGATATTCGCAAGATATTGACCATACTCGTCTCGTTCGGCTGTGGATCCTAGTTCGGGTACAAGGGCTAGAGCACACCGAGCATTTTCATAAATATGATGCATCTGTCGTATTTCGCGCATTTTGGCATCGTGATCGTCTTGATCGATACACATCTGGTCGAACCAAATATATTCAATACAAAAATAATCGCATATTCCCTGAATCAACGTTTTGAAATCGACACTTTCTTTGGCGCATGGACACGGTTTTTCGGACACTGCAGTGTCATAGTCATCTTGATCCGATGTCTGTCTGGACGTACCCCATATCTTGAATTTTGCAAAAATCCTTCCGTTTTGGTTCAACATGCCCTTCGTACAACGCGTCTGCTGTCTTTTGTGTTCGCGCTTTGAAATGATGGTGTGCTTTGCTGCATCAATTTTTTCACTGTCCCCGACGTTGGTTATTTCTCCACACTGGTTCCTCGAGTATGACAGTGCACAATAAGGGTCATTTACAGTGGAGCCAGGTACGACTTGCATATCGGATACGCGAACAAGCCAAGTGGGTCTGAATTCAGGTGCTACACGTAGTTTGTCAGGTGACTATTTTTTTGCATTTTACATTTTGAGCTATTTAGGTGCTTATTACCTTCTGTAGCTTTAAAAGGGATATATTTATCAATAAACCCTCGCGGTAGAATGGCTCCGGTTAAATTACGTATCATCCTTTGGTTTGAATCGTATAAGATGCTCATTTTGAGAAACGCTGCAGCACCTTGTAATCAGACAGCTACGGGGTCTTATTTGAGGACGCGCTAATGATCGTCTGTGGTATCAATGGGCTATTAAACCGGTCAAAAATTGCGAAGAGAAATAATTTTTGTAAAGCGTGGTAACGAAAATGTGAAAAGGTGCGTAAAAGCAGGATGACCAGAAGGCGTGGTTAATCTTTTCTGTCCGCTTGTAACGTGACTTGTGGCTGCACAACGTACGTTCCTGAGAAAGTGTGATCACAAAGGGACATCTGACTTTACAAGCTATTCATACATGAATTATCTAATGGCACTGTGGACGTACCTGGAACCACAAAGTTGTTGAGTTTATATGGCTGACTTTTGCATATGATATTCTGTAAAATAAAAAGAGAGACCGCAAAACGATGAGCGAGTATACCCAGAATATACTGTACATATAATGTAAAGTAAGGTAAAAAAAAGGTCGGTCGTATGGCGCTTATTTTGGCGACGACGACGCAATTTCCCCAATTTCCTTGTTGTCATAAAACGTTGTTTTTGTTTCAGTTGTATCGTTCGGAACCGCCTTGGATACGCCAACCTCGTGGATTCCTTGACCTACAACATCCACACCGATTGCCATATTAAGATTAAAAAACCGGTTGATGGGACTTATGATGACGAGTCCAACGGATCCAACCCATCGGGGTCGTGTTCGTGGTTCCACGAGCTCAAGGATAGTTCAAAAGTATTGGTTTTATTGGAAGACTATGAGACCTGCCCCTATAGGGATGTGGTCGCTTCCTTGCGGTACAAATGTATAGATATAAAATAAAGGAGCTGATGCCATGTCTGAAAAAACCCTATTGGGAAAAAGACAGGCATGTGCAGTAGAAGGTTATTAAAAGTAGTGCGAAGAAAAGAACTGGGCAGGTATGATGTCAAATAAAATTGCTGGGGATATAAAAGTGTGACCCCTCTATGGGTGATTTCTTGTGGTTGTGGGTGCGCTGCCTTGTAGGGCCTCTTCTGGCGCGGGTTCATACTCATCGTACTCTTCATCGGGGTGACTCAGTTTGTCGATTTTACGAAGGACATGTAGGAGTGCTGGCCATACCTTCTTCCATTTACCACGGGTCAGACCAGTATCTGAACGTGGTAAGCTATTCATTATGTGGTCAAGGGCCTGTGTCTCGTTACGCTGGTCCGATATTGGGTCAAATACCTTGAGTAGTTCTTGATATAAAGGCCGAAGTAATGGACAGTTAGTGTAGTGCTCCCTACTGGCTGTCACAGCACCACATTCGCAATTCTTGAGCGGGTATGATGGGAGCCAGTGCATTCGCCACTTAACCAGTCGGTGTCTGTCCCTGGAGGAGGCCGCCAGGTATAAGATCGGATCAATAAGTCGGTAAGGTCGGAGGCACCGGATAGACTTGTACTTGCTGCACCGAGAGGTAAACTCTTCGTCCCGTTTCTTGTCAATTGCCTCCGTTACTGGATTCTTTGGCGGGGTCAGTCCGGTCAGAAGCTTTTTATACTGTTGATGGAGGGGATTGGTTGATGTTAAACGCCTCCATTGTTTATCTTGTGGTGCTCGGTCTTTCCATAAGTATGAGAGTTCGATCGCACGGGCCATTGTAGAAACCGGTAGCGACTGGAGTCTTGTGACGAATTTGAGCTGTAAGGTACGAGTACGCACTTGCATGGAAGGGATATCGGCCAAGACCATTGGTCCAATGGTAGGGAACTTGGTCGATTTATTGCGGGAGCTCAAGGATACCGGGGCGAAAAATGGAGACGCGCTCGAACCCAGTTTTGATTATGCCTTCTTCGGTCTGACCTTTGCTTTGCATAAATACAAATGACGAGTTTTTGTTAGCTCTCTAAAAAACCAGTACATCTATTAATTTTTTTTTTTCAAAGCTTGCCGCTTCTCCCACAAAAAAATACATACTCCTGATGAACAGTAGAGAAAGTGTACCGGCGATAATGCGAATGTGGTTGATTTGTTTTCTTCAGTAATTATCTTTGCTGAGTTGAGGACATAGCCTTGATATCAATGCGTCGAAAAGCTTCAGCGCTTCCAGCATCGTGACGCGTGGTTGCCAAGCAACAGTACACATCACTATACAAAGTCAACTTTAAGCGTGCTTGGGTATCTGCAATTAACTTACTTGACATTCTTAAAATTTTCTCGAGACGCATCTAAGTTTTCAAAGTCGACAGTTTTTTGCACCTAGGTGGGCGTTACTCATGACTTTGACAGGCTCACAACTGTTACATACCAGCTTGTCTTGAGGAACACTATCATCGAGTTGCACGGGACGACGGCCCACAGTAGCAACTTTTTCATAAGTGCCATTCTTCAAAAGATCCAAAAGTACTTGTTTGTCAGCGTCGCCTTTATCGCAATTATGAATCAGCCGCTGTCAATTGTGCACGAGTTGGGCATTTCAGAGGAACTTACTAGTGCCGCCCAAAACTAATTCAATTTTATGGCCCACACCTCCCGAACTCATTTTTGAAAGAGGAAAGTAGAAATAAGAAAAGCGAGGAAATTCACGCAATCAGTATTTCCAATTAAGGTAAGCAATGCGCTCTTGCTTCTAGTATCGTATGATTTATGCCCATAGCGAGATTACGAGACTTTTTGAAAAGCCATACATCATAAAGCAAACGAGTTACGGACAACGATAGAAAACTCCCGTGGTTTATTACTCGATAAGAAATAATGCTTCAGGTTCTACAGTAAAATTGCCAATAAGTGCACCATCTGAAATGCATACACCGATTGCTTTGTAATGATCATCTTCCTCCTTACTTAAAACTGAATAGTAATTATAAATGCCGGTAGAGTAAAATAGGTGCCCACAAAGGGACTATACAGGTCATACGTTCCTCTGTTATCGATAGAAATCCGGCGGTATAGGTTGGTGCCAGCAAAGTGTTGATGATAGCCTCGTCTTACACTTTTACTGGAAGAAAGTGAGCTGCTTGTAATCCATAATTATGCATAGTTTTGGTAAACCGAGCCGGTGTATTGCCTGCTGCAGCAACAAATGTCAGATCCGTCGATGTGAAAGGTGTGTATCTTCCATGAGGCAAACACGGTAGACCATCTCGTGTAAAGACGAAGTTATCAGCAGAATTCAAACTTTGGGCTGAGACATCCGCTTCTATATGAACATGGAGGAAACTGGATGTCAGGCGCATACACTTTCCAGTTACGAAGCAGTGAAAAGACATGTATCCCATCACTTCCACGTTGGCGTGAGTACTTTAACACTGGCGCGAGAAATAAATCAAGTCACTATCTTGGTTGATCGCGATAAGCCAAGCTACACTGTCTGCTCTTCAAAGGGACATCCTGGGAAAAATAATACGAGAGCTTTATCCATGCTTGACAGTTGCTGATTCCTACTTGCTGATCAGAGGAAAGGATGCATCCGTCGTTAATCCCTCGTGCGCAAAATCAGCCTTTAATTTGGACCGGAAAAACTCGATGGGGTTCAAGAAGGACAAGTAAGGAAGGAGCTAAAGCTACTTGAGTCCACGCCCTTCGACCGCTCTCGCAACTTCCTTGATATGACAAACGGTAGTGTCATCCAACACAACAATTTTTTCCAGACATATTTTTTCCGGAAGATATCCATTGCCACATTCAAGAAGTCAATGTCTCGACCTCTTCATCGCCTCGGGCCTTGCATTTCTTTGATGCCACGGCTGATGACGTACAAGAGCAACCGTAGAGGTCATTCATATTGGAGCATCAGATCGGGTGCGGCTTTATTCATTAATAAAAGGGTATATTGTTTATGGGAATAGTAGCAGGCGGGTTGGTATATTAAGCAGAAAGATCGTTGACATTGGTAGCATACAGTGACTTTTGATGTGCAGATTGTGGGTATTTAAAATAAGAGAGGGCAATGTCTGTGGTGATCCTCCGACCGATCAAGTAGCCTGCAAAGCTCGGGAGTCGACAGAGACGGCCGCTTCCTGTCCGCTGGTGTTGGGGAAATGTTCTTCTTGCTTTCTTTGATACGTACAATAAGATCATTCAGACGAACTAACGTATCCAAGGTGGTCATCGATAAGAGGGAGGAGATTGTGTCCAGCGAGTCTGGTACTTGTATGTGCGCAATTTCAGTGAGTATATACATTGCCTCGTGCTTTAGCTCTGCAAGGTAAAACCGGATGTGGAATCCTGTTTATCTCCATTAACCACTATTACATTCAAAAGAGATCACATGCACTTACCATGGATCTGAAGCGTAACGGAAGTAGTAGTTGTGTCTGAGTCAATGGCGCCTTTCCCAAACATGACCAACCGTAACAGATGACGGCAAAGGCCGTCCGTGTTCCTAGTCGGTTCGGCTACCTTTGCTTCACCATTGCCAACTGTTTTGTCATAGCATGGCTGAGAGAATATGATATCACTGCATCTGGTCTGCTATGTGATGACTTGCTTTGGCCCTCTGGAGTAACTTTGTTTACCTAACGGAGCAAAACATCTTGGTCTGGGTCGGCGAGGACGGCAGACAGGATTGGATCATAGAAGCAACTCCATAGCTCCGACTCGCTGATACAGTTGACATTGGCGATCGACATGTTCGGAATCCTGGATAACCTACAGCAATTATAGAATACTATTAAGTGCCATCTGATCGGTGGTGGGTCAATTAAACAGTCTACAGTACTTACAGTAAAGAAAGGCCGAGTATCACATGTGATACACTGTAACTTTCCTTACACGCGATCACAAGCAGCTGCGACATGATTGCCAGACGAGGCGGATGCTTCTTCAGATCAGGTTGTGCCAACTGATCGATGATGGTGCTGATCTCCAAGAGGGTTGCAGAGGGTAACTTGATGTCGTATTTCAGAGCATCAGCACAGTACTTGGAATGAAGGCTGTCGAGTACTTCTTTGCCAATGATGTCAGTCACCATATTGCTGTACTGGCGCCGCTTTAGGGTGAGAACCTGTGATAGTACCGCGATCTCGTGCGTTTGTGTCTCAACTGGGAGACCATTACCGCTGCAGGCAGCCTGAAGGGCTTTATGTTTATAGGTGTGGAATCGTGAGGCAACGTTGACCGAGCCCACCATCAATGGTTCTTCAGGAACTGGTCCCAGATCGAAGCCAGGAGGAAGGCGTAATACCGAATCAGCAATAGGATTGAAGAACTCGTCAATTTCGTCGTCGAGAGCCAGTGATGCAACGCGCTGATTACCAAGGTCAATGCCCGGGGATTGATGATATGGATGCTTTTGTGTTGTGTTAGTTGTGAGAAAGCCCCGGTAGTATCCAAAATACCTCGTTGTCAAGCTCAACGTCCCTACCGTCACCATCATCATCTCGAGTCACTCGTGCGCCAGGTGAGTCTTCAGTGGCTACTTGAGCAGCAGGACAGGATGTCGTATCCAGTGGTATCGGGAGACAAATGAGTTGTATCTGGTGTAACATGCGGTAGCTTAAGAATAGTCTATTTTCAATTTGTGTTTCTCTCTTTTCCGGAATAAATCTCTCCTCTAAAGAGTCTCACGAATTACTTCGTCCACACACACATAACTACACCAAACACTTCACAGGGAGATGAGTTCTACAGGTAGCCATAATATTGGCTCTTGCTTCTTCTCGTTTATCGCGCACATACCGGTGAAAACCGTTTTGCTGATGGCTGTTGTTCAGCATTGTCGCTGGCAACTCGTTTCATTTGGCCACGTTTGTTCTAAAGATAATATTAATATAACATCCGGCTGGAAAAAATGTATACAAAGTTTGATCGCTTACGTCTCCATGGAATCACATCCGTCTTATATGAGCAAATAATTTGATGGCCAGACGATTAGATGATTGTATCGTTTGGTTTTTAAAAGCGTTTGTTCTGTTATGCATGATTGGTGGCTAGTAAAACAAAAATTGATCAGTTATTTTCTTTGAGAAATTTTTCGGAGACAGGGTGCCAATCTTGCATTAATTTTCGGTTTCAAGAGAACCATCATCTTATTCAACAGCTGCCACAGAACGGACAGCGTTTCGCTGATGTTCATAGTAGCGCTATTTGCATTGAATGACCGTCTTTTTCCACAAAGATCAAAGGCCACTCGAATGCGCTGCAGTAAACAGGCGGTACAGTCGATGTGCGCTTCATACCGACATTCTCTTCTTCTTGGACATGGGCTTTGCCTTTGACTGGCCAGATGATTACATTTTCTTCAACTAGCTCAGCCCTGAGACAATTGTTTTCCTTATAAACTGCAAAGGCACCAAACATTACCAACATCGGCATACGCCCAGTTTGGTTGACGACAGTGACTGGCTCATAATACGTCCGTCTGGCGTGATAGTCTTAGTGGCAGTACGGCGGCATGTCCCTCGCTATGAAGCTCAAAACGTTAGTATCAGCAATAAAAACCCAATCAATGCGCATTAATGAACGTAGTAAAACAATTATTGGAAACTTACTCTTGGTTTCCGTCCACTTCATCGACTTCCATTCCGAAAGAGGCGATGCTATTAGTAATCGTTAACAGGCATTTCACCTTAGGTTTAAGGCATGAAGGACCCGGCAGCGGCAGGTATTTCGGAGGACGTGTTTCTATTATCGTATCATTAAAACGCGTAAGTAACAGCAGTTGAAAGAACAATCCAAAAATTACCTTAGAGTACCACTAACGTATCAATATTAGAAAACCTTCAAACAAATAAACGTACTCTTTCAATCTACCTTTCAACCATGATATTTGTTTGAGCGTACGCGTTACATGGCATCTTTGTCTTGCGTGTAATTTTGCTTTTTGGGTGTTTCTGGCCGTCCATTTCGACGCGCAATTATCGCAGCCGTAAACGTAACTGAAAAAATCATTTGGTAATTCAAATCAGATCAACATGTTCCCGCCATAACCTGTTAAACACAATCTTCAAATTCAACTATACTTACATTGGTGGCATCTTTGATCGAGTGAACAACTCAAACTCACAATGTCGTCGCCCGGCTCACAAGAATACTTCCAGTTTGATAGGCAGCTCATTACGATTCAGATTACTCAAGCGTCTTTCCAGATATGTCTTCCTGTAAACGACCGACCATGGCTTTGTTGTGTATCAATGAACGATAATAAATGAAGTTCATTCATTTTCTTGTAATGCGCGCTTGAGTGCGGTGTTAATTGAGGTTATGCCATTGTATGCAACAAAATGTAGATCAAGCGAAAGCGACGCGTGTCAGGATTACGAAAATCGCAGTCTTAACGTAGAAAAATGACATCACGAGGAAGTTCTATTAATGAGCACTTTTTGCATCCCATATTTTATATACACTTGTTCCGGCAGGTCTTTAGTGGCTTTTGAGATATTTCAGGCTTTCCTTTCATCGGACATGGTCCAAAAGAAAACAGGAACGCGGATACGCGGGTAGCGCAGCAGGATGTTGTTTTTCTTTGACGCGTTAATAGCGCGCCTAATGATAATGACTGGGCATCATGCATTAAGCACCCTCGAACAGCGCCAAGTCGAAATTCGTGTTACACCGAGATGAAAACCATGCGTCAACCATTAGGAAAAGTCCAATAGATATGGCTTTCCACCACCCATTTTTTTCGGGCGAAAATGAGTCACTTGTAAAAGACCAAATGCTCATGCATTAGACGCGCTTGATAGTTTATATATCAGCATTTGTTATTATTATTGGTGTATTCAAGGCAGATGTCACACGTCAAGACTTTTAGAAGAAATAAAATTGACGGGCTCACCGAATCATGCAGCACAGAACACCCAATCGGTTGCATTATCAGTTAATACACTCCTTGTCAAATTGTATAATGATATATAGCTAGCCGAACAATTGGATAACAAGAGTGTTGCTAAGTGATAGCCATTTAACAGCCCAACCAAACATTGAGGATACCGGTAAAGCTCTTATTGGACGCAAATATGATACGACATATCAAATCTTGGAGTCCAGTAAATTAAAGTGGAGTATTTAAGACTACACGAAATATACCAAGATGCTCAAGTTGAAGACTCATTTAGCTTATTGTCATTTTTGTATTGATTAGATTGGCAGCTGAAAAATTGCATTCATTTACCCGAAGTTTAAAACTGAACCTTAATGACACTACCTAAAAATGGTGATGGGTTCCCCAACTTTTATATTATTCCCAACACTAAGACGCTGTATTTCTAGAATATTTACTTTTTCTACATATTTACACGAGTTTACTTACTAATTTTGATGGTAACAATGACTATAGAATAGCAGAAAGCAGTTTTGCGAGTGAGGACAAAAGGTAGCTACAATGGAATTCCACACCAGAGGACCCGAGCTCAATCGTCATCTGATATGTTCGTCGTTGGGGATGACTATGCGATTGAATCGCCGGTTTGCCTGATTAGGCTGGCTCAACCCTGTCGTAATGCAAATAGATCACTTCACCAGTATTTGTTTAGTGTGTCAGAGATACATATCAAGAGGGCTAATGACTTTTCTCTTACAAGGGCGTGGGACAACTTGTTTGTTTGGCTGCAGATGACACAATCGCATGTGTGCGCATCTTGTACGCATGTGTTGCATGCTGTGTTATCTTCCCATACGGAGTTATATCCAATCTCGATACTTGATTCATCTGTGTGAGTCGATATGCACAATTTGCGATTTTGCCGATTTCATTTACCTCATCACAGGTAATTAAGCTACATAAATGTCGTACGTATCTGGGACCACGGCCATGTGCACAACAATATACCCGTTCGTTTTTCAAACATTGACAGATGTCAATTGATGGGCCATCGTGGGAACGTTACTGCGATACTTACAATGTCCCATTCCAGGAAATATTCAACTACGAGACGCTTCAGTATCGATCCTATGACGCTCAATCCATCGGATACGGGGAAATACATTATTCTACGGAGCTAATTAACGCCGGAAACATCTCCAGTTTCTTGTCGGATTGTTTGTCGTACGCTGGGTTTTGTTGCACTCATACTTTTGAATATGGCAAGTCCTTTATCCATTCGTGCTCGGACTATGTAACGTTTTTTTCTTTTTGCACAGGGACCTCCGGACAAACAAAGGATCAATGAAGAAACATGGTTGCACAAGATGTTTTTCACCGTTGCTCATGCGCCGCAAGTAAAGGCTAAAATTGCAAGTATTACTTTTCCGCGCTGCACAATCCGTATGCAAGTAAAAGGCTTGTTCAAAGCGAGGCCTTTTTAGAACGGCTTTAGCAACACGAAAATTACTCGGGTTCGATCTTCTTCCGGTTTCATGCTCCACAAAAGAAAAAGATCGGTGTTGAGATGAGAAATTCCCGTTGCACAAAGAAACGTTTCGACTTTTTGTACAATCGACAATGGTTGCTTGGTGACAGTATGGATTGTTGCTCAGCAATCGTGGTCGTGCAAAAAGCTCTACAATAACAACTACCATTGTCTGTACGAGCTCTGTGGCATTCGTCGCGCTGTTTATTTTGCTGGATCTTTCGGGGGAAAAAAGTCATAGTGGAGATGACTCATTATAGTGGCGGAAAAATGGTTCATAGCCTTATCTACGAAGAAATAGAAGTTGTCGAATGACTGTGATGGCCTTATGAGAAAAGATGGGCTTATTTAATGGAGGTTGCGTGCTACTTCAAAGAATAAACATGTCACCGATGGTTTGGTCGTTACCAGGGCATCCGATGGCATCATTCTTTTATTCACAACATTCCTGAGCTTTCATAAGGCAGCACTGACATACAAAAGGCCATTGAGAGTGCGCACATATTGGATGCCTATCCACTCATTGATCACAGAACAGAAAGTCTCATCCCCAATGGTTGTGGAAATACATCATCGCAAGGTCATAGCGTAGGGAAACACACGTGGAGGATACGATCGTTACGCAGTACTCGCTTTTGGGCACTCGAAGCAGCGTACACTCTGAAAAATGGCTCCCCGCTATAGAAATGGGCCATTTTCTGTTCGCTGACACAAGTCGAACGACCCATACTCACCGTTATCTCCCGCTGCTCAGCCCTGTTGTAACCATTTTGTATTCGTTGCCGAGTTTCTGTTACCCCTTTAATTTTTCATATTGCAAATAAACCAGAGACGCGCTTGGCGTTTTTTCAACAAACCATAGCTCCATGCATGCCCAATGGTTGAGATTACCCGATCGACCGCAATGAAAAAAAGCGGGTTTGCGGCGCGAATGTCTGGAATGGGACTACGATGGTCTTTTCCTGTTTAGGCAGATTGGGAGCGAATGTCATATGGCAAGCAGAAAAAAAAAAGAGCATTGGTCCGAAGATGATTTTTTACACGCGGAGTATGGAGTGTATCGCCGCAAGAAAAAGAAAAAAAGCGCACGTACCTCCAGAATGGGTAACCATTTACCTAATTGCCAATATCACCCATGTTGCTCTATTGTTTGTCGAGCTCAGCTTGCTTCATTTGCGAAGATGCTTGTTATATACGGCACCCGAGCCTAAAATGGTAAGCGTCAGAATTTTTTCGTTGGGAAAGGCCGATGGTTTGGATCCATAAGGTGGACCGACGGCGCTTGCAACTCGGACGAAAAGGGGCAATGTTCCGTGCTCAGTTGACTGGTGATCTGCAAAACACTGCACTGAAATGATATTCTTTATGCACGGTAACAAGCATGCTTGACGTGTGGCCAGCAAAAATAAAGAGAATGCCGCGATATAAGGTTTACCGGGAACTATGAACTGTATTACCTTGCACTAGACTAGTGGTGTGCTTGAGTATAAACCAATGGTGTGGGTTGCACTGAAACACAGCCCACCTTGCTTTCCCTTGGTCCCCTTTAAGATGTGTCGATATGTAGCGATGGCAACCGGGACATGGATTAACCTTACGATATGCACAACAAAATAACACCTCCTGCAGTCCGCAAAAAGGCTTTAGGTAAGCTCCGCCGAGAGGTCAACAATGATCTACCAAAAAAGCAACTAGCAATTAGTGTAACTGTGTGTCACGCGGATCTGTGCGTTACGACTTGTTATAAAAGCGCTGTCCCCTTGCAGGTCCGCGTTCCTTTCACTATCTCTCTCTCACTCTTCTCTGTCATTTTACCACACAAAAACTCCTTTTGCTGGTCAATTGGTTGTCTTTATTAACACCCCCCTTGTACAGTCATTTTCATTCAAAAAAACAACTTAACAACAACAAACGAACAATGCTATCATCAATTTTGTTTCTCGCCAGCCTTTTTTATTTCTGCGCTGCACTGCCGTTGAAATTCCAACAACAACAAGACGAGTGGCCACTGTCAAATGCCGTCATGGTTCGTGACACCATCGAAGGTTTCTACGAAACGGTTGTCGACGATGTCTTGAGCGCGCATACAGAAGATCTCTTGGTCATGTTAACACACTCACCGCGTACCAAGAAATTAAAACTGCTCCAGTCCCAAGCGACGACGCTGCGCGGGTCACCACTGCAAGGTACGCATAAATGTCTCCTTTTTTTCCTCCATGCCCCATTTACTTATACCAAGTTGTTTTAAAATAGATGGGTGCCTTGCTAAAATGCCTGGATATATTGGTAATCAACTACACCAACTGAACGCACGCGTATTTGGAGCTATCCGCGGGGTTGTCGGCGAAGCGTTGCCCGCTGTATGGCCCGACTACGATGCCTTGGACGCTACGCTGATGACGACGGATGCACCACCACCTGTACCACAACACCAAGTCGCTTCTGCGCTCTACTCCCTCAACCTTGCGGTTGGACACCGCCTTACACAAGTCTTTGAAGATTTTGACTTGTTAGATCGTTTGCGTCATGACCTCAATGCCTGTGACGAAGCTGCTGCCAATGACGAGGAGTCACATTTGTCGATCAAAATGTCCATCACTGACTATATTGTGAATGCTGGTCATCGCTTTATCCATCGGATGCTCTGGATGCAAGGCTGCAGCAAGTGGGACAACGACACTCGGTTCTTAGAGACCTGGCTGAGGGCCGCCAGAGCGGATTTGCGCTCCGAACTAGAGTCCCGCGTCGGCGATCTTATCATGACCATCTACAACGACTTGTATGATGAAGAAACCTCAAGCGACTTTTAGTTTGCTTTTTTTCTTGTTCTTTTTCATTTGTAGAATTAGAGTTGTAGGGAGTATCCATTTGGGTGCTTGTGTAAATACATAAAAAAATCAAAAGAAAACAGTTTTCTTGTCATACTCAAATGATCGACCACTTGCACAATGGGGGTTCTCAAGATTCCTTGCGCAAACAGATCTGCGACCTGCTTGGCGTTTCTCACATCTGTATTCCGTTTCACATCCCATGCATTGGAACTGAGCTACCATTGTTCATTTCCCATGGGTATGTATCTATGGTAAAATTTACCCAGATACTATTGCTATCCTTAAAAGGTGTGTGAGCGTGCGGGGACTTTGGACCGAGATACATTGATCCTGCAATTCCTCTTGTGAACGTCAGTTCTCTGTTTGCTTATCCCGGAACACCGGAGATCGTTCATGCACAAAGCGATCGGAGAAGATCTGCACTGTTTACCGTCGATTAGAATAGGAGAGGACTCAAATCGTGATAGTTACCAAGGCTAAGGGCGGTACTTGGTATCAATGAATCTGTATGTAACTGATTCATCCGTTAATGTGGGTTAGCTCTGTATCTAACTGTCTGTCAATCCAGATAATGGGTGGTTTTAATCTATACCAGCTGTACATCGATTATGCTTATCGTGGATGAAAATAGTCCATTTAGCTAAAGCAAGACCTTTCCTTTCCTACAGCTGCAACATGTGAGCTTTTTTCTGTTGCATAGGGTCAGCACTTATATCACTCACATCATGCGCCAGTACATTGTTTATTATGAAGCACTTGCACGGTGAGGCATTATGTGCTAACCGAAAGATATACGTCGTATTGCTGTACTTGGTGTTTTTTTTTGCACGAGTAGAATGACCAACAACAAACAAGCCCTTTTATGGACAACATCTTTGATTTCGCATCGCATAGTTTGCTCTGATGGCGTATCGTTCTATTACTTAGCCACTAGTCACCACAAGCAAGGTTTTAATCTTAACCTTAGGTTACCAATAAGATTCTTAAACTGGTAATTGCGGCGCACACATCACGACAAACTACTGGATGTATTTTTTTCCAAACAGAAGCATGTGGGTATACATGTACACTCACCTTTGTTTTTAGATATTCTTACGTTGCTGGCTGGACGTTTATAGTATGGCTCTCCTTTTTTCTCGGCGCTCGACGGGGCTGAGCGTACTTTTCTCCATGTATCACCCATACACAACAAGCCTATTTTGTGAATCCACGAATGATGTAATGGATGCAGCAAAACGAAGAAAATATTTGAATAGGCTGCAGTGCATGATAATGAATTCGAGAAACCTTCTCTTTTTTCTGCAGCATGCATACTGATATGCAGTCTAACGATTAGCTCCTTAGAGCCATGTGTATATTATTCAGTATGAAAACGCAGCTCGGTATCCAAGGTGCAACCAAGGAAATCATTTCATTCAACTTTTTGCAAATTTGAGTTTGTTGCAGCTCGGATTGATCGGCGCTTTCGATGGCTGCAGAATGTGTTGGTTTATTATGATCTTGTAGCAAAATTAGTGGACAAAACAAATACAAACCGTTATAGCTGTGAACCATATTCCGCGGCATCGACTGGCTCAAATACCGAGATGTTCTAAAGACAGTCATGCAGTCGGAATACTGGAATTCCGTTTATCATTCCTGAGCATACCATTTTCGTGAAAGGTATGGATTTGGACGATATCTTCCAAAAGCAATGACACGATGTATAGCTTATAGAAGCAGTGTAATACACTGGGTAATGGAAGCTAAAAACGTTGACACTTTCTTTGAAGCTATTTTAGTACTTTTGACGTTGTTGAAAGCGTTAAGCGAGATAAAGGTACATTGGTACTTTTTATGTGTTAGAAACTGACACTTGAGCCCAAGACATTTTGCCAGTTTTTGAGTAAGTGTAGTGCTTCTGTGGTACCTTTGATGATCCACAAGTGCAAATGAAACTATCAGGCAAAATGTTTGCATGTTGCAGTACTGAGTCAACACTATGTAGCTTACAAACCGAGTCCATGTGACGCTTAGTCCAGTATTCTCATTTTTATTTTACATAAGATGATATCAAGTAGACTGGGAATGAACTTTGGTCCTTGATAGAAGCCTTTATCATCCAGTTTATATTCTTCGTTCCTCTTTTCAGCGTCCATCGTCGCCTGCACGTCCATATTTATTAAAGAAACTTTCCGTACATTAAATTAATCATAATATGGCAAGTAATTGTATCAGTATGTCACAAGCTCTTGGACGCCCATGATTGATAAGTAGCTCATAAAATTGCTTTATGATATGTTATGCTCATGTGAAGCAAATGACATGGCACCTTCAATAGATTTAGTTGATTTAATAGAAGAGCTCGCATGTTATGAGTCCTCTGCCTTTACAGATCAACGGATTAACGACTCTAGCCACCGACTTAATCGAGCGAAGAGTGCTTACAATGTATCTGATTTATCTTTAAATGGATTACTGACATTTATGCTGGCATACGCTACCATCATGTCTTTTTTTTGCCCAAAGGAGATTCGTAGTGTAGTGATTATAGTTAGCGGATAAACTATTTATAGTCACCACAATTGCCTTCGTTGCACCTGGTTTTGGCCATTCGTATGCAACAATCGCATCTCTTGAGCTCGTGAAGAGCACTTATTTTCGTCCAGCTTGCGAAACTGTCGTTAATAAGTTATGTGTAATCGTTTGGGTTTAAAAATAGGCACCATACGTTGTGTCCGCAGCAAGGAAGATGATAACTTCTATATCAATTTTTATTTTAATGCACTAGAAAGTGACACAGCGAAGGCGGAGACACCAGAACTTGGCTTGTACTATACTACAATCTCGTTTGAAATTGGTGTCGAGTTTTTGACAATTTGTGCAATCGACATTCAAGCAATCAGTGAATGCTCGCTCCATTGCAGTAAATGGGAGAGTCAGTGCAAAACATCGGTGAAGGATCTGAAGCCTTTGTGAATAGTAGTGACATTTCAATCGAAATCAAGTTGCAATGGATTTTATCGACTGGATATCAATTCCTTGGGAAAGCAAGCACCTATCTGTCGAATTGAACCAAGTGACGAACTGCATAAAAGCGGAGCCTCATCATGCAAGTAACTACCTTTCCGCTGGACGACTTCACTTGATTCGAGGAGATTACGAAGAAGGTCTCAAAATATTTGAACAAGGCATCTCTATGGTTACCTTTGATGACCCGCAGCGCTCTCTCTTGGAGCAACGGAAGGTTCATGCAGAGACGTGGATCCAGCGCCGCGTCGACATTGTTTCTCAATGCCCATATGATATTTTCTCCAATATTGCCAGATATCTTACACAAAAAGGTGCTCAAGAATGTATTGGAGTGTGTCGGATTTGGCGAAGCAGAGTGTTTGAAGATCCAGGTCCTTGGCGAAAGGTTTCTCTTGTTCGTTACGCATACGATTCCCCTCTTCAAATACTATCTCTCATCTGTCACCATATAGAGGAGTTAACCATCGCGTTGGAGAGCTCCTACGTTATATTGAAATGTCTCGAAGTCTTGGAAACATTTGACTTTTCTTATATCAAGTCATTTCGTGAGCATGAATCAGGTTTGGTTATTCTTGTTTATACCTATTCAAACTTCTTTCTATCGCGTTAACACAAATATTCCCTTTCGTTTTCAAGGGCGCTCCTTTATAGATATTGAATATAAAAAAGATCGCAGCGTTACTGATATAAGCGACAGAGCATATCGTGCATTAGAAAACATCGGAAAGAGGTTGACATACCTTGAACTCGGTCCAGAATCAGGACGGCGATATACATTGTCACTCGAACGGATCCTACCGGTCTGCGAAAATCTAACCGAGCTACGATGCAAGTCATCGCACATCACTAGCCCACCGTCTGGAATCTGGTTCACGAATACAACCGTGTTGACTCGACTGGTGTTATCTGCGGAGAAAATTAGCCTCTCAACGCTAGAACCAGTCCTACGCCACTCGCCACAACTCGAGGAGTTCATAGTAGATGGCTGTGAGGATGACGTTACGACGATATTTGAATACAGTTGTCCCCGGTTAACTCTACTCGCCATAAACTCGGACTCAGAAATATTTTTTTCCAATAATCCCCCAAGAGACCGTAGCGGCAATGGTTGGCTCCGTCACGTATTTATCAGCAGGACCCCGTCCTCCAGATCCTTGTTTTCGTTACTCAACAGAAATGCCAGCGTGCTTGAAACTCTGCAAATTTATTACTCTGATGGAACACCAGAAGGTTGGCGACCAATCTCGACATTTACTGCACCAAACTTGAAGAATCTGGAGCTCTACTTGTCGGATGTGGCTATTCGACACCATCTCGTCGATATATTAAAGTCCAATACACATATACAGCGACTCGAGCTACAGGGTTTGGACGACGAAGGAATAGGGTTCGAAGCCACCGAAAATTCCAATACTGATTCCCTACTCAGTGCCATTGTCGACATGCATAACCTCCGTGAGCTATATCTGGCACGATTCACTACTGAAGGAGAGTGGCTTAATCGACTTTTTGAGCACTACGCAGCACAGGGTCAGAGTGCTCTCATAACAAGACTCATCGTAAGCAACTGTGGTTGCTCAGAATGGAGTGCAACTCTAGATTTCTCTTTCTCGGTAACCAAAATGACAAGTCTGACGCACCTCGGTATGGTCGGAGAAATATACTACGAGTACCTATCCGAATCAAACATAGTAGATCTGGCAAGACGCATTGGGAGGATGCCACAATTATCAGTCCTTGCAGTGCGGGTCAAGAAGTTCAGTATCGATGCTGCTCGGTGCATCATAACCTCGACTAGTTTGAAGCGGATCTACTTCCAGGTCATCACACATTGGTCCACAAGAACCTTGGAAGATATCGTTGATGGTGAAACCATGTGTTTGCTACAGAACCATGGGATACAAGTGGCTAAAACCAATCTTGAGTATTTTTATTTTGAATCATTATCAAAAGAGTAAAATACACTCTAACACCAAGGCTTTGTTTACAGCCTTGGATTCGCATATACAAACTTATGTTAATTAATCAGCAGAAAAGGTCATCCGGTTTTTTTTTGATAAAATATGTGCGTTGAAAGATACTGCAAACTGAAAATAAGAAACAAATAATCTGCCAGTCAGAAAAGGACGCTTCTGCTAAAACTGGAAATTATGACTTGCGCGTAACTGTAACAGTGCAGACCACAGGATACTTACAATCGTGTACGTTGCTGTGAGTCGGACAATGTAGACAATAACCCGAAGGTGGAACCGATATATGAGAGTATAAACGATGAGGATTCCTGTATCCAGGAATCCTGCTTTATATATACGTCAGATATTAGGGGGTAATAGCTAAGGCGTCTATGATCTACAATCTACGAATTCTATCTAAGCTATACGTAATCCTAATATCCTTATCCAACCATGCGCCATATGAGTTGTCGCATGCTACGTCTATCAATACGGTATATGGATACTGCATGGCGATCAACCAGGTTGCAGGTTGGATAACGTCTGTAATGGACACACCATTACAGTAACCTTATCCATTTATGTCAAAGTCAGCTACCATCTTTAATGAACCTGAATGCGCATAGCAGCAGCGAAGCACTAAGGTCTGACCGATAACGCAGTGTAATTGTGGAATATTCCTCGATTAGAAGTAATGAGCGCGTGCCAAAAGAAAGCCAAAACCTCGAATGCAAGCTACCGGTAATCAGCATGTTGCAAGGAAACCTCTGGGACGCCGTAATGAGTTTGTGGCTCAAAGTTTATATGAAAGTACGATGCGCCATTTCAGTTATATCGATACAGATTCCGAACTCCAGTGCGTCCACACTAGTCGGTCATTGTGCAATACATTGCTGGATTGTCCTGTGCTATGGCGAGATATCAGGATTCCATTCGCAAGTCTCCTATCCAAACGGCAAGAGTTGCTTGGCAAATACTTTTCCGTTATATCCAAGCATGTTGTACAGATATGCATCCACTGGGATACAAGTTCAGGTGCCCAATATCTCGAGTTCTTTGAAGAGTATAATTTTTCAAGAATCTGGCTGCTGCATATCGAGCGCGTGTCGTCGTCAGGTAAATATATACTCGACTTAAAGTCCGGGACATATGAATATAAGTACACTTGCGGGATGCAGTAAACTCTTGCATTATGAGTTGGAAGTTGCTACAGTCACAGGAACTCCCGATCTATCGATGTCAGGGATAAGAAGACTGTCGACTGACGTTCACATTATAATGGCTGTTCCTCCATTTAACCCACTAACTTTACTGGCGTGATTCAATACGCACCAAAACTGTCACGACCTAGTATAATGGGGTTAACTGCTGGTTAGAACCGCAACTGATGGCGCTTATGCGTTATTGGCCAAAACTGGAGGATCTCAACACGGGCAACTTTCTCAACTCTTGCCTCAATTTTCTTCCCATGTTGCCAGCCGACATGGCGCATCGTGACTTGACAACATGAATATCGGGGCCAGTATATTCGACCAGAGCGTGTACTTTTGAAGAAAGATAGTGAGTCCTTGAAAAGATACATCTTACGCCAATATCATTGCGCGATGACAACGCAAACTGGGTATTCCTTCCAAGGCTTTCGATAATGATTTGACTTACTCTTCACTGTCGTTGGGTCAATGCGCGGCACGGTTTCGAAGCAGCCTGCCGGACATCCTGGTTTGTTATCCTTGCCTCCAGGTTCTTCACTTGTCGCACTGGCACAACGACAACCCGGAAGCAAGGGTTAGACTTACGCCTCCGTTTGCACAACAGAACGTATTCAATGCGATTCTGGAATTACGATTTCTGACGAAAATATGCTTGGAATGCTTCGACACTACACCACACAGTACAATGCTTTGACTTACCTCCTGCGTAGGAATATCTAACGGGTATTTGAATCAAAATGCAAGTATTCAGAATCTCAAACAACTTGAGATTAAATTGATGCGGCGCCACGGTGATGGGATTACTGCTGTCGGTATTAGGGCGTTTGCTCTCTCAATCATTCAGCTACCGCAGTTATCAGCACTTGGGCTCCATGACATGCATCTCTCCATCGAAGACCCCCGGAATCTTACTCAGTTAAAGAATTTGCGAATACTTAACATACGTGACACTCAATCCTCCCTCCTCCTCACCGAAGGAGTACAAATACTTCAAAGTAGTAGTAGGGTCGAGAAATTGGAATTGCAGGAATAGTAGAGTCGCTTATAGTACCAACCTGTGAAAAATAATAATGTACATATTTCATCTAACCAGAGCGAGAATGGGAATACTCTCTCGACATAATAGAATCCTATTGATGTCTGCTCGGTATCTTTTTCAATTAATGATGTCTGTTGTGGTCAATTTGTGAAAATGCAGGATTTTTCACTGGTGGGAATTTTCACGCCGGTAACCACCAGCACGACTCTGGGCGAATTTAGGGTCATCACGCTATCTCAAATGACGTTAATTCCGGAAGATATCAGAATGGACAGTTTTCGACATTGGGCCAATGTTATCTTGATAGATTCGAAAGCGACAAAGTTAATCGAAAACGATATTCAATACATTTGGTTCTAAGGGGACGAGACAGGGAGTCTATCGAGGCGTTGGAACCGTCGTGTTGAATGGATGTGATCCACAACTTTACGAGACCAAGGTGATGAGGCCTTACATACACGCGCCAGCCTATCCTGCTTTTCAGTGTTATATCTGAACCGGTTACCTCTACTGCAGCTACTGTCGAATCCTGGATGATCAAGACGCAGTTGATCGTACCCACGTCGATCAGCAGCCAGATACCCAGCGCCAAAAGAGATAATTATTGATCTGGATAAAGAGGACGACGACCAGGAAAACGTATACGCTGGCTACTTCCAAACCAGGTTGATTTTTTTGTTATTTTTATGAACACACAGAAAACACATAAATATGGAACTTTTTTTTTCATGCTAATTTCTTGGACTTTGAACGGATGGGATATGCTTTCCTATACCAGCGTCTTCGTCGTGTTAACGGCCGGGTGTTTTCTGGATGGCCGTCCGGCGTTTTGGGCATGTGGTCAGGTCGACCTCGCGGGTTTTGCCACCGATGATCACTGTACACCCAGCCTTTCTCATCACATTCAATGATTGTCTATGTAAACAAAACGATTAGTGTTTCCATGGCACCATAAAAATTGGAAGAGCGAGATATCCTACCACTAAGAGAAAGAAAAAAGTGTCAAAAAAGGCAATCTATTTTCGGCGTAAAAAAGCTTACCTATACCAAGCTGTTCATCCGTCCATGGCCCTGTGATGTCCAATTCCCAGCCGCTTTCGCCCCAGTCATAAGCTGGTGGGGGAGGCATTTCATCTTTGCCAGGCAAAGGTTCTGAACCTGTTAAATTCGACCACCCGGCTCGTTCCGACCGCAGCAGCTATAAACAAAAAACTGAATTTAGGCGATGCCGTTGCATGTTTTCTCATGGACTTGTTACCTGGGAAGTGTATCCGCTACCAGCCCACCATCGCTGATTTTCGTACAGAGAAACCTCAACAGGCTTCAAAGCGATGGTCGAGGTCTTTGTTGTGGATGCCAATTTTTGTATCACGTCGAACGCCGTTTGGATCAATTCAAGGATAAACTGTAAAGCCACCTCGGCGGTCGAGCCAACCCATGTCTTGTTTAGCAAGATCACGAGACCAATCAGCATGATAATCCAGCGACCCATCAAGAAGAACAATCCAGATATCGCGAAGGCTGCCAATCCCAACACGCGATACGACGAAGGCGATAACCACACGTGCCCGCAATGGTAGGCGATATTGTCGTAGATGCGGATCAAAAACAGCATGGATTGTTGCGTTCGTTCCAAATTGGCGTAATATTCGGGTGAATTTTCATCAAAACGGGGTACCAATGCTTGTGAAGCAGTCATGGTGGGTTTGATGCCCACCCGGATATAAAGTGCAAGTACCAATGCAGGTGGAATGACAAGGAGCAAGGAAGGGTATAAGCCTAAAGTTGGATCAGCCATGTTACATTTGATTACTCCTGAAAATAAAAAACATACATAGAGCAATCCAAGCCATGACACAGCTGGTTGAAGTAAGGGTATGCTTCCAGGCATAAATGTCGTAAATCCACTGACTCACAGTGAATGCTGCCCTGGACCGCGCGACGACACGGGCAAACGCCTTGGCTGTATTCTGTGGACTCAATACACCGTTGGCGTTATTGCTGACAATCTTTGCAGAGACCGGAACTGCGGTGATGATTGTGGTTTGTACATGCTGCTTCAAGGATTTTCGATAAGCTTTAACTGAGCTACTGAGGGTAGGCGATGGTTTGAGGTTATTGGTGGAAGTTGTCGAGAAGGTAGGAGAGCGCAATACGTCGTCGGATGATTGATGTTGTTCGAGGATCGTCGGTCGTTGCTTTTTTATATCATCCTGGTGCATAGAACCCCGTGGGGAAGTATATTTTGATAACGATTCCGCTTCAGAATCCGTTACTGACAGTGAGTCCGGGCTAATTCGTCGAGGCGGTCGACATTGAACCACCATTTTACTGCATTCGTCGTGACAATTATATCCACATTCTAATTGGTAATTCGGATTTTCCGCATGAGCTAATGCGTATTGACGCCTGTGAGAAGAAAATGCAACTATGCTTACCAATGCAGTGAACGCCTTGTCGTGCCAGGCCCCAGAGCAGTTTCTCGCAGTAGTCGCAATAAACAAGACCTTGGAAGTTCTTGCGTTTAAAGTGATGAAATTTGGCAGATGGCATGTATATTTTTTTGTGTTATATATGTTTTTTTTCGTGTGTGTGTGTGTGTGTGTGCCGCCGGTAGAACCAGGCAAAAAGAAAAATAAAGGTCAGTTTGTCTTACACTACACACACGTGAAAGTGGACTTGCACTTTTTCCGGCGCCCAAACCCCATCATCCTATGCATACTCTTATTTCGCGTGTTTGGGAAAAAATATACAGCTCTTATTTTGTAACTATGCAATGCTCTTCACCTTGACAACAGGTGTTGTCTTGCCATTGACTTTTTGCTCATTCTGCTTTTTTTTTTTCAGGAGCAAGTCGGTCCGGTGCGCCTCAGGTACACAGCTGTGAAACAGGCCAGGAACACGCCTATAGAATGACAGCGGTATAGTACCTGACTAAGCAGCATGAATCCAAAGATGTTCGGGGCGCGTCTTAGCGTGTATATAAACGCTCGTGGGGTACCCGTTCTGCTTTTTTTAACTGAGCACAGGTCAAGTGGGACCCGGAATCTCTTTTTTCATAACCCCATACCTCCTTATGGTTTATGCAAAAAATGTTTTGTATAATAGGAGAGGGGACATATTTAGGATGCAACAATAACTCTATCCTTACCAGCCATATCTTTCCATACATCCACATTCTTGAACATTGGTTCCAGTAGCCTTCTCAACGGTGCCACCTGATGGTGGCCTCCAAACTCCATCACTAGTCTTGGTAAACCGTTCTGATTTGACTT
This sequence comes from Fennellomyces sp. T-0311, assembly GCA_025266875.1. NCBI lineage: Eukaryota > Fungi > Mucoromycota > Mucoromycetes > Mucorales > Lichtheimiaceae > Fennellomyces > Fennellomyces sp. T-0311. Next base: position 1,367,679 of record JALLLT010000005.1, on the reverse strand, counting down.
TAGCAGCCCGTTGCTTGCCAAAGTGGCGATCCGACGATGTATTGCCGTTCCTTCTTGGTCAGCCACAAGCGCACGCACATCCTCCCACTGCTTGACATCCGGGTCCAAATGTTCGTATTCGTCTCGGGTGATGTAAGGTGGATTCGATACGATCAAGTCGAATGGATCAAGGTTCATGGCTTGGTCATCAAACACATCAATTTGTTTGAACCGGAGGACGGAATTACGTATAAGCGAAGCATGGATTTGGTGATTGTGCTGAGCTAAATCGATTGCGTCTGTGGATAGGTCCGTAGCAAAGATACTAGCATTTGGTAGATGAGTTGCCAGCGCCAGCGCAATGCAACCTGAACCAGTACAGATATCCAGCACACGAAACGATTCCTTTTTATGCCTTAGTTGAGGAAGGATGAGATCAATTAAGCGATAGACCCACTCTTCCGTTTCCCATCTATAGTAATTATGAGTTTATTTCAATGCCACACACACGGTTGGAAAAAAGTGTTACCGAGGGATAAGCACAGGCGGCCTTGTTACAATATCCAAGTCACCAAATGGTTGGCTACCCAGAATATATTGGAGTGGTTTGTGCCGAACAACGCGATCTTGAACTTGGCGATTCAAAATGACGGGATCGCTGGTCTTTTCTTTCAGCCAAAAAAGTTGACGTTTTGCCAAAGAGACACTGTTGTCACAACTGGGCAACAATTGACGAATCCATCGCGCGTCCTGATGTCTCGATAATCGTCGTGGCATTGTGTGTATGTTTTATGAAAAAAAGACTTCTTTTTGGTTTTGATGGACGCGAGAGATTTTTTTCTTCTTTAAAGACAGAAAAAGGTAAAAAGAAAAAAGGGAAATCGAAAGAAGAAAGAGAGATATATATAGGTTGCGTGTTGTTTGTTGGCGTGTTATGTGAAGTTGTGATGTTGCTGGGTTTGTTGTGGCGTGTATCGAGAGAGAGAAGTAGGCGGTCTTACGGCGATTGACCGTTGCCTGTGGATTGCAATTTGGAGATATCGATTCGATCAGGTGTACCCGTGACACTACGCGCCCATTTCTCCAAGTCGACTTTTTCTGAAGCTGCATTGGCCAGATACTCGTGATTCTGATATATAATCGGTCAGTGCGCGCTCGTGCTTTTATATAGTTTAAATAACGTACTCTCAAATCACTTGGTGTGGCTCGCTGCTGCACATCCTTGACCAAGCTATTCCGTGTATATGAGTGTGAGTTCGACTCTCTCTCTCTCTCCCCTTGCGCGAGCCTTACCATTTGTCCACGAAATTGGTCAAATCTTCAGGGAACTTATTTGGCGGGAAGGACGGCACGGGTTCATTAACAATATGTTGCAATAATTCAAAGATCGACAAGGCATTGCCATCGGGAGGGAACGGGAATCGCGCCAGAGCCAATTCCATAAGCGTAATACCTAGCGACCACACATCGGATTTGACAGAGTAGGGCGATCCCATAATGCGCTCAGGCTAGTAAGGGCGTTGGCACTTAATACCGCTTCACAAAGCTACTTTGTCATGGACTTACACTCATGTATGAGCTCGTGCCCACAAATGTGTCTGCCACCGAATTGATGAGCTGTCCAGATACACCGAAATCACATAGCTTGATCTGTCCCAGCGAGTTGACCAGCACATTGGAAGGCTTTAAATCTGTGTGTGCAGCAAGGCGATGAGTCTACTGTGGCACGCAGCCGTATGTCTAGCAGCACATTACCGCGATGAATAATCCGATGCTCGTCATACAAATAAATCAACCCGTCTACGATCTAATATATCACCTGTCAATCACACGTTATTTTTTAAATGGGTCATGATTAATTACCGCATAAGCAATTTTCTTTAATACATCCAGGGGAATCGGGCCATGCTTTTTGTAAATCCGGTCGAGTGAACTATATAACCACAGTCATTAGCCCACCATATACCCGTTTTATATATATAACATCAATTACCCAACATCCATATATTCCATGCAAATTGAAATGTCACCACCGTTCATGAATGCGCCATAAAAACTGACAATGTGTCGAGAGTTGCAGTCGTGCATGAACTGAAGCTCCCGCATAATTTGTTTTCGCACATTTACATTCGCTTCTACGTGAATCACCTGCGCAAGTTTGTTAGGGAGGCGGCGTGGGCAGGTGTTTTGGTTACCATGACAGTAATAAATAGATACCTTTCTTGCCATGACAGTGTGGGTTCGAACGTGTAGTACTTTGCATACAGTTCCGCCATTGCCTCTGCCGAGTTCATCGATGGTGTTGAAATCCTCGGGACGCAGATCCAGCCGCAACTCAAGGCCAATCTCCAAATCGCTCAGTTGCTCACATAGCTTACTATACTCCTCTTCGAGTCGTCGTGCCGATGACCGTCGTTTTTCCGGAGGCGGACCCGTGTTGCTCACTACCACGGGCGAGTTTTCGAGTGTGAGATTCTTAAAGTTACGTTTCTTTCGCAATGGCATAGAAAAAAGATGGGGATGAATTGTTAAAGAAGGGGTCAAGTTCTCAAATCTTTTATATAGAAACCCAGAGCGCGGACTCAGAAAACATGTGGCACTTTTCGGCTGTGCTACTATCTCCTTCTCTCCTTCCTCACGGCCAAAAGGTAAAGAGAGAGAGAGATGGTCTGGGGCTAAACCGCTTTTGATCAAGCACATTTCAAAATAGCTTTTTGTGCGATCGTGGAGATAAAGTTTGAACATTTGATACAGGAACATGCTTCGGATCTGTTGACATAACCGGGCGAGTCTAGGCACATTAAGCAGTAATGTCAAATTGCGTTCCACGTGATCTGTCTACTATGTCCTTTTATTACGGCTGTATATATATATATGTGTATATATATATAATAAATGCTCTTTCTGTATGCATGTACTCGGGTATTAGGCGCGTTAAAAGCGCATATGCGGCGGCCTCGATGCTGGATCAAAGTAGATGGCTTCCTCTAGCCCGTAGGTACCAAAGTCCAGGACTTCGAGGTGTGTGGTGCTATTACTAGAGAATCAGATGTCAGAGGGACATATTAACTGAGACGCACATGGCAATCGTGTACCTGTGAATAGCAGCAACGCATTGGCGCTGATCAAATGCAACCCGCCACACCCCCGCGGCGTAGGTGACAAAGTCCTGCAAATGTCGACCCGTCTTGATATCCCACAGTTTCAGTCCGCCTTCTGAACCTGAAATCACCTTTTCGTGATCGTGCTGGAAGCATGTGATGGCTCGTTTATGACCAAGCAGCGCATGAACGCAGTCGCCCGTCTGCGGTGACCACACTCGGAGCGTGGCATCTGCTGCTGCTGAAACGAGATGATCGTTTGTAAGTCCCAATAGCCCGACCAGTATTGAGTGTCCGTCAAGTGTGCGCAGACATTTGCCTGTTTCCAGCGACCAGATCTTGACCGAGCTATCCATGCTTCCACTCATGCATTGGCCGCGTTCATGATCGAGGACAACCGAATACACGTTTTCGCCGTGGCCCTCCATGCGATGCACAAGCGTACCCTTTTCCAGATCCCAAACGCAGACTTTGTGATCATAACTGCCGCTGACCAGCACGTTGCCGTGAGCTGCAATGGCTCTGACTGAGTTTGTATGGCCGTTCAAGGTAAACAGATGATACGGATTGGGGCCAGTTCCATCGTAAGGCGGATCGACTTCAGGGTCTGGCAGACGCCACACGCGTAACGTTGAATCACGGGATCCGGCAATAATCAAGGGTTGTTTGGGCTCATTGTTTTCGTTTGGCATGACAATCTGCAAACAACGCACCGTCGATGTGTGTCCTGGAAAGACATGCGTGCATTTGCCTGTCTCCATGTTCCATACGCGAACTGTTCGATCCGTGGAACCACTGACAAGGGTGTTGCCGACATATTGCAGCGCCCAGACCCCGCCGTCGTGGCCACGAAGAATTCGTCTTCGGGTAAGCGTCACTGCATCGTAAATGTTAATGACCGAATCATCGGCACCGGAAATGATCTTGTCTTCGTCGATTTGGAGACATGTGACAACATTGTGAGGATGACTGATAATTCTTGCCACACGGGCGCGACCGTGGCGCCAGTTTTGCTGCAGAGTGTAAAGTCGTCGATAACGTTCCTTGTAAGGGTTGAGGTTGGTTCGATTCTCCTTGTCTCGATCCATGGCGCCTCGAAACTTGGATGCCCAGGGATCATCATGTTTGAAACCATCTTGAATCATGCGTCGTTTCCATAACAGCGCATCCCCGTTAATCAGGTCACGCCATGATCGACACACGGTAGAAGCGCGGCATAATGACTGGACGTCCAGGTAACTTAGCAGATTCAGCGATACTTCCTTGGGCAGCGACGATAGAAAGTCGCGGCGCAAGGTGGGGACGATGAGAGAGCTGACGAGCTGGAGTGTGTCGGTGGATGAGCGTTTGAGGAGTTCGAGGAGCACGGTGCTCTTGGTATCTCGGTCCAAATGGTCAAAGGCGGTGACCATGTCGGGGAGTTGGGTGATATCATGCAGATCGGTATATTTTGCAGCAGGATCACTGCAATGACGTTTCCACGGCCGTAGATCCTCCATATCGTCATCTGAAGGTCGTTTGCGACGGAAAAGGTTGTTAATGCATGAAATAACGGCCTGTAAAGGTATCAATTATTAGCCTTTTTTTCGACTTTCCGGTTTCCGTTCCGCCGCTTTCTAAACTTGCCTCGAATGAAGGCCATTTGGGCTTGCCATCATCGTCACACGATCGCTTGGATGTATAGTCTTGACTGTTGAATCGCTTGCGAGGCAAGATCTTTTGTTGCTGTTGCGGATGAAACATGTCGAGCTGGTTATTTTTGGAACAATTAGCAAAGGGAAGAGCGAGGATCCAGAGCGAATCGGTCAAACCTCGTTTGTTGCTCTACAATCGACCGACAATGAGACCGAGGAAGAGGAGGAAGAAGCGATGCGGTCGTTCATGACTACAAATAATAGTTGACGAAGCGACCGATGGTGATGAAGCAAAATAAAATAAAAAAAATGAAGGGGTCTTTTCAAAGAGTTGGAAAATACCGCCGGGCTTAAATAAGTGACCAGGACCCTCTCTCTTATCCCAAGGGCTTTTGGTGGCTAAGGATAGGCTATTTACGCCCCCCATCAAAATCATATTGCACTCCAACCCTTACCTTTTGGGCGTATTGCCGCTGTTGTCATGCAGAGACTCGGATGTCATGGTGACACAGACTCGCATCTCCCTCATCTGGTTATGTCAGCCTACACGGCATCACATCTATTGTCCATGGCATGCTATTACCTATCAGATCTCGTTTCAGCTTTCCAGTCGTGCTGTCAATCCATCTAGCTCCATTGAAGGGATGCTTTTGCCCGCCCCCTCTCTTCTACCAGTAAATCAGGCTACATGGATCAACACCTTCGAGTCTCCCCAAGACGCATGACCCGGTTGGTGTCACGACGGCTTTTCCTATGAAAGCGAACAGGTTTGAGAGCCTGATCCAGTCCACCATTGAAAGGGGTTGGGATGAAGAGGGCGGCCTACTTGAGAGCATTGTCCTTTTCATACACCGACAAAAGATATCCTGATCCAGACTCAATGGTTTAGGGAGTCCCGTCCATGATCAGCAAAGATATTTCTCGAGTCTATTGCAGTTCCGTGGGTCTCTGCATCAAATATAACTCAGTGCGCAAGAAAACAGCGCCATTTTGGAGGGATCTGGAATCTTTTGTTACGCTGGATAAATCGCGTGATCCTAATGTAGCCGTGCTTAACTAGCAGGTTATACCGGGCAGAGCCATTATTCACAGCGAGCGTGCTTGACTGATATACGTTAGATGCCTGTAGCCGTAGCAGATGGGGAGTGCATCATCAAGGAACACGTGATCACGCATAGGACATTATCTCTGTGCTTTAGGATGAAACGTTGTTGGATAATCCATGAAAGCATCCCAGATATAAAAAGAACGCCACTCAGTAGTTGGCGGCTTCTGTTACCCACGTCGTAAATCCTGAAGCAAGGAAGCGATACAGTGTGGGGCTAACAGCATAGTATTTGGCCATCGCACCATATGCGCGTTGGGCAAAATGGTGGACTGGGCAACGCGGTCCTTTTTGGATTAAAAAACCTGCTGGCAGGAGTCTGGAAGAGAAAAAAAATATAAATTGCTGTGCGGGCTGTTCTTGAAAGACCCTTGCCTCTTTTCCTTTTTTTTTTTTTTAAAAAAAAGTTGTAAGAGCCGTGAGCAAGAATGTCGGTATGTAAGGATCGACCTTTTTGAGGCCAATGACTCTTGCGGCTCGGATCTCATAATACAATTACTCAAGATGGAGGGTAAGTTGATTGCACACATTCCAAAGTATGTGGGGAGTTTTTTTTAAGTCATCTTGGAAAATAGTGCTTGCGTGGCGGCCTGTTACGCTCTGTGCGAACCTGTGTATCTGCCTCTGCGGTGAGATCCCCACCCTCCCAGAATTCCTCCTCCTCCTCTTCCTCCTCCCACACAGATTGGGGACTACGAGTTCCCTTTTCGAAGGTCTGGTTGCCTCGCCGTCACTGCCATCAGGGACGACGAGTTCCCTTTTCGATGGTCGTCGTCGCCCCCTCCCCGTTATCTCGGGAAACCAAATATCCATAGCGAAGGACCATTGCCTTTTCGATTCTTTCCTCCGGGCGAAGGATAAACAAAAAAGACTATTGCAGTTGTTCCCCTTTTCGATTGGTGCGCGTGACTATCACCTCTCGACTTGGGCAGACTACGAGTTCAAAAAACCTTTTCGATGATTAGGCGAAGCACACTTTTATTTGTTCAAGACACCATTGATATTATATGAAGTTGTGAAAGTCAATCAATAAATTTACTAAAATAGTTTCGGCTGTTTGTTGTCACCCCCAAAACACCGTTGCCTGGCGACGAAAAACGCCTCCAATCCAAAGTCCTCCTGACGAACATGATACGCATGAACAAAGGTCACGGATTCTGTTCCACCTGATAGATATTCTTCTCTTTCTCTTTCTCCTTTACTCAAATGAATCGTCTTCTTTGCCTTGTACTATGGCTCTGTCTACTTTATCGTGTCACGGCTAACTATGACAACGGAGGTCAGAAGGTGCTTACTAGAGAAGGGCCTACTTGCAATCGTACGTAATAAAAATTGATAAGGAGGGGTCTTGCAAGGTAAAAAATCTCTCACGCATGCAATATTAGGAACTGTCTTATCATGTCATTGGAATGGTGAAGTGGATTCTTGTTGTTCTCCGAAATATGGCTTGGTCGTACTAGCGTTACAGTGGGTGCCTGGGTATGGTCCTGACGATGAATTCACAATCCATGGCAAGTTGCTTGTACTGTTTTAAAAGTGGTGCGTATATTCATTCGTTATACTTATAGGACTCTGGCCTGATACTTGGTAACAGTAATGACAGGAATTCAAAGAAAAGGTATCTGACGCGATGAATTACAGTGAGGGTGGTAGAGCACCATCTCGAGGATGTGACCGTTCACGTTCAACAAACCAAGCCGGCAATATTGTGAAAAAGATCAACCCGGATCTTCACAGACGGATGGGGATTTACTGGCCAAGCTACAAGGGCGACAACAATTGGTAAAGAGAGAGTGACAAAACATCGGCTTTGGGAGGGAAAAAAAGAAACTCAGCGTCTATTAAGGTTTTGGTCACATGAATGGACGAAGCACGGTACATGTGTAAGCACGTTGCGACCGGCCTGCTACGGCGATACGTATCGGAAATTCCAAGATTTGGAAGAATACTTCGAGGTATAGGAAATGTGTGAGGGAGCATTTTTTTTTCATTGAACGCAACAAACAAACCTTCCGTCTTTCCGTTTATAGCAAGTTCTGTATCTCCGTGAAGATTATGATATCTATGGTGTTCTCAAGTAAGAAACAGCATGTCAAAACCAATCGTTTTTCACACTTTTTTTTTTAGCGTGGCAGGCATATTCCCTGGTGGCTACTATAATGCGGATTCGATGCGGGATGCATTGGAAAAATTCTATGGCGCTAAAATCATGCTAAGCTGCAATCGTGGCCAATTGAGTGAAGTCTCGTTGTTCTTTTACGTGAGTGGACGGGACCGTTATCAAATTACCGATGCACTTGGCAAGGGAACATGCCGAGGTCCAGTGTGGTACCCAAAAAAATAAGCCCGCTCATATCAGCAAACACTATCACAAGGGAAACAAAAAACGATAAGATAAAAGCATACTGTCGATTTTTTGATCCGCTCTACCTTTTTTTTTGGGACCAATATCACTTGCCTATTTGTTTAGATGGATTATCGATGATAACAAAAAAAATATTCTGATCCAGAAATACTGCTGTGAATGTATTGTGCAATCATCATCTCGTCATCTTTCACCATAAATATATCTATAGTGATATATCGACCACTGATAAGAGAGATAATCCAATATTTAACAAGATCAAAGTGTGGAAAATGGGGCTGTGTGCTGTTTAATTTGTTGTACACCAAACAAATGGTATCTTTGGAAAAATGAGTTATCTTTTTCAGATGGAAGACATCGGCATTATACCTTGGTAGGTGTCACAAGTCCACCAACCTTGGATCACATATGCAAAATTAGGGTTAGAGCATCTTGTTTATCAACTGTGTCTGTCGCTTCGTATCTACAACGCATCCCGATAACTCATTACGTGACGCTTTGACTTGATTGACATATATATAAACCTCGCAAATATTTGTCCAAGAGTTTGTTTTTCACTACCATTCAACCTTACATTTTACAATGGCAGTTTTATCTCAAGGTAAAAAACTCGGTTTGATCCGTTATCTATATTTGGACAAGCAACTCAATCACTTTTTTTCATCGTTCAGGCGTCGGCTATGGCGTCGTTGTTGGGTATGTAAATGATTTTTGCAATTTTGTCATTTAGACTAATATGAATGATACTTTAGCTTTGGTGCCTTGTTTACATTCCTCATGATGGCCCTTACTTGGCTTCTCAAACGTTATCTTCAAGAAGTCCAAACATCTGAAATGTTCATGACCGCCAAGCGTACCGTCAAGACCGGTTTGATTGCCAGTGCCATTGTCTCTTCGTGGACATGGGCTGCTACTTTGCTGACCAGTACCGAGGTTGCCTATCGTTATGGTGTTTCAGGCGTATGTATAAAATCAAACAGTAAAGGTACCTTTATGCTGATATGCACGTGTATAGCCTCTTTGGTATGCCTCTGGTGCTGTTGTTCAAGTTCTCCTTTTCTCTGTCCTTGCAATTGAATTAAAGCGTCGTGCTCCCAATGCTCACACTTGTCTTGAGGTATATCTTACGCACATTCGATTTTTATTTAGTTACTGATAGTGAAACTCGTTTCAGGTTGTACGTGTACGATACGGTCGTGGCACACATTTTGTGTACCTTGTCTTTTCCTTGATCACAAACATCGTAAGTTCCTGGATAGTACCTTTGAAAAAAGAGCATACCAACTCACCATTGCAATATAGATTGTCACAGCTATGCTTCTGTTGGGTGGTTCCGCCGTCGTGTCCTACCTCACCGGTATGCATGTCATTGCTGCATGCTTCCTGCTTCCTCTCGGTGTCATTGTTTATACCCTTTTCGGCGGTATCAAGGCCACTTTCCTTTCCGACTACACGTAAGTTCTTCCCTTTTATCCAACACACACTGGAAATCCTAACCACCTACTGCCTTTTAGCCACACTTTGGTCATTTTGATCATCATTCTCTACCTTGTTTTCACTGTTTACACCACGTCACCCCAAATCGGTTCGATCGACCGCATGTACGACTTGCTTAAAATCGCTAGCGTGAATGACCCGATTCCAGACAATGCCCAAGGCTCTCTGCTGACCATGTCGTCTTTGCAAGCTTTGATCTTTGGTATCGTCAACATTGTTGGTAACTTTGGTACTGTCTTTGTCGACAACGCCTACTGGCAACGTGCTATTGCTGCTCATCCCATGTATGCTGTCAAGGCTTATTTGATGGGTGGCTTAAGGTATGCATTCAATTTTTCTTCTACCTTTTTTTTGGGACTGTAACTGACAACACTATGTGTAGTTGGTATGCTATTCCATTTACTTTGGCTACTACCATGGGCTTGGCTGGTCGTGCTTTGGGTATCGAGCTCACTGATTCGGAAATCACTGCTGGTTTGGTTCTCCCCAATGCTTGTGTAGCCTTGTTGGGTTCAGCTGGTGCTTGGATCTGCTTGTTGCTTGTTTTCTTTGCCGTTACCAGTGCTGCTTCTGCTGAATTGATTGCCGTCTCTTCCATCTTTACTTATGATATTTTCCGTGCTTACATTCGTCCTGACGTAAGTTTGACACTCATTGCTTGTATGCAAAAAAAAAACTAATGGTTCAACATACTTTTTTTAGGCTACTGATAAAGCCGTCATTCGCTTCTCGCATATTTCCGTTCTTGCTTTTGGTATCATTATGGGTATCTTGGCTACAATTCTGAACTATACCGGTATCAACCTGGGCTATCTTTACAAACTTGTAAGTTTGAGATTTCAAAGATTTTATTGCCATGGCAACCGAAATTCATTCTTTTTTTTGTCTTGTCAGATGGGCGTTCTGATTTCTTCTGCTGTCATCCCTATCACTTTGACACTTCTCTGGAGCAAGCAAAACCGATTGGCTGCTACCATTGCACCTATTTTTGGCTTCGTATGCTCCATGACCGCTTGGCTCACCACCACATATGGTCTTTATGGTGAAATCACTGTGTTTACTTCGAACCAAAACTATCCCATGCTTGCCGGTAACTTGGTTGCTCTGTTCTCGCCTCTTTTCGTGACCCTTCCCTTGTCCTTTATCTGGCCCGAGAACTATACTTTCGAAGGCACGCGTCAAATCGAACAAATCCATGAAGATCAAGTTGCTCCTCCCGAAGAGCAACAAGAACAAAAGGCCGAAGATGAAGAAGCCGAACAATTGCAAATGAAGAAATCATCTCGATTTGCCAAGATTGCCAGTGTATCCATGACGTTGGCCTTGTTTGTTCTTTGGCCCTTGCCCATGTTTGGTTCCCAATACGTCTTTTCGTTGCCCTTCTTCCGTGGCTGGGTCATCGTCTCCATTATCTGGGTCTTCTTTAGTACTTTTGCTGTGGGCATTTTCCCGCTTTGGGAGGCTCGTCAAGATACGGTGATTATTTGCAAGGCTGTATGGGATGATATCCGTGGTCGGCGCAGTGTTGGTTTGCCAAAAACCATGGCAGAAGCTGGCATTACCGAAAGCAGCGACAGTGTCGTTGTTGATGAAAAGAAGGCTTAAGTGTCTGTTTCTTCATGTATATGGTATTTCTCTTTGTTTATTTGTATTATAGTCCTTTCTTTGATCATTACTACTTTCTCTATTACTTATATTTTGTATTTCACAAACCACAATAATACTACTATTTATTTTCAATCGATAATTTGTATCTTTGACGTTGGCGTGCATTTTGTTTGAGTGCCAAACAGGTTCTTGTGCATATGCATGCCATTTGACTGCATGTTTTCGTTTTGTTTTCTGCATGTGATAAATATTCAATCGTGCCCCACAAAATAACGTTGCCAATGAACAAAGAAAATACCAAGTTCATTACATCATCAACGCGCATTAAGAATCACATATAGGTATTGGAATTTTTAAAGTGACGATCAAAAAGGTAGTTCCGATTTTACCTAGAGACTCTGAGGCAGCAACCTTTCTCCGGATATTTGTTTATGATTACGTATTATCGATAGTTTGATCGTTAGGTGTGGGTCCCATTAGATGCACCAATGGCAAGGAGTCCACCGTACGGATCAGACAGATCCTACGACGGCCAAAGTTCGCCACACATGTCAATTATTGCATTAGCCGATAAGGAGACAGTTATTGGTGCGTAAACACGATTGTAGTAAATTAACAACATTATGATGATCCGGCAGCTCTCTTCTGCGGGTCAATTAGATTATCATGACTTCAGTAAGCCAAGGGGTGGTGGCTCTGTCAATTCGCAGTCGCAAGCTCACGACATATCTCCTCATATGCAATCAGTAACTGTCGAAACGTTCCGCTTCCTTGGAGAACATTATGTATGACTATGCATACCTATCACAGCTTGCATTTTTTCGCGATATGATCTAAGTTCTTTCAAAAGCCACCTTCCAATGACAGGGAATTAAACAAACATGAACCATATTTTAAGCGAAAGAGGAATTAGTATTGCCTGAAATAGTCTGGCAGTAATTGATCTTCCTATTTGCAACATGAGTTGGCTTAGCTACAGCAAGCATCACGTAAGCGGAAAGGCGAAAGAGACATCCCACTTCCATCAGCCAGACCGAGACGGTTCGTATCGAATTTCGGCACCAGCATTACAGCTGAATCAGCTAAAAATTCAATAATAGTGCATTAGGCTAACGTTAGAGGTCCCACATGATTTAGCTTAATAAGGTGGCGGTACTCAAATGACGCGTATGGAATCCAGGAAAGGGTTCAAAAGGGTAATCCTGACGCTATTACATCATGTTTCCCGCACAGTGTACATGCCGACAATTTGAAATAAACATAATGGTCACGTTGCCACGAAACAGCTCAGGGACCCTCTCGTACAGTTCATATCATTTTTGTTCTATTCGTTCTATTAGAACAGCACAGATATTAACAAGTGACGCATATTTGCATTTTTCATGTGTCTCGAATTTTTGCCTTCTTCAGGCGATATTGTCATCCCACTGGGCAAGTTATATATGTGTGTGCAGCGTTCAAAAACCAACGCCACAATAGTGTTTCACAGTAACCAGCGTTTTTCTCTCTATGGAAAATGCCCAACACGAAATAGTGCTCACTGATTCGTTTACAATATGGTACGCTCGTCGTCGCGTTCCCTTGTGACCGTGTCACAACTTCTTCTTTTGGTCCGAAGATTACACGTTTGACAGCAACTTTGCAAGATCGCGCAGGTGCCAGGAAAAATGTTAGTTTCGTTCCGTTTGTTGCCGAGGAAAAAAAAAAAAAAACAGAAAAAAAAAGATCGATGGAGAGATGTGCTGAGCAGCAGCTTATTATTCCGCAACTTTTTTTGCCAAGATTTTTCAAGTGCACCATACAAAGTCGTACTTTTTGTTTACTCTTTGTATGTGTGTGGCCCGTTCTTTTCTCTTCTGCCGTTCTTCCGTGAACTGACCATCGAGCTCCTGCAATGTTCCTAAGGATTGCTTTTCCCGCCCGGGGAACGATCATCAAGGTACAGTGATTGTGGTCAAGGGACACATCTGGTACAACCCAAATTGAGATGGCCCAAGAAGTAAGCTGCCAAATAGATTATTTCTGGGTAACATATTTTTGGTATCACCAGAAAAATACGACAGTATCATTTATCGATGAATGGCATTCAGCATCATTGTGATATACCATAAATTCTTTATTTTAGATAATTTATAGTTTTTTTTTCTCTGATCATCTTTCAGGGCCTTCTCACCTGATTTTTTGCAGCTATTACGTTTCGCTCTTTATTAATCGTCAATTTGTCGCTCATAACGACGATAATAATATTACTTATTTCGAAGGATAGCATGACTGTCTGGGCGCACTTGTTTTGGAGCGAAACGGGGAATCGCGTGCATGTATGCATGTCATCCGGTTGCATGCCTCGTTTTTTTACTTGTTCTGCATATTGCATTTGATGAGATTTTGATCGTACAAACAGTTACTTGATTGTTTGCATCACAGCGATGAAAAAAAGGGGGGCGCCATTAAGGTTGTATTGACATTAACCAAGACCAGAAAAAACAGGTGGTGTGAAAAGAAGCCAAAGAGAAAGAAAAAGGGACAAGGGGAAGTAACAAACTAGGCAATCGCGCCGATGCTGCCGGAGCTGTGCTACGTTGTGTGTGTAAGTAGCATCCGGAGGTGCAAAAAATAAAAAAAAAAGCTATACTTTTTTTAATTCTTTCTATTTCTTTCTCTCTTCACTTTTCTTCTCCATACACTCATGTCCTCGATACAAGTTAATGTAAGACCCATATTTTCCCTTTGTTTCGCGCCGTATTTCTCGAGCTCATTGAAATATTACCGTGATATAGACACCTACCCCACAACCACCACCGGGTAAGTTTCACACACATCTATTTCAACGTCACGACAGCATAAAAAGATAGCTTACTTGTTGACCAGGTAACGCCAAGCCTGACGATGTGAAACTGGCTGGTGAAACTGTTCCGACCGCGAACGCCAACAAGGAGATGAAACAACCTCCAGACAAGAAAGAAGCGGTGATGGGCGCCGTCGCTGAGACAAAACAGGCGCAGCAAGGCACTACGGTAAGAACGAGAGAGAAGGGGTAGAGTTGGCTTAAAGTACATTACATAACATGCCCAAAAAAACAGCAGACTACTTTTGCGTTGATTAAGCCTGATGCGTTTCAAAAAAAGCAAGAAATCATACAACTGGTGAAATCATCAGGATTTACCATCGCACAAGAACGTGAGCTGACACTTTCGTACGAGCAAGCACAAAAATTGTTCAAAGATGAAAAGCAAGATGATGTGCGTTGGCTATCAAGGTAAAGGCTCGGATTTTTCCTTTCCGGCATCCCCGTGGTGAGACTGACGAGAAAATAACTTTAAAGTGCGCCCGTGTATGCGATGGTTTTGCAAAAGGATGCTGGTGATACAGTTCAAGCATGGCACAAGCTAATGGGACCTGCTGATGTCAAGAAGGCAAAGACTACTGATCCGAAAAGGTAAGGTTTTATCATTATTATTATTTTTCTGTATTAATTCTAAAATGACTATTTGGTTGGGGTGATCAGTATTCGAGCATTGTACGGGAGCGATACCAATCCTTTCCACAATGCTACACATGGAAGTGATTCCGTAGCACAGGCTGAAGAGGCGATTCAGGTGGTTTTTGTCACACAAAAGAACAATGGCACCGAAGCAAAGAAGAACGGAATCAACGACCCGAAAGTGGATGCCAACAAGGTCGACATGCCCAACCTAACGACCGCTGCCAAGCCAGTATCTGATACCCCGGCAACTATACCCGCTGCTGGCAAGCAACAAGTCAAAAAGGAGGAGGCTACTGCACAGGAGACAACCACTGCTGGTAGTACAGTGGAGCCTGGCAAGAAGGAAGTACCAAAGGTGGCTGCACCAGTGTCTACCGAGGCAAAGAAGGAAGAGAAACCTGCCGTCGATGCTACCAGAAAGGAAGACAAAAAGGTGGATACACCGAAAGTGGTAGAGACAGCAAAGTTAGACGTTCCCAAGACTGCAACAGAAATACCTCCAAAGAAGGAAGATAAGCCTCCAGGTGATACAAGCAAGGCACCACCATCCGACGCAAAGGATAAACCCGTTGTCGAAGCGAAACCAGCTGATACCAAGAAAGATACCCCAGCTCTAGACAACAAACCACCAGTAGACGTACAGAAAGACGCTAAACCGACTGTGGACGCTAAATCGGCAATCGACGCAAAGAACGGTATCACCAACGATAAACCGGCAGTCGAGACCAAGCAAACGCCTGATGTAAAGAAAGATCCCCCTACCGACAAGCCAGCCGTCGACGCTAAACAACCAGCTGACGCAAAGAAAGACGACGCCAAAAAAGCCGCTGATTCGAACCCATCAGTGGATTCAAAGGCACCGTCAGACCCGAAGACAAACGTTGTTAGTGATAAGCCAGCTTCCGACTTGAAGAAGGAAGCTATCGAAAATAAGTCGGTAATTGATGCGAAAAAGGATTCTGCCAATACCAAATCACCAGCGGACGTCAAGCCAGCAACAGACGTGAAGAAAGATGCTGTCAACGAAAAGCCGGTGGTTGAATCCAAGCCTGCTGAGGTCAAATCATCCACTGATGTAAAGCCAGCTGTCGAAGCAAAGCCTGTTGTTGAGGCAAACAAGTTGGTCGTGGAATCCAAACCTGCTGAAGTCAAAACGCCCACTGAGGTGAAGCCATCCACTGAAGCAAAAGCAGCTGTTGAGGCAAAGAAGGACGCCCCCATCAATAAGCCAGCAGCCGATTCAAAGAAAGAGGATGTCAAGACGGATTCTAAACCAGTATCCGACGTCAAAAAGGATGCCACCAATGGTAAGCCAAGTACTGAGGCTAAGCCTACTGTGGAATCCAAGCCAGCCGTTGAGTTGAAGGACCCCGTCAGCGACAAACCGGGGGTCGAGAACAAGCCTGTTGTGGATGCGAAATCCGAAGTTAAGCTTCCTGTATCGGCTAAACTCGAAACCGATCCAAAGAAGGAAGTTGCCACTGATAAGTCAGCCACACCTGCAAAATCGGACAAGCCTGTCGAGCAAGCCAAGCCAGCATCTGAGGTCAAGAAGGACGACAAACCCAAGGCTGAGAGCAAGCCAGAGGTTAAGGATGTCAAGCCACCTGTTGAGACCAAGGCACCAGTGGATGTCAAACCTCCAGTGGACGCAAAGTCTGCGGATAACGCAAAGAAAGATGATGTCAAACCAGCAGTCGAAACCAAGAAGGATGACAAGCCATCTGTGGAAGTCAAGCCTGCTGTGGCAGTCGAGGCAAAGAAGGATGCACCTAAGCCAGTAAGCGAAGTGAAAAAGGATGATGTCAAGCCAGCAGTGGATGTCAAATCGGTATCTGAGGTAAAGAAGGAGCCTGCGTTGGATGTGAAGAAGGACGATTCAAGCAAACCAGCTGTCGAAGCAAAGAAGGGTGGTACCAATGACAAGCCTGCCGCTGATACCAAGGCATCTATTGAGACAAAGCCTTCATCGGAATCGAAGAAGGATGCTCCTGCCAGTAAACCTGTTGCTGAACTCAAGCCAGCTGTTGAAGAGACTAAGCCAGTAGTCGAAGCTAAGAAGGATGCTGCTAATGACAAGCCAGTTGCCGAAGTCAAGGCGCTCGAGGTAAAAATGGCGAATGACAGCAAGAAGGATTTCCCTGTCAACAAGCCTGCTGCTGAAGTCCAATCAGTTGTTGCTGAGACCAAACCCACTACGGATGTCAAGGAGGCGCCAGAGGCAAAGAAGGATGCTTCCAAGGATAAATCTGCTGTTGAGGTCAAGGCATCCGGTGACGTGAAGCCACCGTCTGATCCAAAGAAGGATGACTCTGCTAACAAACCTGCCGTTGATACAAAGCCTGCGTCCAACGACAAACCAGCCGTCCCAGAGGCTAAACCAGTGGTCGATACAAAGAAAGATGTCCTTGCTGGCAAGCCTGCCGTTGATACAAAGCCTGCGTCCAACGACAAACCAGCCATTCCAGAGACCAAGCCAGTGATTGAGGCGAAAAAAGAGGCTCCTACCAGCAAGCCTGTTGTCGAAACAAAGCATGTATCCAACGACAAACCAGCGATTCCGGAGACGAAGCCGGTGGCTGAAGCAAAGAAGGATGCCCCTGTCAATAAGCCCGCTGTTGCTGAGGTCAAGTCTCCAGTTGATGCTAAGCAGGCGCCTGAAGCAAAGAAAGAAATTGTCAGTGACAAACCAGCGGTTGACATTAAAGCACCTGTTGAAGCAAAGCCTCCGTCTGATGTGAAGAAGGATGTCCCTGCTAGCAAGCCTGCTGTTGAAACAAAGACTGCGTCCAACGACAAGCCAGCCATTCCAGAGATTAAGCCAGTGGCCGAGGCGAAGAAGGATGCTCCTGTCAGCAAGCCAATTATCGATACAAAGCCCGTTGTTGCCGAAGTCAAGCCTGCTGTCGATACCAAGCAAGCACCTGAGGCAAAAAAGAGCGATGATCCTAAGTCTGCTGCCAAGCCAGTACCCGAGGAGGCGAGCAAGGTAGCACCAACGGACCCAAAGAAGGAAGAGCCCGTGCAAGCTGTCAAGGAAGAGGAAATCAAGGCTGTCAAGCCATCGGCAGATTCCACCAAGGAAGAAGCAGCCAAGCCTCCTGTCACAGCTTTGCCAATAGCGGAAAAGAAGGACGATACTGTGAAACCAGATGGTGCCACAGATAAGCCTACTGTATCGTCACCACCTCAACCACCGGCTGGACGGCAAGTTGGAAGTGTCCGAGCTGCACTGGAGAAGTTCAACAAGGGCAACAATGTCTTTGCTCAACAAGACTCAAAACCACCACCAAAGACTCTTTCCTCTGACAAGGCTGCGTTCTGGATGAAGAAGGACAATACGGACAAGGCAAATGAAAAGCCACCATGGGCCAAGCGCGCTGAAGAGATCCGAAAGAAGAATAATTCAACGTCGACCAAGAAGCCTTTTGAAGAGAAGAAGGAGGAGTCACCGGTTGAGAAAAAGGATGATGTAAAGAAGGATTCTCCTGCTGTTACTCCAGCTGACACCAAGCAAGCACCTGCTGTTCCTGAACCTGTGAAACCTGCAGAACCTGCCAAACCAGTGGAAAATCCAGCCGAGAAGTCCATCGAGAAGCCAGCTGAGAAGACAGCGGAGAAGCCCATCGAGAAGCCCATTGAGAAGCCAGTCGAAAAACCAGCTGAGAAGCCCATTGAGAAGCCAGTCGAAAAACCAGCTGAGAAGCCCATCGAGAAGCCAGTCGAAAAACCAGCTGAGAAGCCCATCGAGAAGCCAGTCGAAAAACCAGCTGAGAAGCCCGTCGAGAAGCCCGTCGAAGCAGCTAAGCCAGTCGATAAGCGGATCGAAAAGCCAGTTGAGAAACCCATCGCAGTGACGAAGCCTGCCGACAAGAAACCAGCTGATACAGCTCCCAAGAGCACTGAAAAGAAGCTTATGGAACCGAAGCCAGTCGAGAAAGAGAAGTCAGCTGAAAAAGTCAAATCTGGTGAAAAGACCAAGCCTGTGGAGAAGAAGAAGCCAGCAACCAAGTTGCCCAGTCCCAAGCAGCCATCATCTCCCAAAGAAAAGGCCGTTAAGCATCCATCACCAAAGTCGAGCGAGCATTTACTCAAGGAAGCGCCAAAGCAGCATGTTGCCAAAAAGACCGGAAGCAAGGTTACACCCGTCAAGAAGCCTGCAGAAGTGAAAAAACAGAAACCCGTTGTGGAACAACCTGGTCGATCACGCGTACCGCGCGTGGCTACTTTGGGTCACACGAAGAAGCAAGAACCTGCAGTTGAGGCACCAAAGCCAAAGAAAAAGGTTGCTGGACCTCGACGCAGTAGCATGCTGGCTCGCTTGACTGCACCCACTGCATCTAGTGCTCGCAAGAATGTCACAACACATGATGAGCCACCTGCCACTTCTGTCAAGCGTGAATCACGAACCGCCACAATTGCCATTAAGACGGCTCGCTCTCGTATTGTCAAGTCATCTCACGGCGAGTCACATGCGACGCATCCAAAGGACGTGGATGGATTGGAAGTTTCGCATCACCATGACAAGGCTGCTGCTCCTCCACCGCCCCAACCTCAAGGCCCAGGCCATAATAGTAACAAGAACAAGCCTACTGCTGCTGCTGCTCAACAACAATAAGCTTGCCACGCAATTTTGTTGAATGGATTTTCTTTTCGATTTTATACACCTGTTTTTATGCTAATGCGAAGAGTCACTTATTTTCCAGTTTTATTCTCTGTATTAGCTTGTTGGCGTCTTTTCTATTTAACATAGCACGCCATCTATCTTAATATACCTTAATTTTACAGTGCTTGAACTCTATACGTTGTGCTTCGATTGTATGAAAACTTACTTTTGAGCAGTGCTGCTGTGAAGGATTCGTATGAATGTTCTACTCTTAATACACGTTCTAATAAGTCATAGATGCGCATGTATTTGTCCCTTACTTACAGATGATACTGGAAGGTAGCTTTATATCATAAAAGCCCTCGATATTTCTTGGATGAAACATTAGTGTCATTGCAATCTCTGAAGTGAATGGGATAAAGTAGTCTAAATCTATATTTTACATTAAAAACTATAGCGGATATATGTGTCTTCTTGGATGACGCTCGAACAACTCTGTTTCAGTTGGGGTGATTGCGGTTATCGAGTACTGTTCAAAAGGATCATCAAGTAACTGTTTCCTGCGCTCTTCTCGAGGTGGTATGTGACCCGTGATAAAATGAGGGGTATTCTTGGTGGAAATGTAGACCTTAAGCATTTGTTCATGGTCCCAGTAGTCAAATAACTGGTACACATGCCTTAACTTGATTTGATACGTGCTGATGCCCTCGATAATCAACTCTGTCAAGTGCTCCATTTGTACAAAGGCAACGAGTTCGTCTTCGATTGGACCGCTCACTGAGACCTTGAGCGTTCGTATTTGAGAACTTCGCAAGTTCTCTACGAAGGGAGGTAATGTTTCGCATGTGAGTGCAAAAACGGGTAGTTCCAGTGTATGAACATTGGACATGGCGATTGCCTCTGACAGCTGAAATGTGAACGAGAGTATCGGTGGTTTCCGGAGGTCTGTTGGAAAAGAGTACGAAAAAAAGCGCAGCGCCGTTGCATGCTTGAAGAAATACAAAAAGGCCTTTGGTGTGATAGTCGAGTTGGCTTCTCCGTGCATCCACGTACTGACGCATCGGTTCTCGCGTATGTAAAGTATCTCCAAGCACTTTGAATTTGCCAGTGTGTAATAGATTTGGTCATGCCACAATTGTGTGCCGGTGAGACTGAGTTCGGTAAGCCATGGGCATCGATATATCAAACGAGTTATCGCTTGGGATCCAATGGCGCATTTGCTTGAGGCATTGAGAAGGAGTACTTTTATTCGAGTATGGCCGCACCGGGTTAGGGTCTCCAAAGCACTGAATTGGCCGTTCTCCAGAATGTCCAAGTCCAAGCTCAGTACCCGGAGACTGCGTCGCCACTTTCGAAACCATCGGTCCAGGGTTACGTTGGCATTCAAGCCAGTGCTTCTGGCTGACTTTGGTGGATGGAATTGCAGCATGCTCAAGCCTCCGGAGAACGGCAGGCTTTGGTCTTTTAATCTTGTCACAGTGCCGTAATTAAATGCTCTGAGAACGAGACAATGCTTATCCACCGCACCCATGAGGCTTGGGTAGTCTTTCATATCGATCAAATTCGTCGCTGGCGGGTCAAAGGAGGATAGATCTGCTAACGTAAGCCACGAAAGTCGAAAACCCATCAGCTTTGCAGCGGTTTGGACGCATTTGAGCAGTGGGGAATAAGGGTCTAGTGGACGACTATCGTTACGGTTCGCGGCTGTGCGGCACCCTCAACCATATACATACTGTGACTTCCGTTGTCCAAAGTAAATCTGGTGGGTAATGCCAGGTGCTCTAAGCTGACCTTGGTGTCGGATGGTGCGCTCTTGAACCATGTATCGCCAGTGTATAGTATTTCTGATTAATAAATCGTTAGGCAATGTAAAAAGGGCTCCATTAGCTTCAGCTTACTCTCGAATTCAGCAATGTCATACTCTTTTTTCAACTTGTAGAACACGGATAGGCGATCGTTTATTGCTGACAAAAATTCGTCCTGTAGAGCGTCAAGGGCGCAATTGTAATACTCGGTCGCACGACGATACTTTCCTTTCGCGTAGGCGCGTTTGCCTTTCTCGAATGACTTAATCGTACCATTAAAGTTGGGTATTTCGAATTTCGGGACAGTTCGTGAGCCTTCAGTCTTCACCAATGTTGATGTAGGGGTGAATGTCGGCTGGGCCATGAAAGTTCGAATGAATGGTGGCAGAAAAAAAAGAAAAAGCCGGCCTTCAGGACAAATAAAATTTGGCGGGGATCACAGTCGCCAAGGAGAAGTTACACGGCGCGACTGATGGCACCTATGCGCTCCAGATGCCAGAATATTATATTATAAACAATAAAGAGCTAGTATGACATTTCGACAGCAAGCCGAAGCGGTATCTCCATTTCACAGTAATGTAGGCAGGTGCACTATACACTGGTGGCGTAATCTACAAGCTTCATCGATACACCTGCTGCTTTGGATGCGCTTATGATTTCTGTTATAGTCATAGTCATTCATCAGACACGTAAATTTGCGATTCTTGCCTACTCGCTCGTTCGTTTCAAAAATTGCTTATTTCCGCTTGGTCGAAAAGCGCAATATTAGCCGCCGGAGCCTTGGCAGCATTTTCAATTTGAGGATGGAGTCGTTGACGAAATCCACTCCCAGCGCTACGCTTCCCTATTCGGATAATCTTCAACCCATTCTTTGCGAGGAGGGTCGACTTTTAGTAAGCAAAGTTTCAGAGTCGCGATATTTGAAATGTTGATGTCAGGAAAAAGTGAGCCTAGGGTCTTGGAGCATCGTCATCTCCCATTTCAACACGGAGAATAAGGTATTCAACTGTGTCGATATAGTTGTTGATAATCGTAGCCATAGTTTCTGATTGTTGCGTATCATTGGATCCTCCGAGACTTAACCACTGAAGGTCTTTTGGTATGCTTTTACTTACTCAAGGTAGCCCTTACACCCATTCTCATCAAAGGGACTAAGTATGAGCTTTCGAAGCCTTGTGAAGTAAATAGTTATATGTCTGTATCATACCTCCTCCACTTCTATAGAAACAGAAATATAAGGTCAGGAAGTAGCAGAAGGAGCTTTTCAATATTAAAGCCAGCGCTTCCATCAGGATAACTGATACAAGCTGTGTGACCTTGGTCCGCATTTCGGTGAGCCAGTCGTAATTGGCTTCAGTAGTATCCTCAAAGCCACCCAAGTATCCCAAGCGCTTGAAGATTCGGTCAAGTTTCCAGGAAAATATGTAGAGGTGTGAGCTTCTCCGTGGATCACTCATTCCATAGTCCTGAACAAGTCAAAACCTGTGAGTATCTATGTAAAATATGTCACCGAATAGGGTACATCAGTATCGAATAATAACTTATGTATTATTAGCACATTGCCGCACACCAAAGGCCTTATGTATACTTACCAAGAAAGGTAAACTATCTTAACTGTTCAATAAGCTAGGCTCTTCAAAATAGCTGAAGTAGGTCTTTTGAACGAATTTTCTGACTTTAAGAAGAGAGTTGTTTTTCTCACAACGTTCATCCAAGTCAAGGATGTGCTACGCTGCTGGTCATTGCAAGGTAAATTCACGCCAGCTATTCGAAACGACAGTAAGTTTGAGGGAAGTATTATAGTCAAGATGTTGAAATATGTTTGGGACGTCTTCCAATGGCACATATCGTTTCATACCTTTGGGACATTGTTGGGTGTTTCTGCCATCGATAAGAAAATATGTTCGTGTCCACTGACATTGGTGATCCTTTGTCCATAAACTCTGATTGCACTTTTGATGTTGCGTTGCATCAATTACAGCTCTCCTGTGTCGCGCAAGCACCCTATTGCCAATGCCAGTTTACACTCTTATGAGCATGCTCATCAATTGGTGACTCTTGTCAAACTTGATCCGTCGACGACAGTCTGTTGCTATCGGGTTCGCGCCATGTTGTACATCGTTCTTCGCGATATAAGCCTCGAGACGAACGTCGAGTAGTTGTATAAGGTCTTTCCAGTAAAGCTCCTGAATCGCGTGTGTCACTTACTGGGATTGCATCGTCATAATCGCCAGCAGATACGAATTTGGTCGCCTGGTCGAACGAATGCTGTCTCGGTTTCTTTGGACATTGCGTTTGACATTCCATGGTGATAGTTGCTTGGTGGTCCTTGACAGAAACAGCCAGCTATTTTTTCCAGCTTATTTCATGTGACATACGAGGTGTGTGGGATCCTCAAGTCGGCTAGTAGGAAGATCGTCCAAAACTCAATTCATCTGCAAAATAATATTTTGAACGAGTTTTGATAGATAAACCAAGTTTTATATTACGTATACTTATAGGTTTGTATGTAGGTGAATACCGTCTTAGTAAATCTGCAAGATAAATAATGACAGTACTACATATGCTTTCGCAGCTACGTATGAGCGAAAGCTTGCTTTTATTATATTCTAAAAAGGGCATACAGTCAAGTGCTTTAACTCATTTTTCCTTTCGTTCGAGCTCAACAGAGTACTCTTCAGAGTCCCTTCTGTAGTTTTTCCATGTCATATTACATAGGCTCTCTAGCTCTTTTCCTGAGTCACGACTCAGGTGCATTACATTGTGCATATAAAGGATTCTCAGGTTTGCATTCATAACAACTTTGCGAAAGAACCTTTCCATTCCGTTATGGGTAGTCAAAGGAAAATGTCCTCGAAAGTGGATGATCTGCAAAGTTGGAATATCAGCTATCGCATGAAGTACATCATCGGTTATTTTGGTGCAGTGGCTGACTCCAAGTACTTGCAAAGGAGATCGATGACCGAGATCTGAATGGTGCTTAAAAAACTGGTCCAGACCGCCGCCAGACTGGACATTAAATATTGCTAGATCGCGAAGACGGGGCATGTCGATCAGTGGCGCGAAAAAGTCATTCTGAACTTGGCCGTCAATTTTTAGATATATCTGTTCCACCATTGGGCATCGTCGCAAGAACTGGGATATACCGCTGCCGATGTCTTGTGATGCTGCTTTGTCGAAAATAAGATTCAAATATGTCAGGCGAGTATACTGGCCACTTGCAATAGAATCCCAATGAGGCTGTACTGGGACGTGATTACGTCCTGTCACATTGAGATCGACAATCTCTAAGGTGTCCTTGTTCTTCGAGAAAAACGGTACCAAGTTTTGTACCATTTGGCTGGCGTCGTTTTCTTCGAAATGATAGGTCAACCGTTGCAATCCTGAATGCTGCATATTATCTGTAGGTTCTATGAGTCCACCAGAGGCATTATAGCTGGCTATATTAAGGTCCTTGAGCTTGGGGCAATGCTTCTTGATAAGAGGAAGTAGCTTGAATGGAAAGCATGAAACAGTGAGGCGTTGCAACCGTGGACACCGTGGGATGAGCCATTTCAGGATATTGTAATCACGTCTACCATGTTCAAATCGGATAACTTCCAGGTTCAGTAGGCGAGGCTGAGAGGCGGATGAATGAAGTGAAGCTACTTGTTCGTTGCCACCGAGGCTAAAGTACACCAAATTTGGGCACACCGAGAGAATTATGTCTAATGGGATCTTTGCATTCATGGTATCATCCTCATCATCCATGTTGATTTCAATTACCAGCTCCGTCAGCTGCTTCCCGAGGAGCGTAATGAGAGTCGTGTAGAGTTCTACTTGGTGGCCTGAACACAAGTAGTTCGCTGCAAATACTTGTTACAAATGGCAAAGGGTCAACGGATACTGAACTTACAGATCATCAGTTGCTGTACCGATCGAAGCATGCCAGCCGAAGCCAGTTTCACTAGCTTGATTTCCTTCTGTCTGGTATCATCCATACAGAAGACAGTAAGGTTTTTCACAAAAGTGCTGACAGTTTGAAATAACGGGGTCGGTGCGAACCACGCGTTGTACTCGCCTAGTTCAACAGATTCCCAAGCTTCTGCGCAGTTGAGTACTGAGTTACGCCAGCTTCTCGATACGGTTGTACATGTCATAACATCGTCGAGAAAGTATTCGCGAGCCCGGATATCGCTTGAGAAAGCAAAGATGCGAGAGGTGACTTCAGATGGGAGTTTGAGAACGAAGTCGACTCCTTTTTCCAGGTACTGTCGTGCTTCCTCTCGTTTGTCGTATAGTGCAGGCCAGTTGGATGGTTGAACTGTTCGTAAACCATCTTCGACCACCTCGATCACTGATTTGTAGTGTCCTTGTGCGCCATAGAGATCGCTGGCAATAAGATATCCTCGCGGTGAGCTGGGTGTCGCCTTGATTACTCTGGAGGCTTCTTCCATTGCTTGGACAAATTTCCATTTTCTACCAAAGGCAGTGGCACGAGCTGCACGGATAGCAGTTTCAAGATCCTGGAGATCTTCAAGGATTGTTTCTGAATCTCGAAGGATCTCTTCGTCACCAATGTCTTCAGAGTCAATTCGGTTGATCGCGTTGTGAATCGTTTCTGTCAAGTCATTCAGAATGTTTTTACCAAGATTCACCCGTTTTGAAGGGTGTCTTGAAGGATTTGCGGTTGCTGATCGTTTTTTGGTCATGGAGAAACAAACAAGAGTAGCGTTCCTTAAAATGATAAAGCTCAGAGCGATTAATACACATGCATCCACAGCAATAGTAAGCCTTACTTATTTCCGTTGTTACTACATTTACAAGTTTGTGAAGTAACTTGCCTAGAAAGTACTTACTTTACATCATGGACATCCATTCTACTATATCCTTCTCGAACAGATAGAAACAACCTTTTAACTATGGAGCATACTTCTGCCATCAGGAGTGTGTATGGTACGTGCATATTTCTGCTATCTTTCATGAAAGCACCACTTGGCGACGGACACCCCTTAGCCTATTATGCTTGCTCATCGTACATTTGAGCAGGAGGCTACCCACAATTTTCCGAACCAAGCTGGATTTGGTTTGGAATAGCGCTAAATGTCTCACAAAAGCACATTCCAGTGGAAAACTGGCGACTGACAAAAGTCAGTGATCAACCTCCAAAGAAGCTAAATGTACCAATACAGCAATAGCAAGCACGTCTCCTGCCTTATACTTGAAGCAGCAGCCACATATACGAACGTAAAAAGGGCAGCTAAATCAATGAGACTCAAAACATGACTGATTTATTTCGTCTGCTGCTTATGTGCTATCGATGCTGAAGAGGACATGGGAGCTACTCGGCCTGTATGAGTTTATGATTGCGACCCGGATCGTCCTCCTCTCCTCTGCATGCTCGCTCTGGGGGTGCCTAATGGCTTGATCAGATAAACTGCTTTTATGATGAGTAACACCCGTTACTCGGCCTGTACGAGTGTATGATTGCGACCTGGATCGTCTTCCTCTCCTCTGCATGCTCGCTCTGGAGGTGCCTAATGGATTGATCAGATAAACTGCCCTTATGATGAGTGGCTCCCTGTGGAAAATGCCGCATGTCCTCTTTCATACTCACCAACTCTCAAGAGTTTTCTTTACCAATCGTCTTTTTTTTTATCATTTAATACGTTGAATGCGGTTTCCATCACAACCACGGCGCGGACGTTCCTTACCGAGTGCACGAAGCTGCCACCCCGTCATGAATGGAATGGCGTTCCGGCTCAACTAGCGTCCTACTCTATAATTGTGGCCAAGCTAGCTGTTTAAATTGCACGCGCCTTTGCGCCCACTGTACTTGCAACTCTTTCAATTCTGTAACATAAATAACACACATATCGAAAAAGTCCTCTTTTCGAATCTATCGCATGAAGTATTGAAAGTGCGCGAGACAAATTCCTCCACGTTCTTATCTCGCTTTGCGTCCAACGGCAACAAGTCAAAATCGGAAATGGATGTCATTGCTAGCAGAGCAGAAAAGGTCCTGACATTGCTGCTACCGGTAACAAAGAAAGAGAGGTCATACCATTCTTTCATCTCCAAAAAACTAAGTTTTCAGCGCGCAGTTCCGTGGATTGGAACATACGGGGATAGAATGATGGAGGATGGCGATTTCTTCCATTACAAGAGGTGCAAGAACGGAAGGCTTACCTTATTATAATTTTTTATACTAGTACTATTACGCACTTGTCGATATTAGAGGATGAATTTAGTAAATTTGCTTTTGAAGATGCCATACTAGCTAGCAGTACTCCTGTCTCGACGTTGCAAATGACCAAACGTATAGCTCAGCTGCAATATATCAAGTAAATTCAGCCCTGAAAGTTGGATCCATGGTCACAAAACAATATACACGTTGGTAAACATGCACTGGTCATATGAGGAATATATGTGTTCGACACGTCTGCACTTTCCAGATTGAACCTTTTCGACCTGCTATAAATGATCTGTCTACGTAAAGGACTTATATGTATCGCCTGAAGTTTGCATATACAGTGGCAGCCCGACGATTGATGAAAATTCCTTGTGCGAGACTTCTGTTTGTATGATAAAGCTGAGGATCGACTGCAGCCCAGCAATTTATTTTCGGGCCATTTCTGCTGATGCGTATCGCAGTTTTATATTTTATAAAGTTCCACACTCAATTACATCTCTAGTGTGCTCATGTAGCACTTACAGATGGATGTAGTGGACGTCAAAGCTTGATATATCAGGTGCTATTTATTGCGCAGGGATTGGCACAGCTGCGTACGTACCCACGGTGTTGAAGTGTTGGATATTCTTATCGACGAAGCGTCATACGGCAAGTAGTGCATATATCTCCCTGGCCGACGAGGAACAGTGATACAGAGCTGCCCCGGGTGAATGCTTTTGGGCTGTGGTGCGGTAAGGGGCACTCTTCCACTGGGATTGAATTCTTGCATTGTGGTGCAACACCGAGCTTCCCTTCCTTGTTTCTCTCTTGTTTTAATGGGCGACTCTGGTCTTCGAGTCATCGTACCTAGTTGGGTGTCCTACGTACTCTCGTTTAATGGACCGGCCGGTCTAGCAGGCGCCGCATTACTGTACGTGTACCAATGCGATATCATTTACCCAAGCGCCTTTCGGAAGGATCACGAAGCGAAGTAAATTGGACATTTTAAAAGACCTGCATTAGGCAGTAAGGCCAACTTCAGATCATAGGTGGCCAAGCCCTCTGACTTTAGCATGGAATACACGGAAACAACACTTACAACCAAAGATAATATCAAACTTCACACATACACCATGATTTTAGCGAACGAGGATGAGACACGCGCTGCACCTACGATTTGCACTTCCATACAAGTATTAGTGAGGATCAAAACTGTTTCGTTTCATACTAAACTTAGCTACTGCATTAGGCTAATGCTGGCAACATGGTAAGAGATGCACCCGACGGGGTTACCCTGCAGCGATCGGTTGCTTACTTGACAGGACGTAGGGCCACCCACTGCCTATTGCCGGAGCATACCATCAAAAATTAAAGTGCAACGTGGTGATGCTGTCCTATAGAGGGTAATGTTGCACGAGGATGTTACTTTCATGGGCCGACATTTTATAACACTGCATCCTGTAGCTATGACTTGAGCGAGGGAAAGCCAAGCGAGAAAGGCATCCGGATCGATGCACAGGTACGTCACGCCACCGGCCTATGGCAATATATGCTGACGTGAGCTGCATCTCCACAGACGCTTTTGGAATATGTGCAAGCCCACCCATTCTCAAGGATACACGGTTGATTGCGTACGGCCAATCTATCGGCGGCGCCGTGGCCATTGACATTGTATCGCACTACGAAGAGGCGTTCTCCGGCCTTATCGTCGAAAACACGTTCTTAAGCTTGGTAAGCAGGATGACACGGGAGAAAAAAGGGTGGCACTGACTATTTCTCGACGATACGCAGCCCAACCTAATTCCTCACGTCATGCCAATGCTGAAGTACGTGACATTTCTGTGCCATCAGCAATGGCCTTCGGAAGTCAATATCAAGCGGATTGTCAAGACGCCGGTCTTGTTCTTATCCGGATCGCGCGATGAATTGATCCCTCCTTCGCACATGGAGAAGCTGTACGAGGAATGCGACACGCAGAAGACAAAGGACTTTCATCAGTTATCGAACGGTATGTACAAGGATACCTATGTACAACCTGGATATTTTACCGCCACCCGCGAGTTCTTGGAGCAGCGCATGCTCAAGGTGGAGCGACGCACTGATGAGAATAGAGAAAAGGCCGAGGATACCACCGAGCAAGTTCGTGTCGATGGAAAGCTCGTAGACACCGGGAACTCGCAACACTCATCTCTAGAAACGTATCCACTGGTCAGTGGCGTGGCGGATGAAGAAGGGATGACGCACAGCTTCCAGGTGGAGGAGATTGAGTTGGATGAGGAATACACAAGCGGTCCTTTCTGTGATATGTTTGGCGTACAGTTGTTTTTTTTTTCTGATAAAAATAATGGGTTGCTATCGTAATTTGTCATTGTCAGGTTCTTAATAAACGCATATCTACACACTTGACTGTCATTTGCCGTTTTTCAGCCCCTCAAGCAGGCGAACGTTGATGCCTGTGAAATTAAGTAGTGTGCACCACCGTGTATAAAGCTCGACGTAGTCAACAGAGAAGGAACTGCATGTCAAACTAATTGTGGTGCAATCGAACTGTACTCTTCGGGCGAAGAGTTTGTTGGCAATATATGCTTTCGGCCATACGTTCCGTCGCATGTTAACGATCAATCAAATAGCTTCCTTGGCCGCTGTTTTGCATACTACGCCGCTGAGTTTACATCCCCAGCTATCGTGCCAAATGTTGTTTAAATGGTCACCGCCATTTAAATATGCCATACCTCCCTTGTGGGTTCTGTGCAGCCGAGAACTGTTATACCATGATAGTTGAGGCATACATCACTTCATTGCTTAGTATACACCATCGTGGTACGTAAGTATGGCTTTTCTCGACGATTTGGTCTTTCATGCAGCTTCCAGTACTCATAGAAGTTATGTAATGCTGCCGAAGTTGGATCTTTATAGTACCAAGTATATAGCGACTTTTTTTCGAACGACATTGATTTCTATCGTAACTAGATTGTTTTCCAGTGCTACGTAGTGTGCTGTGTTCTTTATTGCTAAACACAGTTATCCTTTTGATTATACATATTGCTATAGAAGATGGATTATGTTGGTCGTCTATATATCATACCAAGGCTACGATTTAGCACAAATAATATCTTCCCAGTTTTCAGCTGTCAACACATCTTCGCCAAAACCGATCTCCATCAATCGTCTTGTTGCAGCTTCAACGGTTCTCTGCTCGCGTACTATTGGTCTCCAATCGTCACTGCTTCCATGGGTGCTCTTGCTTGAAGATGCTGTGGAGTCGGGGGTGTCTTCTCTGTACTGAAGCTTCTGTGCATCTGGAGTCGACTCAAGATACTGGATGGCATTCGCGTATGCCACTTCACACATTACTTCCAGCTTCTCCAACTCAAGTAAAATGCTCCTCTAATATCGACACATTTACAACAGATTGTCAGTATCAAATTGCAAAGCAGAACGTGAACTTTCCTTACTTGCAGTGAAATGACAGTGGCTAAAAAATAGCCGTTTCTGAGAAGTGACCATTTGAGTTCGCTGGGACGGCAGCCTTGCACTTTTTATAATGAACAAAATCGCCGTCCTTCGTCATCCTAGCACCATGCACCGTAAGCTCCAATCCATGGAACTGCGCACTGAAAACTTCAATCTTCGAGATTAAAGAACTAAATATACGGCAATAGGGATTGTATGTGCATCAGTCTCTTCTCCGACAGCTTCTGGCTTTTATTGATATCGACCTTAACAGAATGGTCAGGCGTGCTGGCTGGCTTGTCCTCGCAGGCAAGCAAATCGCCGTACTGGTTGTTGAATAACAACAAGTCAACCTTCACCTCCTTTTCTGCTGAGCCGACCTTTCTCATCTTCTTCAAATACTTGATGGCAGATGCATGGCACTCGGTTCTATTACAGAAAATGAGATGAGTTTTTTCCTAATGTAATGCTATTGAGAGCTTATTACCGTTTTGTTTGATATTGTCCATCAGATAAAAAGATGCAGTCAAGTACATCACCGTACACGTGGATCTGATACCATCCTTCATTATGGCCGGTGACGTAGAGCTGGCTACTTCGCCAGAGTACAGTGCTGCAAAGTTGTAATTGCTTAGTCTTTTCACACTTAGTGAAGACTTTATTGGTCACGTGTATGTACTTCTTTTCTTCAGAATTATAGTAAGCAGTACTGTTTCCTCGTAGCTATCCAGCTGAAATCTTTTCAGAAAGTAGGTGACATATGTGGACATGTATTTCTGCACGGATTCAGTCTCGGAATCGGGTGCTCTTTCGAAATCAAGATCGGCGGGGTGCGCGACAGGGCGATCGACATTTTGCCTCGAGGTTCAAGGTGAAAATGCGAAAACACATGAAAACAGGAACTCGGTGTACTGTACTATTTTGCCGTCACACTGACAGAAGGCGACCTTTTGCTCAATTTCATAGGGTGCACCCGAATTTTGCCTACTTTTTCTTCGCCTACTTCTTCGCCTGAGGTCACTCCTTCTCCTTCTCCTCCTCCGTCTGTCGTTTCTCATCTCGTCTTCCCGCGCATCCGCATCGGCAACTGCACTTTGGAGTGGGATTCCGAGCTCGACGAGTGGGAACAGGAGCAAGAACGCGCCCTTGAAGTGTGGTTCCGTCGCGCTCCTGAGTGGAGAGCGCAGGCCGAAGCTGGCAATTGGCGCCGCTTTGTTTTGGCACGCAATGCGACCAAGCGCCTCTTTGGTAAGTGAAATGGTTCTTCGGAGAGCTTATGCTGTATGCTAATATCAGTTATGCGGAATAGCGTGAACCCTTCCGACCTCTTAAAAAAGCCTTGTGCACAAAAAATACAAAAAAATATCAAAACATAAAACCAAATAAAAAATATCAAAACGAAAAAAAAAGTAAAAAAACCCAAAAAACCCCTCAAAAAAAGCACACCCGACAAAATATTAAAAAAACAAAAAAAAATATCAAGAAAAAAGATCCCCTATGTATTTTCCCCTCATATCAGTTTGCAGCGCCTCCCCTCTCTCTCTCTCTCTCTCACTATATATATTATTGGATTATACCCGCTCATATACCCATTGCCCTTCCATTTGTAAATATCTCCCCCATTTTTGACTTGTACATATTCCGCAAGGGTCTCGCCCTTCACATCCAACAGCAGCCGTTTACGGTGGTAAGTATCTTTATTTTTATTCACCCGGCATTCGAAACTAACGGTACTTTTATTATCAGCGAGTCTCAAGAGCCCCATTTTTGGCCATAGTCCCTACCGTAAAGCACGGTACCAGTAAGTATAACTTGTCTGCGCATCACCGCTGGTCGAAAACTAATTCATTACCATGCAGCTTTTGCCTTCCCCCAAGGCGTAGTTTTACCGCAGAAGGCGGTACTCGCAGTGACACGAACCGTCTCTTTATCCATTCGGGGAGACACATGACCATCAAGCATACACAGGAGGGGGGACACCACGAAGCAATCGAGCACATATCTGGCGGAATACTCACACATGGAAGCGCGTCTTCACCATGGCAATTCGCTCGAACTTTACAGTTCAAACAACGGTCCACTTGCTGACTCGGAATCAATGGAAGCCAAAACACGCAGACAAATTCGCAGGGTCAAGAAGCATTCAAGCACGAGGATCCACGGAATGGAGCAACACAAGATTCCGACGCGACCAAGCTGAAGCTACAATTCAATGGGCAAGAACTATCTTTACGGCGGTTGCATGTCAAAAGGAAAAGTCTTCTCGATTCTTGGTGTATGGGGGACACCGGTCGAATACACACACATCCAGTGAACCTCGGCAAACATGGCACCTCAATCCAAGGCGAACCTGCCATCCAACGATCTCAATGGTTGACACGACTATCCAGAGCCATCATCTACCGCAATATAGGGGGGCACAAAGGCTGGCAAGCAAGAAGCGGATTCTAGGCATTCTACCGGCGGATTAAGCACTACCATACACATCGGCGTCAGCAGACAAGTCAATATACCAAGCAAACCGCCCATCATACGCGCAATGTTCAATCCATTCAAGGTATCTATGGATTAGACAGGCTTCTATGTCAAGATGTACTAATTTGACCATTAGATTAATATCGCAAAACCAGGAGCAAGCACTATCAATATGCACAGCAAGCAGCAAGGGTCAGGAAGCGAGCAATGAACCCAGCAGATTGAAGAGCAAGGATGCAGCAAAAAAAAAGAAGAAAAAAGCAAACACATTGAAGCAAAGAGTGGAACTACAATCATGGAATCTCATCATCCAACATTCAAAATCCAATCCAAGTCCACATCCAAGCACAAAGCCAAGTCCATATTCAAGCACAAAGCCAAGCGAACCCAAACTTTACAAGTTCTTGTCCGGGTACATCCAATTCAAACAACAGACAAGGCAAACTCCAAACAAAAACAAGATCAATCATCCCAAGCAGCTGTTTCTGTACAGCCATCTTTCTAGACAAACGGCAACATCCAGCCGACAAGCATCACAACAACAAAAAAAAGAATCGCTGCATCCATTGCATCTTCGCACATATCTGTATCGTTCTTGCTAATGCGTACTGCCCTTCGCTGCTATCCTTCCATCCGATTATTTTACCAGCTCCATTATGTTTATCACGAAATAAAAGTTTACGAACGAATGAATATCCATTATAAAACATAACGATCCATATTATCCACAGGGATACGTACTGATACGATGGGGACCATAAAGATAAGCTACACAACGTCTCGTCCGGTATTTGCTCTGCGATAACGCCCATGACGTCGTATAAGACGTTTGCCGTGATATCGATCCCTCATGCGCGTTGCGTTACCGCGCGCTGCTTAGCATTAGATCATTCATTGTATTGAGTGCCGGTGTGAGTAACACTGCGTAGACCATTCAATGGCCCTTGTCTGGTACACTTAGTCGCCGAAACATCGGCGTATGGACAAGTATCCTGCTGGATCATGAGACACGTATTGTATGAGCGTAGCTGTGTCTCCCAGCTCCTGCGTATAGTTTAATGTGTGTGGCCGGGACACCACTCTCGTTTTGCTAGATCGTCAACAAGGCGGTGGTGAATGATGGAGATCTGGAATGTAGTTGCCCACTGTCAAAAGGATTCTGGGTGTGCATCATAATCAGCTCCCAGTCAGTCATTGAAGTGTCATCAATGGCAGATGGGCTCATGGGTGTTGGTAACACGTTGTTCGGTGATACGTATTGCTGACAAAAATTGCGAAGACTCCCGAATTTGTGGCACACGAGCTGCTCCGCAAGCTACCCATTGATCCCGATTGATCCTGAACTGCCCAAGACA
Source organism: Fennellomyces sp. T-0311 (assembly GCA_025266875.1). NCBI lineage: Eukaryota > Fungi > Mucoromycota > Mucoromycetes > Mucorales > Lichtheimiaceae > Fennellomyces > Fennellomyces sp. T-0311. The sequence continues at coordinate 1,333,061 of JALLLT010000005.1, read as the reverse complement.
GGTACATTATGCAATGATGTATGGCAAGTTGTCAGATCCAGATGCTTAGTTGCACTGAAACTATTAGCTGCTTATGAAGCTCTATACCTCTCTCTAGCGGTGCATTCTGTGATTCAGCTAATAACGGTATCTACCCCCGTTGTCTCGTTCGAAATGTTCGTACACGAAATACTGCCAATAGCAAATATACTTGATCTGCTGCAACCAAGGCACCAATGCAGGCAGGGAAACCGAAAATAGTTTCTTATTGTGGGTGATCGACGTTATACAAACATACCACGGTTAAACTACAAACAAACAAAAGAAAATACGACAGGGATTTGCGTAAAAGCACATGTTCACATTGCCGTTGCACGTATCGACTTTATCGAAGAAAATTCGATGAACCGCAAGACCATTAATCGACAGATGCTCGCCATGGAATGGTTACACGGAGCAGAATGGATTGAGCTGTCGTGAAGTCCTAGGCCTGCCGCAGCACTTTATAGTTTTTACGTGCTCCAGCAAACAGGTGATTCTCAAGAGAATAAGGTTGCGCATGCACATGTACCTGAGTGAGATGTAAATCCACTGACCTTGTAGCAAGCAAGAATATCAGATGCAAATCACACGTAACATTGAGAAGAGCGGGCCGCGCCCCTTGGGTTCCATCACGTGTTCCGAAAGTCGTCATCGAGACGCCTCGATAGAATGGAAGAAGGTCATTCACCAGCGGCTCCAAGCAGTGGTTCAACTGGTAGGTGCTTGGCTTACGTAGTCCAGGTATGACACCGACAAGCGTGACATTCTCAATACTGTGGCGTTCAGTACGAGGTAGGCCGTTGGCAATGAGAAATATCTCGCCACATGAATAACCACTGTCAAAGAGAGCGAACCAGGCGACGTTGAGCGCGAGCAACGAAGAGTGCGGATCTTTGGGAAATCGTCCATTGTGCTCATTCTTGAGCTATCGCCACATGGTTCCATGGTAAACGCGACATACACACCATTGTCACTACCCTCGCCATCAGTTTCCATCGGCTCGACATCAGCAGGATTCTCAGTCACAACGGCATCCATCGAAGCGACACGCCCAGCTATGGATCAATTTTGTCAGTTCGTGCATAACATCGCTCAATTTTGGACTTACCATGAATTGCCATAACTGCTCGACTGCTCCGCGATTGCGATGCGCCTTATATGTCTGTCCCGCCACAAACACACCATGACTGTTGAACTGGAGGCAATCCGTACAAAAGCAGAGAAATAATCGGTGGGAGGACATTGGATAACAGGTAAGCAAGAGGTTCAAGAGATATGATGAATATAGTACTTCTGTGGCGTTTTTTGATCTTTATGTATTTATATATAACGCACTACACGAAAATAAACAACGATTGATCGCGTAACCCTTCCCTTGGCATCGTGCTTTTTCCTCACGCAAACATGCCTTTCCGTTTGCCTTTCCTTTGACAAAACGGATTGATCGCGCTATGCCGAGTCACGAAACGATCGACCACCACGTTTTCGGCTTCCTTGGAATTTCCTAATCTGACACGGGTCTCGGTATTGTCACCGCGGCTACATCAACTCTTGTACCGATCAACCGGATATTCAATGTGATCGGATAGATCGCCTCCAAGGATGAGCCAAAGATATCGAGCACCATTTCACGGACACCAAAGGCTAGAAAGTACGCTGCCACCCTCTCCTCCAAGCACCGACCTCATCGTGAGAAGCATAAAAGTGACGATCGTGACAATCGTGTGGACAAAGAACGTCGCCAAAAGGAGGCAAGGCTGCGGGAACTATGGCATGGCTACAAATTAGATGTCACATTTCTGGGCATTCCGTACAGCAAACTTAAGGTTCAAAGATAAAGCGTCATAATTGAGGCAGCAATGAGAGCTGACAAAAGCCCTTGCCAGCATTTCGACAAGACTCCTATCAAGAATACTCCATTTCTGCAGGCATGAAAAAAGTATCTAGATGGCCACCATCTACCCACGTGAAGTAGGATAGAACGAGTTAGAAGAACGTCTGTATTGTTTAAGAGATGGTTTGAGAGTTTGAGTATTATGAGTCATTATGGAAAAAATTCGTTGCTCTCAATCCGTAAAAAGACGTTTACAGGGAGGGAGACGTTGTAGGCGGGGGAAGGGGTGGATGGGAGCCACGAGGCGCACCAACACGTCCAGTCTTGAAAGGTATCTGGAGTCCGCATTTGGACCGCTCGGGATGCTTCCGTACGTTGTTGGAAAACGCGCAACCAGCACACTTGTAACTTCCGTCTGCCAGACGACTATCAATCTATCGTTAGCAAGCTAGTAAATTATTAATGCGACGCTATAGCGGCTTACCGTATCCTTCTTGCTGTGTTCGAGAACGCTGGGAACGCGGCGACGGCGAACCTGAAGACAGACGAAGATGCGGAACGCGTCGATGGCAATGATGGTTGTTGGACGAAATTCGACACAGCACTCGAAGTAAACTTAATACCCCATTCCATACCGCAACGTGACAGGAATAAGTTAGGTTATGTTGCGGATGTCTCTGCGAGCACGCCTGCGTTTACCAGTAGCCGGAACAGGAGGATACGCCAGACGAAGCTTGGTCGCAATGAACTAGAAATACAGCTAGTTCAAGAATATTACCGGCAACCAGGTGTCTTCTGTGCGCCCCTTTTATCCTTACCTGGCGTGCAACCGCTCATCGTCAACACTCTTTCTCAGAAAGTCGTGAGCGTCCCCACCTACGACATGGGCTTGTAGTATATCTACAGTGTAGAGTTGCATAGATCTTGTATCCTTGCTACTAAGGTTCTGCTCAACAACTCAAAGCTAAGGACGGACACCAAGCATGGCTCTACACATCCTGTTCTTGTAGCCTTACAGCAATTGACACAAGAACCTCAGGATAGAACTGTACATCTCGTCCACAAAAAGAGTATAGCGGCTTTGTAGTTCCTTGTCCTATCTCTGAGATGGTTAATAAACATTGACTTTAGAGAGAATTGACTCACCAAGGCAGCAATTGTAAAAAAAACAACGGCTTGTAGAGTAGAGATGCATAGGTCTTGTATCCTTGCTACTAAGGTTCTGCTCAACAACTCAAAGCTAAGGACGGACACCAAATATGGCTCTACACATCCTGTTCTTGTAGCCTTACAGCAATTGACACAAGAACCTCAGGATAGAACTGTACATCTCGTCCACAAAAAGAGTATAGCGGCTTTGTAGTTCCTTGTCCTATCTCTGAGATGGTTAATAAACATTGACTTTAGAGAGAATTGACTCACCAAGGCAGCAATTGTAAAAAAAAACAACGACTTGTAGAGTAGAGATACATAGGTCTTGTATCCTTGCTACTAAGGTTCTGCTCAACAACTCAAAGCTAAGGACGGACACCAAGTATGGCTCTACACATCCTGTTCTTGTAGCCTTACAGCAATTGACACAAGAACCTCAGGATAGAACTGTACATCTCGTCCACAAAAAGAGTATAGCGGCTTTGTAGTTCCTTGTCCTATCTCTGAGATGGTTAATAAACATTGACTTTAGAGAGAATTGACTCACCAAGGCAGCAATTGTAAAAAAAACAACGACTTGTAGAGTAGAGATACATAGGTCTTGTATCCTTGCTACTAAGGTTCTGCTCAACAACTCAAAGCTAAGGACGGACACCAAGCATGGCTCTACACATCCTGTTCTTGTAGCCTTACAGCAATTGACACAAGAACCTCAGGATAGAACTGTACAACTCGTCCACAAAAAGAGTATAGCAGCTTTGTAGTTCCTTGTCCTATCTCTGAGATGGTTAATAAATATTGACTTTAGAGAGAATTGACTCACCAAGGCAGCAATTGTAAAAAGAAACAATGGCTTGTAGAGTAGAGATGCATAGGTCTTGTATCCTTGCTACTAAGGTTCCGCTCAACGACCCAAAGCTCCAGGACGGACACCAAGTATGGCTCTACACATCCCTGTTTATGAAGCCTTGCAGGAATTGACACAAAAACCCCAGGATGGACCTGTACATCTTGTCCACAAAAGAGTATAACGGTTTTGCGGCTCCTTGTCCTATCTTTGAGATGGTTAATGATTATTGGCATTAGAGAGAATTGACTCACCAAGGCAACAATTGTAAAAAGAAACAATGGCTTGTAGAGTAGAGATGCATAGGTCTTGTATCCTTGCTACTAAGGTTCCGCTCAACGACCCAAAGCTCCAGGACGGACACCAAGTATGGCTCTACACATCCCTGTTTATGAAGCCTTGCAGGAATTGACACAAGAACCTCAGGATAGACTTGAACAACGCGGTGGAGTTGCGAGGCGGTTATTCAACATCAAAATTACGTCAGAGCTCCTTCGAGTCACATCTGTAGCTACAGAGCCTTTCACATGTGCTGAAGACTTTCGGAACGTCGTCCGTGTCCATCCAAACTACCCTTCCCTTGTATTTAAAAAAGAGTTCCAAATCATTGGCTTGTTTAATACTTGGGTTAAGGAGAACCCAACCAACACGGCACCTTCATCATCAATCGCAAGTATAAGCCTCCCAAGGCTTCAGATGTATGCCAGACTCCTGATACCAGTGGATCTGGCTGACTCAGTCCCTCCTCAGTAGTATTACATATATTTACGACCATACAAGAGGTGCTCCCCCCCCCCGCAATGCAAATGGACCGTACGAAAGCCGCGAACTCAAAGAATACCATCAAAGTCAATTACCCTGCTAAATATCTTGTCAAATACCTGCTGGATGGCACGGTCAAAGTAGAATACCACTGGAAACATGAAAACCATGATCCTACCGAAATCAGCGATGCTGTCCGTTCTAAACTTCCTCATACAACGCTTCAATGGATTTAAAATCATGTTGACAACCATCTGGACTGGGAAAAAATTCAAGAACATTTGCGATTGACAGAGGAGGAACTTCAAGCAGTAAGTGTAGTATAACATCCTTATATAACGCTAAAATATGCGCGTAGCTTGAAGATGGTGCAGGTTCTTTGCCAGAAGCTTTACGTATCAAGGCATCATGTCAATCATATCATTGTCAACATGCAGTCAAAGTTTGCAAGAAGGCACCCAATCGATAAAGATAGCGTAATCAGCTGGTTTCTTGAATTGGACGAACAAGGGTATCAAACGTTGTATCATGTCATGGACTCTACATTTGTTCTATCATGGATACCGCCACTCCAAGCGAAGGTAAGTCGATTGTAGAGTGTATCTCGTCAAACTTACGTTTTTTAGTTACTTCAAGAATCAAATGAGATATACATTGATGCCACGCACAAGACCTGTAAATCAATCATCAATTGCCCGGATGACGGGTATCTTTTCTCGATTGTTGCCAATAATGCTGTTACTGGTCACCGGTATCCGCCTGCTTTCATAATCACAGACAAAGAAGACAGCGAAAGCCTGCAGCTATGGCTTCGATGAATCCGTGATATATTACATTTTACACCAAAAACAGTGATGATCGATTGTATTCCGATTGGCCCAGTGGTAAATAGGACGATTCCAAGGGAACACGGTCTTTACAAAAAATATGTATTTTATTTGGGCTTTGACAATGCATCGTCCATCTTTTTTAGCTTTGTTTGTATATCCTCATGGGATTCGCCCTCCTTTACGCCGGCTTTTATCGCGTCGAACTTCGAAGCATTATGTTCCACGAGTATCTGAAAATCGATGAATCAGTGATGATAATCTTTAAAATAAAAGCAAACGCTACCTGAAGGCGCAACATGGCATCGAAATATGTACTAAACTGGTGACCAATATTATTGGTGTCAGTGAAGCTTGGAATATGCAACGAATCGTGGTGATAATGGATTATCAGGGGATTGCGCTTGTCCTTCTTGCCGGTATAGTATACGAGCCTTGAGCCATACACGGTGCCTTCAAGTCCGTGCCACGTGACGCTCAAAGTTTCCAGGTGCGCATGAAACTCTTCTGGGATCTCTTGGGCATCAGCCTGCAAGCACATCTCTCGTAGCTTTTGGCATTTTTGTCGATCGAGCATCACGCTATTATGTGATGCGCTGGCTGGTTTTTCCTCTCCGATCAAAAGGTCCCGTTTGTCACTCCGTAATATGAAATCCACTCGGCTGTATTCGCGCGAAAGATTACGGTGTAATTGTAACTTGCCTTCGGATCTATACTTCCGTTAAGTATATGCTTGCATCCGAATTTGTTCATGACATACCTGACAATTTGATTATCTTTGTTATAGAGGAATATTCCGTCGTACATCTTCCCCAATACATGGATTCGTAACCAGTCTTCCAACCACTTGCCGTCGTCGAGTTTTCCGGTGTAGTAAAGTTGCAGCCTATAGAGTATGTTAACACATTATTTAGTCAAGAGCTTTTCACATACATATTGTCAATCGCACTGCGTATATAGCATACACAGTCTGCCTTTTTACCACTGGTAAAGAGGGTATCATAAAGATAAGTCTGCAGCATTTGTACTGTGACGCATGTTTTAATATCTCTTATAACAGTGTATCCTTCTACAGGTATCCAAATAGGCAACTTGGCGCTCTTGATATATCCTTGTACCACTTCCCAATGCTGGTGATCGGTCGATTTCGGCGGTTTTACATACAGTTCGACACTACACAGCCATCAATTGCCACACTTTACTGTCGCGCACAAAACCTCACTATACCTTGTCCTGTTTCCGGCTCTTTTGTATGCTACTGCTTTAAATGCGCGATCCAGATTGCAGTTGCTAGCTGTGTGTTTGGTATTTTTTTTATTCTTTTGCTTTTGTCTGGAACAACTGGCATGGTGGGCCCCTTTGATCTCGTTGGTGGTGGCGACTTCCTGGACGTTACCGATGTTTGATACCGTCCGTTTCAAAGTTCGTTTTCCAGTTCGCATAATTTTCTGGAACATTTGCGATCGACACACACATTCAAGGCTATTCAATATTTCTTTCGCACGTTCAGAGCGGACATGGTCTTCCTTAGCGTCAATACACTTCTGAAGCTCCTGTTTGTATAGGCGCTTGAAGAAATCCACATCGTCCTCATAGATTTCAAACTTTGTCCATAACTCTTCCAACAGAGTAAGTGTGTTCCATTCACATGGTGCTGTATTTTGTAAATACGTGCAGAATTCTTTCGATGCGTTGGTTTCTGTAAAACCTCGTTAATAAATTGTGGATCGAATAAGCAGAAAGCCAAAAAGAAACTAACCTGATTCAAGGAACAGTGGTGCCATAGTGATTATTCACCTTTGCGAATGAATTTTTCTGGTGTATTTATACTAAAGTCTGCTATCGTTCCATAAATCGTCGATCATGACATCATGATCCAAGGCTCGGTATGAAGAGCTAAAGTCTAAAGTAGTTTTACAACATTGCATCATGCAACCGTCCTGTCAAGCTATTAATTGGAAACTTGTACAAGTTACCATGCCAAGAATCCTAAATTAGCTGTCATCATATAGATATACTATCGTTTCGGACTGGGATGAAAGCACCACGAAGGTGAAAGATTTCTTTTCAGCACTACGGTTTGGATTGCTTTTTATCTTCTATGCGTTGTGCTAAGGTAATAACGACCGCTCAGGACTACATAAGCAGCATCGATAGTCAATAAGAAAGGTAGACAACGTGATCATCCTGCAATATGTCGTAATGCACCCTTATACCGGCGGTTCTCACGACGTTCTGGCCTGCTACGGAAAAGTAAACCCTTGCTTCTTAACTTGTTGGAATGTAAACCTGTCAGTCCAGATTAATTCTTGGGTGGTCGTCTAGAGTACCTTAATTTGGCAGGACGTACAAGCTTGCTTTAGAAGTCCCAATTCTAAGTGGGAGAGATCAGATGGGCGGGCCGAACTTCGCGAGACTGGTTACAGTATATCGGTCATCGCCATGCATGGTACACGAATGAGCGCATTTCTTTCAAAATAGAAGGCAGAGCATCTGTCAGAGCCATCAAAGATAAGCCTGAAATGGGCGAAGGCAGTTGCAGCCTATAATACAAGATACCAGTAATATTGTTCAAGCTTTATTGCCAGTAAACTCACGCGTATATGAAGTCTTTTTTATGTGAAAAATACTTTGTTAAATGATGCCAAGTGCTGTCGTCCACGCTTCATGTTATAGCCATTATCCAGATTCGTGAAGACCAGGCAGATTGTCGGTAAGAATCTTCGTGTAAATTAGCTAAATATCTCATAATGTCATCGCCAGAAGTCTCTTTGCTCCCACCGTTTGTGAGTTACATGGCAATGCTTTCTTGCTATTTCATCTGCCAGTGAACCTTACCTTGAACAGGAAGAAATGTCACCGTGCGCAGAAATGCGTGCACTTGTTGGGATTCACGATTTCGTCACCTGGTGTAGCACTTGACCCTCGAAAGATGCCAAATGTGCTTGATTGACCTAGACCTCTGACAAGTCGTGATGCGCAGAGATTCCTTGGGCATGACCTGTCCAATTTCTTTCGCATACCACGTGCTGCGGAATTGATGCGTCCACTCGATCAGTTACAAAACGCGCGCTCATTAGATGGTCCCTGGACAATCAAACATACCAAGGAATTTAAACGATTGGGGGAAAATACTTCCACGCGCACCCTTTCTGAGCAATGTCGATATGAATCATGATCTCCATCTCGTTACCGACGCTAGTTCCACTTCCATTGGAGGTATGATGTTTCAAGTCATCAACTAGGGAGACGCGCCTTCCTCAACCGACATACAGTTATAAATACTGTACATAAGTCAAGCAACCTAAACTGCTTGCATGATTACAGCCCCAGATGAGGCGCGCGCTGGACTTATCAAAGAAGCGCACGTTACACTTATTTTATAAAGCTCTTAGAACAAAAATGATGTTTATAAATGCTGTCAAAATAAAGCCATGTATTGATATCCAATCTGGGCTCTATATATATCAACTCTATGATGATTGCCACATGTTTATTAAGTACTTTAAGCACATACCACACGTTACACAACCATTCTGCCCATTCATCATACCCTATCCACAAAATCCAGCAACGCTCAACCTTATCCACATGTTTCACAGCCCGTAGCAGCATCCTACAACGTAATAGCAATTATATTAGTGGTGATCTCGAAGAGTGGCAGTTGGTTTTCGTGTATTTCGGTATAAGCAAAGAGTAGATCAGCAGCGATGGTAGGCGACGTTTAAAAATTCCGTGGCGTAAAAACTTCCCATGTCCGGTTTAAATCACCTGTTACGGTGTGTCCCATTACAGACTTTATCCAACCTGTAATCCCGCTGATCGTTATGCAGTACCGACGCACCCAGAAGTGTGGGTATCCAAACACTGGATTGCCATTTGGAGTTAGTAAAGAAAAAAGAGGTTAAAAAACTTCCTTTTACGACGATGTGGTAAGCTATGTGGTATGCTATTGGGGTGTAAAAGAAAGGATGCTCCGGCCGATCTTTCTTTTTATTTACAGGAAAAAAGGTAGACAGGAAGTACTACTGGAACTCGCTTACAGTCTGTTGACCTTTCAATGCGTTTGACCCACCATATGAAACTGGAGTAGCTCAGCCGTAGAAATCCTGAAATCCGTAGCGACCCGATAGTAAAGCGTACCCCATCATGGAGAAACTAAGACTTTTTCCAGGACATCAAATTGACTGAATCTGCCTCACTAAAAGATCTAGAGCAGGTACGTAGTACAGCTTCATGTGAAGACGGGCTGCTGACGGCATGCATAAATAAACAATTGGCCAAGACAATTGTTGATTGTCACCCCTGTGGTGCATTGAGGCATTAATTGAGGTAAGTTTTCGTACGTAGTCATAATATCGCAGAAACGTAATGAGCATTAGTTAAAATGGTCAGGCTATTCTTTTTCATACAAAAGGAGAATTAATCTTCAGGTACATTGTCAAAAGCGTATTGGGTTGGCTCAATATTCAACACCTGTACATTGTCTCTATTATACATATTTTTTTCGTATACGCCGGCCATTCTTTTTTTGAAACGTCCATGAGGTCATCGCGACCCATTCCAGGTCTCGACTCGGCATGTCGTCATGTAACTGCCAGCCTATTAAGTCTCGAACCAAAAATCAAAGCAAACGATACCTTATCCTGATGAGCACGTGTGATATCCAGATTTCGGGCATGAGGCTCCATTTTCTAGAACCGGGAAGCGCAGTGTGCTTAATGCTTTTGCCATGCCGAGGAACAAGGTCACTTGTTCCCTTAGTATCTTCCACGGCAACACGACTTCAACAGAACACGCGACGATATGCAATGCTCATGAGTGTCAAATAAAAAAGGGTCACTGAGGACATAATATAATATGCGCACCCATTCTCCCGTGCTTTTTTTACGCAAATAACGCTGCCAACCGTTTGACGATAAATCCATTTTATATTATTCCACACCTGAGGCGAATTTTTTCGTGTGCTCCGTATTAGCGAGGTTGCATTCTAGTATCAAGTTGGCTAAAAATGGTTCGTGATCTGTTGGTCGTGCACCTTTTTCTTTTTGAACGTTCCAGTCAAGAGCTAAGTCAAGCAGCATGTGGACGGGTGGCACAAGTGGTTGCTTTGCACTACGAGCATGTGATTTCGAGCTCGATCCTGTCGCAACGCTTACATTGCCGATTGGCTAATTCGGAATATGGTGCCGACGAACTGGTGTGTATGCCAGGCCACCATAACGCGACGCGTCTTGTCACTCAGCTCGACAATTAACAATGCTCATGAGCACCCGATTAAAAAGGGTGACCGAGAATGCACTGTGCGTATAGCATCCGCCCAGCTCCCCCTAATTCTTTTTTTTACGCAAGCAACATTATAATAGCTGTTAACAAGTCCTTTGACGCCGATACACTGGGCTGTTATACCACTTTGTTACTGCATAGAAGCTGCGCTGACATTGCACTTTGCTCTGAATACACGGGTCTCGTCTCAGAGAATGGCTGTAACGAGCATAGTTTCCCGATAATATGGTTCGTATATTCCTTCAATATGCCACGTATAAAGTGTCCAAACTTGGTTCTATATGCTGGGATATCTTATGCATGTAAATGGTATTACTCCAATGCGTAATCTATTTCGAGAAAATAGCAAGGCATGCTCTTGAAGGTCAGCACTATTATACGTATGATGTATATCAATGCACATCCGTATTTTGAGAGGACGTTAGCAGGGATATAAGGCAACATCGATTACACTTTTACAGATGGGTTTCTGTGCACTCGTGATTTAAAAATTATTGCAGGAATGGCAGAAACGGCTGAACCTGCGGCTACAACAAATTTACAATATAGAAAAGGCCAAAAATTGTTGTGATTGAATACGATACTACGAATTCCAGCTGTCGCAGGGTAATATTTCGGACCAACAATCGCAAGAGTCAATGGGGCAGCTACAAACAGAAGGGAGAGAATCCACTACGCTGTGCATATTACATGTGTGGCCTAATCTATTCGTTTTAAAGTTTACCAACATGAGCAGAATATCCGCTAAAGCGTCTATTAATCCAAATTTATGTGCAAATGTCCATATGAACAAGATAGCATTAGTGGATATTGTCACTGATAAGCAGCTGCTTGTGCCTCCAATTTTATCTATAGCACGCTCTATAATCGTAGTTCAAAAGTGAAAGCTTATTCTGGGAGCTTATAGAACTGCTTTCATATGTATTATGCCTCATTCTTGTGGCCCTTATGTTTTTATTTAAAAAATATGGCAAAAAGCTGTAGATTCTATGTTCGAAAAAAGCCATAATCGTGAAGAAAGCAGGTTGGTAAAGTGGTAAATGGTGGAGAGCGGGGATGACTACTTCCACATTGATTTATTTCGTCTGGTGCTTATGTGTTATCGATGCTTCATTAATTTTCGTGTGTGCTTTCAAAATTCAGGCGCCAAGTTCCAGATCCACCCCTTGGCAGGCGCGTTGTTTCTCTCTCGGCCAGACATTTACCGCTCATTTTATTTATTGGCTCCCTTTAGCTTGTGCGCCCGCCGGATGAGGTTGGACGTCAATGGATCTGCAGCAGAAGCTGGTACCTCAATTGACAAAGAGGGAAAAACAATATAAACCCGCGACACCAATGCGCACAGCCTTATTCTCTTGGGAATCACCTATTTTCTGGAATCGTCTGCTGGAGCACGTAAAAACTATAAAGTGCTGCGGCAGGCCTAGGACTTCACGACAGCTCAATCCATTCTGCTCCGTGTAACCATTCCATGGCGAGCATCTGTCGATTAATGGTCTTGCGTTTCATCGAATTTTCTTCGATAAAGTCGATACGTGCAACGGCAATGTGAACATGTGCTTTTACGCAAATCCCTGTCGTATTTTCTTTTGTTTGTTTGTAGTTTAACCGTGGTATGTTTGTATAACGTCGATCACCCACAATAAGAAACTATTTTCGGTTTCCCTGCCTGCGTTGGTGCCTTGGTTGCAGCAGATCAAGTATATTTGCTATTGGCAGTATTTCGTGTACGAACATTTCGAACGAGACAACGGGGGTAGATACCGTTATTAGCTGAATCACAGAATGCACCGCTAGAAAGAAGTATAGAGCTTCATAAGCAGCTAATAGTTTCAGTGCAACTAAGCATCTGGATCTGACAACTTGCCATACATCATTGCATAATGTACCTGTCTTGGGCAGTTCAGGATCAATCGGGATCAATGGGTAGCTTGCGGAGCAGCTCGTGTGCCACAAATTCGGGAGTCTTCGCAATTTTTGTCAGCAATACGTATCACCGAACAACGTGTTACCAACACCCATGAGCCCATCTGCCATTGATGACACTTCAATGACTGACTGGGAGCTGATTATGATGCACACCCAGAATCCTTTTGACAGTGGGCAACTACATTCCAGATCTCCATCATTCGCCACCGCCTTGTTGACGATCTAGCAAAACGAGAGTGGTGTCCCGGCCACACACATTAAACTATACGCAGGAGCTGGGAGACACAGCTACGCTCATACAATACGTGTCTCATGATCCAGCAGGATACTTGTCCATACGCCGATGTTTCGGCGACTAAGTGTACCAGACAAGGGCCATTGAATGGTCTACGCAGTGTTACTCACACCGGCACTCAACACAATGAACGGCAAACGTCTTATACGACGTCATGGGCGTTACCGCAGAGCAAATACCAGATGAGACGTTGTGCAGCTTAGCTTTATGGTCCTCATCGTATCAGTACGTATTCCTGTGGATAATATGGATCGTTATGTTTTATAATGGATATTCATTCGTTCGTAAACTTTTATTTCGTGATAAACATAATGGAGCTGGTAAAATAATCGGATGGAAGGATAGCAGCGAAGGGCAGTACGCATTAGCAAGAACGATACAGATATGTGCGAAGATGCAATGGATGCAGCGATTCTTTTTTTTGTTGTTGTGATGCTTGTCGGCTGGATGTTGCCGTTTGTCTGGAAAGATGGCTGTACAGAAACAGCTGCTTGGGATGATTGATCTTGTTTTTGTTTGGAGTTTGCCTTGTCTGTTGTTTGAATTGGATGTACCCGGACGAGAACTTGTAAAGTTTGGGTTCGCTTGGCTTTGTGCTTGGATGTGGACTTGGCTTTGTGCTTGGATGTGGACTTGGATTGGATTTTGAATGTTGGATGATGAGATTCCATGATTGTAGTTCCACTCTTTGCTTCAATGTGTTTGCTTTTTTCTTCTTTTTTTTTGCTGCATCCTTGCTCTTCAATCTGCTGGGTTCATTGCTCGCTTCCTGACCCTCGCTGCTTGCTGTGCATATTGATAGTGCTTGCTCCTGGTTTTGCGATATTAATCTAATGGTCAAATTAGTACATCTTGACATAGAAGCCTGTCTAATCCATAGATACCTTGAATGGATTGAACATTGCGCGTATGATGGGCGGTTTGCTTGGTATATTGACTTGTCTGCTGACGCCGATGTGTATGGTAGTGCTTGATCCGCCGGTAGAATGCCTGGAATCTGCTGCTTCTTGCTTGCCAGCCTTTGTGCCCCACTATATTGCGGTAGATGATGGCTCTGGATAGTCGTGTCAACCATTGAGATCGTTGGATGGCAGGTTCGCCTTGGATTGAGGTGCCATGTTTGCCGAGGTTCACTGGATGTGTGTGTATTCGACCGGTGTCCCCCATACACCAAGAATCGAGAAGACTTTTCCTTTTGACATGCAACCGCCGTAAAGATAGTTCTTGCCCATTGAATTGTAGCTCCATCTTGGTCGCGCCGGAATCTTGTGTTGCTCCATTCCGTGGATCCTCGTGCTTGAATGCTTCTTGATCCTGCGAATTTGTCTGCGTGTTTTGGCTTCCATTGATTCCGAGTCAGCAAGTGGACCGTTGTTTGAACTGTAAAGTTCGAGCGAATTGCCATGGTGAAGACGCGCTTCCATGTGTGAGTATTCCGCCAGATATGTGCTCGATTGCTTCGTGGTGTCCCCCTCCTTGTGTATGCTTGATGGTCATGTGTCTCGCCGAATGGATAAAGAGACGGTTCGTGTCACCCACAGCGGCATTTGCTTGTTTGATGGCCGTGTGCCCCCCGAGTGGATGTATGAGTTGGCAGTGAGTGCTGCCCCACGCCGCCATATTGATATTCAACAACCATGTGTTCACCGTGGATGCGGTAAAGTGCCTTTGATGGTGCCCCCGTGGATCGTTAAAGTGACTGTAGCGCTATCCAACGTCGCCTTGATAGACATACATGTGCTGCCGCCATAAGGTGCTTGACTGACTTGTGTCTTGCCCAGTGGATGGATAGACGCTGTGCCACTTCACGCCATACGAACATTTGACGAGTTCGTGTGCCACCGATGGATAAAATGATTCTTGATGCCACAGGAACGCTTGGCTGCCTTGGTTTTGCCCGAGTGGATGGATGAAGGGATTTTGAACGTTTTCCCACATCAACACCGTAATTGTGATTGAGGAGTGCGTGTCGCCAAAGTGGATAAAGAGACCGGCGATGTTCTCCAATGTGTGCACCGGATGTTCCTTGCGTTTGTGGCGCCCCAGATGAATATGGGCAGCAGACCGCTGACATCGAGCCGATGATAGCACCACAGGCATGTTCGACGTCTCGGCACGCTTGCGAGGGACACGCTTGTTTCGGGCAGCGCGCGCACGCTACACTATAATCCAGGCATGAGTTTCGTTTTGCTTCCAGTGACATTTGATTCATCACTTACCCGCACTTGGGCAGCCAGGCCACCCCTCCACTGGCCATACGGCCCCCTCCAGCGCCGACCATACGTACACTGACACGCCACCGAGGGCCCTTTTCCGCAGCGTTCACTCCAGACCTCCTGCCGCAGAAAGGACAACCCACCGGTGCTACCCTGGGCCCGCAGGCAAGGCTTCAGAGGAAAGGACAGTGAACAGGCGCGACAGTCTCCCCGCAGCTGCTACACAACTCTTGAGGGACGCTAGCCCTTGTCCTCCGACTACTTGACGCGCTCAAATGCTCCGTGACAATGCTCGGCATGAGCAAAAAATACTTCTGCTGGTCAATGAACATTGTGGTTTATCCCAATGTCCATGACCGGATTCCAAAGTTCTACAAAGCTATTTACACCGGTTAGTTCACTGATGCACACTTGTCGGCTTATTAAAACACGTACCTTTGATCACGATAGTTACGAGCGCCGAGCATTGCTGCGACGTTGCATTTGATTGCGTACTTGAGCCGGAGTCAAGGCTAGCATATTTAATCCCACAAGAGTTGCTCACAGCCTTGGGAAGACCGTCGCAACCTGTTCACCGCCTTCCCTCCTCCACCTTACCTGACGGACACCAGAGTAGCGGTGGTGGGCGGCCCTTTCCGCTAAGCAGGAAGCCCGGAGATCCAGCTGCAGAAAAGGGTACCCCCAGGGACGTGCTGGCCCAGTGCACGCATGATCGACGCTGCCCCTGGGCAAAGCCCAGCCTCCTCGCCACCTGCGAGAACCGCCTGCTGCGGTAAAATACGCCTTGGGGGAAGGCAAAAACTGCATGGTAATGAATTAGTTTTCGACCAGCGGTGATGCGCAGACAAGTTATACTTACTGGTACCGTGCTTTACGGTAGGGACTATGGCCAAAAATGGGGCTCTTGAGGCTCGCTGGTAATAAAAGTACGTTAGCTTTGAATGCAGTGTGAATAAAAATAAAGATACTTACCACCGTAAACAGCTGCTGTTGGATGTGAAGGGCGAGGCCCTTGCGGAATATGTACAAATCAAAAATGGGGAGATATTTACAAGTGATAGGGCGATGGGTATATGTGGTGGGTATAATGGTGTGTGTGTGAGAGAGAGAGAGAGCGAGCGAGAGAGAGAGAGAGAGAGAGAGATTGATTGAGAGAGAGAGCGAGAGAGAGCGCGAGAGAGAGAGAGAGAGAGAGAGAGCGAGAGAGATTGATTGAGAGAGAGAGAGAGAGAGAGAGCGAGAGAGAGAGAGAGAGCGAGAGAGAGCGAGAGAGATTGATTGAGAGAGAGAGAGAGAGAGAGCGAGAGAGAGCGAGAGAGCGAGAGAGAGAGAGAGAGAGAGAGAGAGCGAGAGAGAGAGAGAGAGCGAGAGAGATTGATTGAGAGAGAGAGAGCGAAAGAGAGAGAGAGCGAGAGCGAAAGAGAGAGAGAGCGAGAGAGAGCGAGAGAGATTGAGAGAGGGCGAGAGAGAGAGAGCGAGAGAGAGAGAGAGAGAGAGCGAGAGAGATTGAGAGAGCGAGAGAGAGCGAGAGAGCGAGAGAGAGAGAGAGAGCGAGAGAGAGCGAGAGAGCGAGAGAGATTGAGAGAGTGAGAGAGATTGAGAGAGCGAGAGAGAGCGAGAGAGAGCGAGAGAGATTGAGAGAGAAAGAGAAAGAGAAAGAGAAAGAGAGAGAGGGGAGGCACTGCAAACTGATATGAGGGGAGAGAGAGAGGGGGAGGTACTGCAAACTGATATGTGGGGAAATAATAGGGGATATTTTTTTTTGATATTTTTTTTGTTTTGATACTTTTTTTTTGTTTTTTATATTTTATCGGGGGTGCTTTTTTTGAGGGTTTTTTTTTCTTTTTTTCTTTTTTTTTTGTTTTTGTTGGTTTTGATTATTTTTTTTGTGTTTTTGTGCGCAAAGGTTTAACCTATTCCGCATAACTGATATTAGCATACAGCATAAGCTCTCCGAAGAACCATTTCACTTACCAAAGAAGCGCTTGGTGGCATTGCGCGCCAAGACAAAGCGACGCCAATTGCCAGCTTTGGCCTGCGCTCTCCACTCGGGAGCGCGACGGAACGACACTTCAAGGACGCGTTCTTGTTCCTGTTCCCACTCGTCGAGCTCGGAATCCCACTCCAAAGTGCAGTTGCCGATGCGGATGCGCGGGAAGATGATATGCGAAACGGCAGATGGAGGAGGAGAAGGAGAAGGAGTGAACTGGGGCGAGTGAAGAGGAGTGAGCTGGGGCGAGTGAAGAGGAGTGAGTTGGGGCGAGTGAACTGGAGTGTGTTGAGGCGAAGAAGACGGCGAAGAAGAAGGCGAAAGAGTGGGCGAAGAAGAAGGCGAAAGAGTAGGCGAAGAAGAAGGCGAGGAAAAAGGAGAAGAATCCGTGAGTCTGGGAGACGCGGTTCTGGGAGGACGGTTGGCATAAAGCACAGCAGCGAAAATGAAGAAAGCGATGTAAATGTAAATTGACATGGTAACTGCAATGAAGAGACAAACGATTACGGTTCCAAGGCTTTTATACCGGGTGAAATCCCGCCTTTCCTTTTTCTGTCCAATGGGCACCCTTTCATGCTATGTTTTTCGACGCGTATCAACTGTGATCTTCCCGGGAACTTTCGTTCGGTACCTGTCGGTGCTTTTCAGAGCGGCATGAAGGGCCTGACACCAGCATGAAATCTTTGTCTCACATGCGGGGTTTGACAGTTTTGACGGTGCGTGCCGTTGTCCCGGATACACTGAAAACCGTCCAGGAAGCTTGATCTTATGACGTTACTGACATCGATCCTGGGGCATTCTGGCGGCCTTGATTAAAATATACGCCCCGCAACCGGTCTATTCCATGGAGAAGGATTTTAATATTCCACACCGTAATGTCACGCAGTGTTTATTGGTGAATGGGGTCTGTGCATATCTTGAGTAATATACGCTCCATCTATAGGCACAATAATCCAGTGAACTTGTTTGAATCAATATCCGTCCCATTCCGTGAACCGGTTGTTAGGCGTTTGGTTCGTTTACGCTGGCTAAAACGGACAAATGAAACCAGTGCCTTGGTTCTGGTGGAGACCCGCATATCCGGGTAGCATGCCCCAGTTTGGTGACGACGATCCTGATTACCATTTTAAGGACAGTCAAGTATGCAAACCAAACTACTGGACCCATGACACCGCCATCAAATGCTTGCCGTCAGTACCCGCAGAATATTCCATTGAAGGACGCAAATAGCCGATCTAACGATCATTCACCACGCCAAAGAGCATATCACCGGTTCAATGCTTTGGTGCTCGATAAGGTCCTTCCAACCCATCAACACCGGAGCCAGAGCATACTTTTACAATGCTGATGATCTTTGCATGAAACCGCTGAACTGGTCCAATACCGCTATTTCGGGCAAACTCGTCCACTCGCAACAAATGGCGTTACACGGGAAAATGAATGTTCCACGGCAAAGGGGGGGGGCATCAGGTGTTTTGCAGAGGCAGAAAAACAAAACTTGGCATGTGAAAAATGTCGATCAGGACAAATCGCGTTGTTGGCAGGGTTTCCAGTTGCCCGAACCGTATGCACGTTTTGCTAAGATTAGATTGGTTAACCAAAGGTACCGAAACCGACGTACTGGTAAATCTTTTCTACTGGGAAATTCGGTGCTTGGGCGGGGGCGCAGCATCTATCTCTGCCGGCCAAATCGTTTTTCGTGGGGCTCGTTGTGGGTAACTAAGTGACGTTTCCAAGCTCGACGCGATATCAAGAATTGCCCCATATGTCGGATGTATTATGTAGGCGCGTCCTTTGGGTGGCCAAGCACAAATGCGATATGAACAAAAAGAAATACAACGCAAGCAATCTGGTTTTTTAAAAGCAGTAGTTTATATCCGCGTATGCCGTTTCCAGAATATTACGCGCAGGTTTCTAATTTATACGCAATACAACAATTTGTTCAAAGCAATGTCTCTCCCAAGCCAATGAGCAGCCCACGCAGCACGGTTTGAAACACAGCTTCCTCACCCCAGGCCACCCCAGGCCGTCAATTTCACCACTGCGAAGCGTTGGCTTTCAATACTTCGCAGCGTTTCGCAGGGCTGGCCCAGTGCCACCCCTATAATTTTTTCTTAACCTCATTTCATTTCAACATCTCGGAATCATGAACACGCCTGCACCCCAGCAACAACCTCAGATTCAAAAGACAACTATTGCTGACGGCACTGAGCCACCGGCTGTCCCACCACAACGCATTTTTCGTCTGCAAGGGTCGCGTTCAGTGGGCCAGTGGAATGCATACTGGCACTTCCTGTACAAGGGTAGCAATGCTGAAAAAGAAGGTACTGTAACAGCAAAAGACAATAGCTAAATATAACCTAGCTTGATAGAGTGGGCAGCTACGATTCCAGGCGTAAACAGGAACGCGAATACCACTTTCAGCAACAGTGATATGCAGGCAGGGTATCGTAGCCTCAATAACGAACAAGGAAAAAGGCTTGAGGAGAAAGCAGAAGAGTTGGATCGTGCGAAGATGGAACCTGTAGTAGGCACCAATGCTCGTAAAGCTGTGGCGAGAACGTACAGACGCAAGCTAAAGGCTCTTATGTCTCAAATGCATGCTCAATTGGGATGGGTGCTGCAATCGTGTTCTCTTCCAAGTTTCCTGAAGATCATGGCAAACTGACAAGAGCCATAACTAACGGAAGTATGTGTCTTTTGTTATCCAACGCCCATGACTAATTGATTGTGATTTAGATACGGCAACAAACGCACTTCAGAGGATGAAGGGTGGATATGATTTTGATAAATATTGTCAAGGTAAAGTGTTACAATACTCAATACTATTTGGAATGATTAGTTAACTATTATATTGAATGCTATAGATGACGAAGGAGGTTTGTATTCAACGTAGCATCTAATTATATATGCATCACCCGATACGTTTTGCTTATCAGAAAGGCAATTGCCATATTCTGTAGAAACGACAGGGCCAGCTCTTAAAAGATCAACTACTACCCAGAAGCATGAAATTGCAAACGGTATGAGGAAGCTGCTTGGTAAGTTTCTCTTTTTTCAAAGGATACGGTATTAACTTCTTTTGCATTCAAATAGCAGAAGTATCTGGTTCAGAAGTAGCAGGCTTTCCTTGGAAAAAAAGTTTGTACGTGAGCAGCGAGGAGATAAGGAAGGGCGCTTTTGGTATCGTTTCGATAGTCTTGCTGTAATTGGCATCGACTACGAAGGGCCATTCCTCAAGAATCCGAGCGCAAATGGCATAACTGCGAGTTACCTTAATGCACTTTCGGAAGGTTTAGAAAAGAAGACAATTAAAATTGTGAACGTGAATACGCAGTAAAAGTATCATCATCTTATTGCTAGTAGAAGGATCGTGTTGGCTGTAGGTTTAATAAATTGCGAGCATGAACATAATACTATTTTCCAATTACTGGTCCAGTTAACGAATGAAAATTTTCTTTTTAAGCATGGCTCTCTATGATGACTGGTATACTACGTATATCGGATTCATTTTGCTATTTGCAACGCTTATATATACTTATACCACATGTGCACGTATTAATAAGTTTTGGGACATTTCAAAAACGTGGATTGCGCAGTATTTACGTACTAAAGCACGTTTTTGGCATTCTCCATAAATTCGCTTTCGACTGTACGTAATTATGCGCTTTCTTTTATTGCAATATGATGAACAGGTGACAGCAACGTTCCAAAAAAGACTCGATGGACCAAAAGCATAATAAACGAGCTGTTGAAGACGTGGAACAGTTGGACGAGCCTCATATCACCAACAAAGAGCAGGTTATACATCGTTCTCACAATGTTCAACTTTTTAATGGACACAACGATGATCTGTTCGAAAATAACAACATTTCTGCGTCTGCAACTAAACGCTTTCGCCTTGAAACAGCTTTGAACAGTAATGATATTAATACGCATTTTTGATCCTATCGTTAATACTAACAATCTCATAATTATGTATACTATTAGGAATACACAAAGAAGAAATAACTTTCTGTACAGTCACACACAAAAAGTATTCAGACGATTTTCAAATTTTTGTAAGTGTCAAACTGTATGTAAAACCGCCGAAATCAACCGATCGCCAGCATTGGAAAGCCGTACAGGAATATATCAAGAACGCCAGGTTATCTATTTGGATACCAGTAGAGGAGTACACTGCTCTGAGAGATCTCCAAAAATGCGTCATACTACAAATGCTGCAGAGCTATCTTTGCGATACCTTTTTTACTCGTGGTAAAAAGGTACGCTGCGTATGCTATATACGCAGTGTGATTGACAATATGTACGTGAAAAAGCTCTTGACTAAATAATGTGTTAACATGCTCGGTAGGCTACAGCTTCATCGTACCGGAAAACTCAACGACGCCGATAGGTTGGAAGACTGGTTGCGAATTCATGTATTGGGGAAGATGTGCGACACAGCATTCCTCTATAGCAAAGATCGTGAAGTTATCAGGTATGCTATGAACAAATTCGGATGAAAGCATATATTTAACGGAAGTATAGGTCTGAAGGCAAGCTAAAATTACATCAAAATCTTTCGCACGGATACAGCCAAGTGGATTTCATCTTACGGAGTGAGAAACGGGGCCTTTCGATCGGAGAGGAAAAACCAGCCAGCGCATCACATAACAGCGTGATGTTCGATCGACAAAAATGCCGAAAGCTACGAGAGATGTGCTTGCTGGCCGATGCACAGCAGATCCCAGAAGAATTCCATGTGTACCTGGAAAATTTGAGTATGGTTTGGCACGGATTTACGTGCAAAGTATACGGCTCAAGACTCGTATACTATATGGACAAGACGGGCGAGCGCACCCGCCTAATAATCCACTATCACCACGACTCGTTATTTATTCCACGCTTCACTGACATCAACAAAGTTGGCCAAGATTTTAGTACATTTTTCAGTGCCATGCTGCGATTACAGGTAACATTTGCTTTTATTCTAAAGATTATCATCACTGATTCATCGATTTTCAGATACTCGTGGAACATAATGCTTCGAAGTTCGACGCCATAAAGGCAGGTATAAAGGAGGGCGAACTCCATGGAAAAATACGCGAAAAGCTACAAAAGGTGGACGATGCATTGTCAAAGCCTTAATAAAATACATATTTTTTGTAAAGACCGTGTTCCCTTGGAATCGTCCTATTTACCACTGGGCCAATCGAAATACAATCGATCATTACTGTTTTTGGTGTAAAATGCAATATATCACGGATTCATCGAAGCTATAGCTGCAGGTTTTTGTTGTCTTCCTTGTCTGTGATCGTGAAAGCAAGCGGATACCCGTGACCAGTAACAGCATTCTTGGTGACAATCGAGAAAAGATACCGGTCATCCGGGCAATTGATGATTGATTTACAGGCCTTGTGCGTGGCATCAATGTATATCTCATTTGATTCTTGAAGTAAATAAAAAAACATAAGTTTGACGAGATACACTCTACAATTGACTTACCTTCGCTTGGAGTGGCGATACCTATGATAGAACAAATGTAGAGTCCATGGTATGATGCAACGTTTGATACCCTTATTCGTTCAATTCAAGAAACCAGCTGAGTACGCTATCTTTATAGATTGGGTGTCTTCTTGCAAACTTTGACTGCATGTTGACAATGATATGGTTGACATGATGCCTTGATACGTAAAGCTTCTGGCAAAGAACCTGCACCATATTCAAGCTAGACGCATATGTTGGCGTTAGATAAGGATGTTAAACTATACTTACTGCTTGAAGTTCCTTCTCCGTCAATCGCAAATGTTCTTGTGTTTTTTCCTAGTCCAGATGGTTGTCAACATGATTTTGAATCCATTGAAGAGTTGTAGGAGGAAATTTAGAACGGACAGCCTCGCTGATTTCGGTAGGATCATGGTTTTCATGTTTCCAGTGATATTCTACTTTGACCGTGCCGTCCAGCGCATATTCCCCACTAGATACCCTACTATAAATTTATTGGTCAGCTTATAAATTGCTCGATAGATAAATATAGACTATCCCATTCATGATCTCGCGTGAAAGCTATAAACAAATTTTCCGATTTGATCTACGCACCTTTCTAATTTTTTTTGTGCAAAAGTTTCAATACAATTGGTAGGCCTTAGAGTCTTTGATGATTACTTTTGAAGATTAGAACCTTTTCTAGAGACATTTTCCCATTGTATGTTTGAAGTATATGAGTATTACCACATGTTGCGATTGATTGAGCGGCAAAAAAAAGTGATGGTGGAGAGCAACAGGTTCATGTCAAGGAGGTAACTTGGAATTGCTTATCAACATATCAAATCACCGGGTAGTTTTCAGCTTCCTGCGCCAGATATGCCTCCCTAGTATGACAAGTACACTGTCGGTATAATTCGTGAGCGTTTCAAGAACGACTAATTCCTAATGTAGCTACGATAAGCACTGCGATATCTCTCTATGATTCGGCGGTTGCCGATATATTCATTAAGGCGAGCTTTGTTCCCTGTGCCTGAGTCCACGGTAACGTTCTCGTGTCTCATTTGCAGTCGTTTCAAGCATTTAGCAGGGACGAGTGAATAATATTTAATTATGCACTTTAATTTCACTGACACCCACTTAAACGAATTGCCATTGCCCAAATAGGCTTTCAACGCATACTATGAAACTATGTCATACATTAATCCAGTTTGTCGGAACTATCTTCCATATATGGTCACTGTACTTTAAAGGTTTCACAGTGAAGATCGTAGTAAGCTCGAAATCCATCTATGGCAGCACAATCTGTTTGATTAGCTCGGAGCTATTGGAGGTCTTGAACCTTCAAGTAAAATATAATTATCACGAAAAATGAAAATTTGCCGTAAGCTCATTCACCATTGGCATTTCGAATTGCAAGGTGCAATGGCGCGAGTGTTCGTTCTGAAATGAAGTGTATTTTTGTAGTTGCATGATTACCTACATATTTCTACTGCTTATTTTTGGGGAGAAAACTACTCTTGCCAAAGATTGATATGCGTTGTCGATGTGTGTCCAAGGGCTCAAGGGGGAATGTCTGTGCATATCAATTTGTTTCAGATCAGAAGTTGCGGTTCGCGCTACACTTCTGGCGACGCGCTCTTTTCCTTTGACCCTCGGTGCTGTGGTTTCCCAGCATGAACATATGAACAGAAAAATTGATCTGCCGCCGAGAAATTAACAAAACCACAGCGCTCCTTTTCTGCCTTTTTCTTCTCTTCTTTACTTATCGTTGACCATGTCCGATTCCACGCGCCCTGTTTCTGCTGCTGCTGCTACTATTGCCACTCTTATTCTCGCTGCTTTGGTTCTGTGCCTTCTCCTCCTCCCCGCCGATCTTCGCGACTTCCTCATTCTTCTCCTCTTTGTTGTTCCTTTCCTCCCTCGCCGTCGCATTTACGACGAATACCGCCCACTCCCACCCATTCCTTTGTCGCGTGTCCCCACAACTGCCCTGCCTCCTGTCCTCACCATCACTTTGACGCCTCCCCCAACCGTCCCTTTGCCACCTTTCGGTAAGCATACTCAGGAATCAAAATGAAACGAAGCGTATTGTATTGACTTTGTTCAATCAAACTAGGCGGTCATCATGACGATGACAGTGTTGTGGAGGGTGAGCACAACCAAGAAGTTGTATCTGTGCCTGTGCTTGCTGCGGTGCTTGTAAGCAACGATGGTGGTGACCATGGCGACGACGGTGTAGTTGAGGAGCTCGTCGAACGATTTGGTTTGCTTTGTGTTGACGATGAGGTTGACGTTGCTTGTGTCTCCTCCTCCTCCTCCTCCTCCTCCTCCTCCTCCCCTGCCACCACCACCACTACCACCAGTGGCGACGACGACGACGACGTGATGCGCAGCATCATCGAGCGGCTCGCTTTTCTCTGCCTCCTCGACGAGGATATTGAGATTCCGGACGCGAGCCTCGACGAAGACACCCGCATGGTGCGTGCTCCCCCACTCGGTCCGGAGCACATGGTGGTTGACCAGCCGTGGCCTGTGCTGCTGCCTTAGGGCTTACTCTTTTTCCCCCTTCCCCGACGCCAGAAAAGTATGATAACGATGAAAAAAAACGTATAACTCCAAAAAAACCCTCAAAAAAATATACATATATAACTCCAAAAACACTTTCAAAAAAAATCAATAAATCCACAAAACACTCTCAAAAAAGTCTATAACTCTACAAAACACTCGCTCTTTCTCTTATACATTTGGCCATAGATTATACACCTTCCCGTATACCTTTTTTACATACCATCAGCTTTGATACCCCCAATTTTTTGTACCCAAGGACTCACCTTTATGTCCAAGGAGAGTTCAAATAGACGAACAGCTGCCATACCCACCGCATACGGGTACTGTGATCAGTGTCAAGTACTTTGCATTTTTATGTCCTTTCGCAGCCGTGTTTCTTGCACGTGGTGAGCGTCTCTCGTAAGCGACAAGCAGGCTGAGCTTATGTCCAGCAGATCAGCGTCGACCATGCGTACACTGTCAAGTACAGCACTGAGGTTTCTTGAGCGTATGGTCGACGCTGGGTACTTTTACCGCCGGATATCAGGTAAGCGATCAATCAATAGTCATCGAAGATCAAAAGGTGTTCATATTTGTATTATGGCGTAGAGAACACCGAATGAAACGAAGTAGTCTCCGAAGATTCGTTGAGTAGTCAAACAGTTTACGGTGTTGCTATCGATTAGGTGGTAGGCGTCTGCTACTCATATTCTTTCCGGGAGCAACAAACTCAAAGAGCATGGTGAAGACATTGGGAAACATCACTGGTCTCACCAACATGCAGCTACTTTCAAGTGCATACAGTAATGAAGATGCTGGTGCGGTACCGGCACAAAGGATCACGCACATCACACTCACCGAAATAATAGGAATCAGCGAACATTCTTATGGCAGCAAAGTGGCACATCAAGTTGCGCGATCACGCACATGAAAAACCGACGTTGGCGCATACAAGACATTTGTTGGCATGATACTCACTGACATACACAAGACACACATGTACATCGCTACATAGAACGACATTGGCACACATCATCAACACGCATTGCTGTACTCGCTGACATTTGAACATACAAGATGCATATTGATATATACCCGACATCGAAACACATTATTGACATCACGCACATGAGCATCGATATACAATTGAACTGGTACATACTTGGGCAACAACATATATAAGACACATATGGTGCAACTGATCTTAAACCGACAAAATTTTTAAAGTGTATCTAGTCTATCAAAAATAAAAGTTTAGAAAAACTAAGCGATAACTTTGATGTATTATCATGTATAGATGAAAAGTTATGGCTTACATTTTGGATAACTGTCGATGTAAAGAAGTAGTTAGCACTTGAAGTTGGTGACTTGAGGGGACTTTTGGCAGGGGAAAGGGTTAAAATGTTACAATTCAAACGCAGCGCTGCCATTTGTGTAACAAAAATGGTAGATACGTTACACAAAATCTCTGGATAGCCCAATGATACATCTGCTTTTCATTTTCCATTCACTGTCACTATGGTAAAGAGAAAAGGCTGATGGGCCTGACTTCAAAGCTCAAAAGTCTGCTCTTCTGAAACTAGTGGTAAAATCTCATCATAAGTTTAAACTCTATCCCAAAAATTAATTATGAAATGAATTCCATAACGCGTTTCTGGGGAATAGCAAAAAGAGGAGCCCGCATGCAGTATAATTGTTCCTTTTAAGTCGCTATAACGCCACCTGCCATCAAACCCTAGATTCATTCCTATTGCTAATGATTTGGTGCTTTGTGTCGAAGGCTTGGGCATACATTAAGTTCTATGTAGAACGAACAATAGTTGGTCCTGAGCATGATTAGTTCTTGGAAAAATTACAGAAGCAATATATATTTCACCTCAGGAGCGGCCACGATGAATAGTCTAACCATATATAGATGCGGGATTTCAAATCGAAAGTTTGTTACAATTTGAAATTTTGTCGGTTTAAGATCGGTTGCACCATATCGGCACATACATCCCACCGATACATTATCCGCGCAAGCAAGGAGAATGGCGCAAACAAACCCTTGGCGTTGGCGTACATTGGTACTGACGCATACAATAGTATTAGCACAAACAAGATATATCACATGGAATGGGCAAATAGGGGCGGATTAGAGTACAATGCACACACTTACGCATGGATGCACACAAAACACCCATGTAGTTTAAGGCAAACATTGTCATTTAAAGCATGTGCTATTTGTATCAGTAGAAAAAGTGCAAAGAAAGATAACAAATAAAAGATACGCATACGTAAGACATATATGGAGTAAAACAGATGCAAAAGCATACGTAGCCATTAAAATTAAGGCCTCTTTGTTACGAATTACTTCTGTGCTTTAGATACCTCTTGTCTCGAAAAACCGCTCACCTTTAGTTGAAAGAACGACCCACCCTTGGTCTGTGTAACTACCCATCCTTGGTCGAAAAACTTCCCATGTCCGGTTTAAATCACCTGTTACGGTGTGTCCCATTACAGACTTTATCCCACCTGTAATCCCGCTGATCGTTATGCAGTACCGACGCACCCAGAAGTGTGGGTATCCAAATACTGAATTACCATTTGGAGTTAGTAAAGAAGAAAGAGGTTAAAAACTTCCTTTTACGACGATGTCGAAAGTCATGTGGTACGCTGTTGGGGTGTAAAAGAGACGATGCTCCTGCCGATCTCTTTTTATTTATAGGAAAAAGGGTAGACAGGAAATACTACTGGAACTCGCTTACAGTCTGTTGACCTTTCAACGCGTTTGACCCACCATATGAAACTGGAGTAGCTCAGCCGTAGAAATCCTGAAATCCGTAGCGACCCGATAGTAAAGCGTACCCCATCATGAAGAAACTAAAACTTTTTCCAGAACATCAAATTGACTGAATCTGCCTCACTAAAAAATCTAGAGCAGGTACGTGGTACAGCTTCATGTGAAGACGGCATGCATAAATAAACAATTGGCCAAGATAATTGTTGATTGTCACCCCTGTGGTGTATTGAGGCATTAATTGAGATACGTTTTCGTACGTAGACATAATATCGCAGAAACGCAATGAGCGTTAGTTAAAATGGTCAGACTATTCTTTTTCATACAAAAGGAGAATTAATCTTCAGGTACATTGTCAAAAACCGTATTGGGTTGGCTCAGTATTCGACACTTTTTTTTTTGGCTTGGCGCGAAGGGCCCATGCCCCAGGAGGAATCCTCTCCCAATATTCGACACCAGTACATTGTCTCTATTATACATATTTTTTTTTCATATACGCCGGCCATTCTTTTTTTGAAACGTCCATGAGATCATCGCGACCCATTCCAGGTCTCGACTCGGCATGTCGTCATGTAACTGCCAGTCTATAAAGTCTCGAATCAAAAATTAAAGCAAACGATACCTTATCCTGATGAGCACATGTGATATCCAGATTTCGGGCATGAAGCTCCATTTTCTAGAACCGGGAAGCCCAGTGTGCTTAATGCATTCGCCATGCCAAGAAACAAGGTCACTTGTTCCCTTAGTATCTTCCACGGCAACACGACTTCAACAGAACACGCGACGATATGCAATGCTCATGAGTGTCAAATAAAAAAGGGTCACTGAGGACATAATATAATATGCGCACCCATTCTCCCGTGCTTTTTTTACGCAAATAACGCTGCCAATCATTTGACGATAAATCCATTTTATATTATGCCACACCCGAGGCGAATTTTTTCATGTGCTCCATATTAGCGAGGTTGCATTCTGTGGTGAAACGACCACAGAAGATAATAATAGAAGATCTATCGGGTAATACATATCGGTTCAACATAATCACAAAGTGTAGTTATAGTAACTTGTCTACACGGATTAAGGATTACACCGTATGAACAAATGGTATAAACTCAACAGGACATGGAATTGACTCCAACATAGCAATGCGGCCAAAGATATCCTCAGAACCGCATGATCAAAACAAAGGGAAGGATCCTCTACGTCCTCTATCCATTCAGGCAATTCTGAAGACGAAACACTATCTAAATTGCCATCGCTGATTCAATACACAAAAAGATATAAAAGTATAGAGCGTTGCATTCAATAAAGCATATACGAAACTTCAAAGGTACTTTTATAAGTCTCTTTTAATTCTTTGTACTGTTGATTCACTTCGGCAAAAAAGATGCATTCAATCTCTTTGAAGTTCTGATATCTCATCAATTAAGTGCCTGAAAGCTCTAGTTTAAAAGTTATAACGTACTCTTGTATACCTTCTATAAGTTTATCACGAAAAGCAATAAATAGTTGTATGATATAGCTCTAGTTATTACAGATGTGAAAATGACCTGTCAGTAAAAAAGTCAAGTAGTCAGTTTTTATTGAAATTCGCTGTTTTCTATTTCATACAAATTCATATCAAGACCGAAACTGCACTTCGGTAGTTCATCGTAACCATGGCTTGCTTCTACTGACTTCGATATCGGCGCAAAAGTCTTCTTACCAGTTTTTGAGAAAAGCTCCAGCAGTATATTCTGCTGTGATAATCCCACTTGGTGCATATGGTTCTTAGAATGTGTAGTTTGACCATATGGCTGTGCTTCCTGAATAGCTCGGTTGGGATAACTTCAGAAGTCAAACTGTTTCCTTTTTTGTTGCTCTCTAAAATGATTTTGTGCACGTTAGGTATATAATTATTCTCAAGCTCAAGTTTCAGTCATCTAATGGCCAATGGACCTTCCAGGATATTCATTTGCCGATAGTGCAGCGACGTTACATGTAGGATTCTTCCAATCTTCTTTAACGTGATGCATGTTTAAGCAAAAAGACGCGTTAACATCTTAGGAATAAATTCTATAAAGTTCAGAAGACAGCTTTCACTAGCTGAAAGTGTGATATTATGGATGAATGTTTGAAGATCAAAAAGTTGAATGCAAAACATTTACTTTTTATTTTTTTTTGTTTTGATACTTTTTTTGTTTTGATACTTTTTTTGTTTTTGTTTTTTTTGTTTTTGTTTTTTTTGTTTTTGTTTTTTTTGTTTTTGTTTTTTTTTGTTTTTGTTTTTTTTTGCTTTTGTGCACAAAGGTTTAACCTATTCCGCATAACTGATATTAGCATACAGCACAAGCCCTGAAAAGAACCATTTCACTTACCGAAGAAGCGCTGGGTCGCATTGCGCGCCAAGACAAAGCGACGCCAATCGCCAGCGTCAGCTTGCGCTCTCCACTCGGGAGCGCGACGCCACCACACTTCTTTGAGGCGCTGTTGCTCCTCTTCCCACACATCAAGCTCGGAATCCCACTCCAAAGTGTGGTTGCCGATGCGGATGCGGGGGAGTATAATATGGGAAGCGGTAGACGGTGGAGGAGTAGGAGTGACTTCAGGCGAACAATAAGGGGAGGGAAAAGGAAAAGAATCGGCCAATGGAACAGTATTAAGTTTAGCAAGTGGAGTGAGTCTAGGAGATGCGGTTCTGGAAGCACGGTTGGCATAAAGCACAACAACGAAAATGAGGAAAGCGATGAAAATGTAAATTGACATGGTAACTGCAATGAAGAGACAAACGGTTGCGGTTCCAAGGCTTTTTTTTTATACTGGTTGAAATCCTGCTTTTCCTTTTTCTGCCCAAAGAACAACCTTTCATATTATGTTTTTCGACGCGTATCAACTGTGACCTTCCCGGGCATTTTCGTTCGGTACCTGTGTGTGCTTTTTAGTGCGGCATGAAGGGCCTGACACCAACATGAAATCTTTGTCTCACATGCGGGGATTGACAGTTTTGACGATACGTGCCGTTGTCCCGGATACACTGAAAAGCGTCCAGGAAGCAAAAAACAAGCTTGATGTTATGACGTTACTGACATCGATCCTGGGAGCATTCTCGCGGACTTACTCAAAATATACGCCCCGCAACCGGTTTATTCCATGGGCAAGGATTTGGATATTCCAGACCGTAATGTCACGTAGTGCTTATTGATGAATGGCGCCTGTGCATAAGTAATATATGTCTCACTAATAGGCATAATAATCAAGTGAAATTGTTTGAATCAATATCCGTCCCATTCCGTGAACCGGTTGTTAAGCGTTTGGTTCGTTTACGCTACCTAAAACTGACAAATGAAACAGTACCTTGTTTCTGGTGGAAACCCTCATATCAGGGTAGCGTGCCCAGTTGGTGATGGCGAGCTCAAAGGATTTGCAAACGTACTGTCCTCGGCACATTTGATTGTATACGATCCTGGTTACGATTTCAAGGACAGTCAAATATGCAAACTAAACTACTGGGCCCATGACACCACCGTCAAATGCTTGCCGTCAGTACCTGCAGAATATTTCATTGGAAGATACAAATAGCCGGCCTAACGAGCACTCACCACGCAAAAAAGCAAATCACCGATTTAAATGCTTTGATGTTCGATAAAGTCCTTCCAACCTATCAATACCGAAACACTCACTATCGGCTCTTTCGATCAAACATGCTCTTCGATTCCATGTACCGAAAAATTAACCTTGTGCATGCAGAGTTCCTTAATCCTGTTACTGTTAATAATAACATATTTCAAAAGTGCCATGTCTCTCTATTATGATCCACACATCCTCCTTTCCTAGAGGAAGTCGCTCCATTCGGGGAGTTTCACATGATTGAGCCAGAGCATACTTTGATGATGCTGATTATCTTTGAATGCAGCAGCTGAACTGGTCCAATACCACTATTTCGGGCAAACTCGTTTACTCGCAACAAATGACTTTACATGGGAAAATGGATGTGCTTCATGGCAAGGGGAGGAACATCAGGTGTTTCGTAGAGGCAGCTATATTTACTCCATATCCTGCAGAAAAGCAAAACATTGGCATGTGAAAAATGTTGATCAGGGCAAGTCGCGTTGTTGTCAGGGTTTTCAGTTGCCCGAACCGTATGCACGTTTTGCTAAGATTAGATTGGTTAACCAAAGGTACGGAAACCCACGTACTACATAGTCAATCTTTTCTACTGGGAAATTCGGTGCAGCCACTATGGACGTTTTCCGACACTTCCCACCGGGAAGCTGGGAAGCCAAGTGCTTGGGCGGGGGCGCAGCATCTACCTCTGCCGGCCAAATCGTTTTTCGTGGGACTCGTTGTGGGTAACTAAGTGACGTTTCCAAGCTCGACGCGATATCAAGAATTGCCCCATATGTCGGATGTATTATGTAGGCGCGTCCTCGGGATGGCCAAGCACAAGTGCGATATTAACAAAAAGAAATACAACGCAAGCAAACTGGTTTTTTAGAAGTAGTAGTTTATATCCGCGTATGCCGTTTCCAGAATATTACGCGCAGGTTTCTAATTTATACGCAATACAACAATTTGTTCAAAGCAATGTCTCTCCCAAGCAACAGCGTGCCAATGAGCAGCCCACTTGCACGGTTTGAAACACAGCTTCCTCATCCTCAAGTGCAGGGTTCACTTCCATGATGTCAGCGGCCACGAGGAGACCCGTTTCAGCAACTGCTTCGCAAATATAATGACCTTCACGGAACGTCAGACCACCACGTACGGGTGTACCCTAATATAGACTTGTAAGGAAATATGGAAGCGTGACGTTTTTAATATATAAATTTAAACTTACAGTGCTGGGTGCCACTGAAGGATCCAAAGCGTCCACGTCAAACGACAGATGGATTGGTAGATTTCTGTTTGGGTTCACATGATCCAGGGCCATGTCGACGACTTTACCGATACCCCATTTATCGACATGATGCATGGTGAAAGCCTTAATACCCAGCGATTTGATTGTCTTTTTTTCAAAGTTGTCCAAATCACGCAAGCCAATGTAGGCCAGCTTGTTTGCCTTGAGCACTGGCTTGACCCATTGGAAGTCGGGATGATCCGTGGACAGTCCCATTAAGAAACTCAGGGGGCATCCGTGGATATTTCCAGATTCAGTTGCTTCCGGTGTATTGATATCCTGTTTTACGATCATGTGAGTTTGTCGTCCTCTTTTTTTTGCAAACGTCATCATCCTTTTTACCGCATGAGCATCCACCCAAATGAGACAAGCATCAGGGTAAGCACCGAACACACCAGACACTGTCGCCAGAGCCACTGAATGGTCACCACCCAGCGTGAGAACAAATTTGCCTTGTTTCGCACGCTCATGTATTTGCTGGGCCACATTTTGTGTCACTGCAGAAACAAACTTGGGTTGCTTCAAATTCATGACGTCGGGATCCGATGCGGGCCGTAACTCGCTAATATGAGCGTTGGATTCATATTCCACTTCCAATCCGAGCTCTTTTAGCTGCTCTGCCAGTCCAGATTCCACCAGACGAAGCGGTCCTTTTTCAACGCCTTTTTGTGGTTGCCCGCCATTGAAAGGTACCCCGATAATCGATACTTGGTTGGATTTGATCAAAGGTGTTCGTGTCATTGTTTAGTCTGAGAGAGAAAGAGTGAGATGAGAAGGAAAAAGGGGTAAAAAAAGCCTGAGAAAAAAACCTTTATGTACTTTTTTTTTCTGAGCGGTTAAAATAGAAAAGTGACGTTATCAGCAAACTATCAGAGCTTTCATCGATTGCAGGTCGGTTGACCACGTGAAGTATTGGTTTCATTCCTTTGTGTTCCTAAGCAACACTGCACTAATGGGAGAGGAGCCTATACATGCATAAGAAACAGCTTTTAAAACAATCCGTCCAGTCTTGATCTTCAGCGATCATGTTCATGTAACCAATGGTGTGCACGGCAAATGCGCCTGGTTGCCGCTTCTGTATCAGATCCGTTAGTTTGTTTGCTTTTATCAGATTGTTCATGCATGGATGAAAGTTATGCGCCAACTCTACATGCGGCTATTCTGAGCTTAAATTCGGATCCATATGTAGGTGTTAAAGAGATAACGGGTTATCGCAAACCCTTCCACTGTAGGCTACAATTTTCAGACGCTTCCTTTTGATGCTGTGAAGATGATGCCTCGGAAAAGATGGCTTGCTCGAAATGGAAGCACACCCACCGGGTATAGAGTCCAATGCATAAGTCGGAATGATTTAAAATAGCTACGTAATGCCCCAGCGCTTTTGCTTTTCTGATCAAGCCAACGACTCTATTTCATAATAGAAGTCCGCCTTATCGTATTCATAAATGACCGATTCCGTTTACTCCATTTTACTGACTCGAGTCAATGCGCTGGGGTGTATCACAAACATTGACGCATAATCGTTGCTACTTGGCGTGTCCATTCACCAAAAAAAAAAACCATGGCAAAGGAGCGTCCGAGTTACGTCGATGATCGTCACGGAGCAAAGTATATAAATCCATGGAAGGCATAAAGCACCTTTCATTCGGAATCCACGAATGGAAATGATTTCCTTTTGGAGCAAGTTGGATTTCAATACAGATAACAGACTCGGTGCAGGTATTGTTTTCTTTTTGATAAAGTAACATGGATGGGATAAAAGACATACGCTGGGACAGATGACTTAACGTCTCTTGATGTAGATTGCAATCAATGCGACAATAAGAGCCAGCTTCTTGAACGCACCCTTGTAAGCCTTGATCTTGAGGCTCAGTGGCGAGGTAACCATCAGCATGCGCATCATGTTGGTGCGCTTGTCGCTGTATGGAGGGTAACGGACTGCGATGAGACTCTCCATTCCCAAACTCTTGGTCATCACCGAACGCTCGTGCGTGAAGGTTCTGTAGGAACGTTCGCCGTGGTACGAACCAATGCCGCTGTTGCCGATGCCACCGAAAGGCAGGGAGTACTCTATTACACAAAATGGTAAGCAAAAAAGCACCAAAAAGGAAAAATGAGGTGCTTACCAGCTTGGTGCATCAAGCAGTCGTTGACGCAGACACCGCCGGATTGAGTGTTATCCAAGACTACAACGAACCAAACGAATTAAAAAAACCCATCTTTCGCGACTATACACACAGCATGCACGTACTCTTCTGAGCAAGCTTCTTCTTGTTGGTGAATGCGTAGAGCACAAGGGGAGGCAAGCTGCGATGCATGCCAACAATAAGTCCATGCTTATCCGTTAAATTCCCATACCACTTACTTTTGGTTAACCATGTGGATGGCGTCATCCAAGCTCGAGTAAGGGATGACGGGAAGAATGGGGCCAAAGATCTCGTCGCCCATCAGCACCTTGTCCTTGAACTTGACATCGGTCAC
Organism: Fennellomyces sp. T-0311; assembly: GCA_025266875.1. NCBI lineage: Eukaryota > Fungi > Mucoromycota > Mucoromycetes > Mucorales > Lichtheimiaceae > Fennellomyces > Fennellomyces sp. T-0311. The sequence goes on along the minus strand of JALLLT010000005.1, from coordinate 1,297,753 downwards.
GAGGGTAGGAGCAATGTAACGGTCCTGGACATCGTACTCGCCACCGAACGCAATGGCGCCACTTTCGCGGTTCTGCAACATACCGGCAATGCGGGCCACGTGGCGTTCAGAAACAATGCGGGCATAGTTGGGAGATTGCTTTGGATCGTCGCCGAACCACTTTTTGACGGTATTGCGGAACGCATCGGCAAAGGCATCCATCTTTTCCTCGGGCACCAACACGTAATCGACGGCGATACAAATCTGGCAATACGTTTAGATGTGTGTGTCTGTGTATGTGTTGGCGTTGTAAAGAAAAAAAAACTCACCTGACCGCAGTTGTAGAACTTGCCAAAACCAATGCGGTTAGCAACGACTTGAAGATCAGCGTCGGGCAAAATAATGGCAGGCCTATTTTGGCAATTAGTGACCGAGAAGCACTTTATATTTCCTTGTGCGACTTACGACTTGCCACCCAATTCTAAAAGACACTAGTCAGTACACGCGCACACACTTTTTTTAATAGAACGCGTTTCGACTTACCCAGAGTGACACCTGTGAGGTGCTCGGCAGCGGCCTTCATGACGATCTTGCCGACCTGAGGGCTGCCGGTGTAGAAAATGTGATCAAAGTGGTACTTTAGCAATTCTGTGGTTTCATCCACGGCGCCATTGATGACGCGGTAACAATGGTTATCCAGGTACTTGGGGAAGAGCTCGGTGATCAAGGCCGCGGTGTTCGGGGAGATCTCCGAGGGCTACGGTTCACATGTCAATATCATTGAACAGTCGGCTCATAGTTCTCATGTAATACCTTCAAGATGACTGTGTTACCGCCAGCAATAGCACCAATAACAGGGACCAGCGCAAGCTAATTACATCGGAATGACAACGGTTAGTATCAAGGCGCACGCGCTTCATTGTGCGATGCATGTATACCTGGACAGGGTAGTTCCAGCAGCCTGATATCGTCATTGCGTTAGCATTGCAACGGGTCTCAAGCGTGTGTCAAATTGGCTTACCGAGGACAAGAACAGCACCAAGGGGTTCCTTGCGGATGACGAGGTTGTCCATGGCGTTCATGTTCAGGCGGGGCTTGACCTTTTCATCCTTGGCGAGGGAGTCGAGGTTCTGCAGACGAGACAATGAATATACAACACATGCTTTTTTTTAGTGGTCGTTAATTACATCGAGGAAGTAAAGGCATTCTTCCAAAACGGGAGCAATATCACCGCTGAGCGCTTCCACGCGCGGTTTGTTCATATCCTTTGCAAGAGCTTCATAGAAACGTTCTTCGTTGTCGTGGACGAGGTCATACAGACGTTGGATTTGTGTTTTACGGAACTTGAGGCTGCGCGTCTTGCCTGTTGTACGAATGAGGCCATGTTGCAAAAGGTAGAAAAAAAAAACTTACCGGTGCTGAAGACACGGCGCACAAGATGCACGCTGTCCTCAATGGAGTCATAGGAGGTATAGGTGAGTACGGAGGTCATGGTTCTGAATGGAGTTGTGGAGAAAAGGAATGAGAATCAAAAGACTGAGGCGATGAGAAAAAAAAAGAAAAAGAGTTTCTGCTGACAGAAAGTTCGCAGGAACCTTTTAAGGCAAATTCGTGCTTACGGTTGCAATGGCTCGCCCCGCCTGCGCTCTTTAATATTAAACGGCTCTATTGGCTCGTGCCGCTTGCCATCGAAAACTAAAGGAGCAGGTCCACATCAGCGTTTGTGGAGCCCCGGATTACTTTTGTACATGTGATAATGTATCATCGCATTTGTGTTGGCGCTTTTCCCATGCCTTCCATGCATATCTATTTTGCAAGAAGAAGCTTACATGCGTGTGACAAACAAAAAGGGCCGACTTGCTGCCTTTCTAGCCGCATCATCGTCCGGATGGCCTACTGACTTGATGACATTGCTCCAATGTGGCACACAGCGGCTCATGTTCCCCGTGGGCGTATGGATCGTGCGGCTTGATGGCCAACAATGTCGCCTCCACTTGCATGCTGTAACCTGAAGAGTATGACTTTTGGTTGTTCCGTCACATTGGCAACGTTTGCTCTATGGCGACTGTTCGTTTTTCGACGCCAATGAAACACAAGCTCCTTGGCGTCCTGACAGTACCCAGGGGATCGATGGTCGCTGTCGAAACTTTTCAAATCGTTTGCCATACTCTTCACTTTGGACACACTCAGGCAAAGGGTCTTTGGGTTGCAAGCGAACCAACTTTTTTTTTCTAGAAAAGGGTCATACAATGGGCCCATGGCTATACCAAAGCCTATTGCCCTGATTCTTTTTCGATACCGTCAACTGGCTTTCTGCAAATGCTTGTTCCCAAAAAATAAATGCGGCGAGCGGAGAAGCGCTTTTTTTGTTTCCTTTGAGCTCTTTGCTATGAAATTGACAACAGAAGTACTGTCGCAGTGGTACGATAAGCCGCTTGCAGAGATCACCGAGATCAATGCTTCCAAGAAGGATATTTCCTCAATGGACGATCTTTCCGAGTGTGCCGCCTTGCGAAAACTCAATCTTAGCGTCAACGCGTTGTCAAGCAGTTCACTTGCGCCATTGAAAAACCTGACTGCATTAACATTGCTCAACCTGTCAAACAACAGTCTGTCTTCCTTGGAAGGTCTAAGCGATCTACCCAAACTTACTGGTAAACGAGTTTATGAGAGAGAGTGGTTTTTTTTTCTGTAACGCGCATGTAGCTCACGCCCTTCTTTAAAGTTCTCAACGTGAGTCGCAATCAATGGAACCGGATCGATCCTGCTGTCACCACGTTCGCGAACCTAAAGGCGCTTATTCTCAATAACAACAGTATCCGAAAAGTGGATGCGGATCAAATAGCGTCGTTGAAGGGTCTCAACACGTTAGGTAAACGTCGTTTATTGTTGCTATGGTGTTTTTTTTTTAAAAAAAAATACTCATGTGATCTGCATAGTGTTGTCACATAACGCGATCAAAACGTTGCCATCGTTACCGGCATTGACTAATCTGGCAAAGTTATCCTTGGGCCACAACCAAATCCAAGAGCTGCCCGACTTTTCCTCCAACACAGCACTCAAAGAGCTCAGAGTGAACGACAATGCGATTTCAAAGATACCAGATACCCTGCGACACTGCAGCTCGCTCGAGATTCTCGACTTGGGCAATAACAATTTGAAGACGTGGAAGTAAGTGACCCAACGGTTGGGAATCGAGAAATATGACTTACAATGTGAACAGGGAACTGGCAGCTCTTGGATCTCTTCTGCAGCTGACAAACCTCAATTTGAAGGGCAACCCGATTGCAGAAAAGGACAATTATCAAACTACGGTAAGTTGGGAGAAAAAAAGAAGTTTAACACGTGGGCAATGAAAACTGAGAGAGAGGATAGATCCGGAATTTGGTGCCGTCGCTTCGTATTCTTGATGGTGAACGCTTTGACGCCAAGTTCCTCGAACGACGAGAAAAACAAATGGCCAATCCCAAATTGGTGGAGAAGAAACAGCGTCTGAAACGTGAACGATTGGCCAAAGAACACGAAAAGTTGATGCAGGAAGCAGAGAAGGAGGATAGGATGCAAGTGGATCCACCACCAAGGAAGAAGCGTACTCGATTCGACGATGAGACAGTCGCAAGTCGCGCAAAGAAGCAACGTCACGAAGACAACGATACGACGCCAATCAAAAGAACCAAAAAATCCGCAGCCGAAAAGGTGATCAAAACAAGTGTTGACGAAAAGAAGGTTGTTGCAAAGGCAGTCAAGAAGAAGGTCGACTCAGTGGAAGAACCAAAGGAAGTGAAAAGGAAAAAGACGGTCAGCAAGGTATCAACCGAACCCAAGAAGCGTAAAGAGTCCGTGGCTGGTCAAAAGACAGAAAAGAAACGCAAGGATGGCGATCAGTTCTTTGTCAGTGACGCAGCTGCTGAGCAGGAAGGTGAAAAACAATCGGTTCGGGCGGTTTCGGATGCAATGCGGCAACGGTCTGGTGTGGTTGGCGTTGTGGAAATGACAGCAAATCAAAAGAAGGCCGCAAAGTCGAATGTCGATGTGGTGGATGTATTGCTCAACCAAAAGGAAAAGGAGACGGGCACTGGATTGGACGTGGGAGGATGGGACGATTAGTTTCATACGCATTACTATTCTGTATATACACATAATTAAAACGCATATTGCATAATGACAGTGCTCGCTTTGGATCATATAAACAACACTTTATTATGCAGATTCGCTGGGCCTGTTGGCGATGAAGGTGACCTTTCCCTTTGCGCCCACCTCGGCATAGTACGTAGGCACACCGTTGATCGACTTTCCACTGGCATAGCCTGGATGTTGCTTTCGTTTTGAGGAATAGGCATGTGTATAGTTCTCTGCCGGAGCAGCAGGGAACAGTGCTGATGGCTCGAATGCTTGGGTAAGTGAGTCATTGGCAGCAGCCAGCGCATTCATACTAATAACCATTGTTCAATGAACCTTTTTGCTTTTTAAACTGCATATATAAAGAAAACTCACATTCTAGCCTTTTCGAAGCGTGGCTCCACTCTTGATGCCAAGTACATATCACCGGGACCCTTGAGACGCACAAAATCCTATGATACAATAAAGTGAGTGAAAGTTACTTTCAAGACTGGCGGATCGACATACGGGTGCACCCAAGATGTAATTACGCAGTGTCTTGAGAACGCTGTTCATGTACTGCAATCGGGGCTGCATCGATGGACTATCGGCGATGTTTCGAACGAACGTGTACTTTCTGAGGGGCGATCGTGGTGAAGGAATGAGAGGGTTGGCGGGGTGCAGTTTGGTTGGCTCGGTTCGTACATCCCACATCACAAGGTTTCTATCATATTGACATGAGTCTCTCTCTCTATTCGGAAATGGATCACTTCTTACCTTGGGTTCACCAGGTATTCTTCGCCTGCACTCAATGACAGCCGGTATAGTCCACCATAATGCGAAACTGCGATGGTTCCTGGACCGCTGACGGTGTGCACGAGCTTGTTGACAAGACCCTGCAAACTAAAATCAATATACACCGTCTCCGTAGCTGGTCTGTTCAACTCACCGTATCTTTGCCCTTGACGCCGTTCAGTCCCAAATCAAGCGTAACTTTTTCTGTCTTTGCTAAAAAGGCGTCTCTTCTCAAAGCATATTTGGTGCTACCACGAATATTGACAATGGCGATTTCACCGATACGTTTGGGCGCCAGCAGGATATCGCCAGCGCTTTGTTTCGTGTAGTACTGTCAATCGCAGCGTTAGATCAAATCGATGAGGTGTTTTTGAGTCATTGCTCACCTTTTGGAAGAACATGGGTTCGCCGACAAGCTTGCCAGCAACTGCCTTGACTGCCGAGTTATCGTCGAGTGAGAGTTTTGATGTAACCTACACAAGTTTTGTTGTCAGGGTGACGCGCTTCTCGTTGAATCTATGGAAACCACGTACTCGGCTAGACGCACCAACCGCTGATCCTGTTGCTGCAGTGATTTCCGTATCCGGCGGAAGCTATCCGTAAAGTCAGTTGGAATTCAAAAGTGTCACCGCAGTTCGTTTACCTTGATCAAAAGGGCGGATCCTGAGCGTAAAAAAAAGGTTACTCTACCTGTGAAACGACGGAAACTATGCAAGAAAAAATAAAACACGTACCCACTCCCGAGGATATCACCTCAAACAAGGGCTCGGCGGTACTTTTCGAGGCGGCGTCTATGGAATAGTTTTAACTACGCAGACAAGGTATTGGCGAACATACGCGCTACCTTGACCAATAGACGAAATGCCACTCGAAGCTTGGCTGGTCGACGACGTGTGTTGGAATGACTTTAGCGAACGATCGACGGTTTGGACGCCAGTAACATGAGCGACTTGATGTTCAGGCTGAGCTGCTTCGTGATACGCGAGTCCTACATAAGTCCTGTACTGCTGCTGAACGATTGCCCGCAATGGGGCATCCAACATGCGCGTACGCATAAATGCCATTGCTTATTATGTTATTTGAAAAGAGAGTGCCCCCAGGGCGGTAAACGAGCGATGGCTCAAAATTTGTAAAGTGGAAATCTGGGCAATGTCCGACGGGCACTCGTTATTCCTTTTAAAACTTGTTTAACTTTAAAAATGGCTTCAGTAAGCGGTGTGATTAGCAAGGGGCTCCCAAGCGACTTGACATTGACTTGAACCAGCTAACGTTGAAAGCGAATCAGCAGGAAAAAGTAAAAAACTTGGTCGAGTTTACGGGCATGAGGTACACCTAAACTTGCAACTAAAAGAGTCCCCCACCCCCCACTGACTTGTTCGCAGTGACCATGAGGCTGTTCAGCGGCTGAAGAGTGTCAATTGGGATGTCAATGTTGCTTTGAATGCTTATTACGAGTCTGGAGGCGGTGAGGCAGCGATGGTTGCGCCTTCCACTGGATGCGATATCCGAACGGTGGAGCGAACATACTCAACGTACCGAGGTAAACGATCCAGAACCCTTCTTCTTTTTGTTATCAAACTGAACACGCAGCAGATCCAGATAGCAAGGAAATGATCATGATTGACGGAACAATGAAGCTTTGCAATGACTTGGATATCGAACCAACACAGCTAGAGTTCTTGCTCGTTTCCTATCATCTCGGATCAGAACGTATGGGTGAATTCGGCCACAAGAACTTTGTCCAGGGCATGATCCGGCTCCAGTGCGACACCATTCCAAAGTTAAGACAAGCCTTACCGTCCCTCCGCGAACAGATGAATGATCCAGAGAGCTTCCGAAAAGTCTACAGCTATGCCTTCCTTCTTGGCCGGCAGACTGGCCAAAAGAGTCTGTGTACGTGTTTTCGAGATGCGTTGCTGCGAAAAAAAACCTTAACCCACTCACACGCCCATCGTAGCCTTAGAAGCCGCCGTCGAGTTGTGGCGTTTGTTGTTGACCGGTCGATTCAGCTTTCTGGAAAACTGGATCACATTTTTGGAAGTGAGTGCGCGTTGTTGTCATCGAAACGCCGCTGTGGGGATTCTGATCTGTCCACTCATGTAGGAAAAGCATGGAAAAGCCATCTCTCGCGATACCTGGAGCCTGGTAAGTTTGGATCGAGCTCTGTTGCGCGATACGGACACACGGGTTAATTATGCTGCGGGAAAAAAAACAGTTTTATGATTTCGCTAGTCAGCCAGACATTGACTTTAGCACGCACGACTCGGAGGGTGCTTGGCCCATCCTGATCGACGAGGTAAAAAGAATTCACTGCTCTGACTAAAACGCGCGTATTTTTGCTGATTGCGTTGAATTGTAGTTTGTCGAGCATATGCAGCAGCAATCCTAAATTTGGTCGAGATACCTTTTTCCTTTGCTGGTGGTGATAGCGCAACAACTTTAAACGATACCTCAAACACTTGTAGATGTGCCATAATAAAGTCAGGCATTGTCTTATTCACGATGGATGTTGGCTTCGAATATCCATAGTAGTCCTCTTTTTTGCACAAAAAATAAACAAACGCGTCTCGTGTTCTTCATAATCACCTCAGCCCAGTACGTATGCGGCGCTCTCTCACTTGGTACTTTCATTTCCCCTAAATTGTGGTGTACGTAGCTCCAGTTATGCTCCCCCGTACCTACGTGTGTAAATGGACGTTGATACTAACAAGGCACCACATGGTTTGATAGGAAGAGTGCTGCACGGCCCATCATAGGAACCTGAGCAATAAATACGCCAGCGTTGTTCAGCTTGTACCTTCATGCGTCATGCTCAGTACGTTCACTAATAAGGTGCGTAGTGCGTTGAAGCAAAACTAAGAAAAAATTGGTGGCACTACATATTAATACAGAGTAGTGTTTTTGTGAGTGTGCCAGACAAGCGATGGATATAGTAGGTCCCGGCCACATCCACCGGTTATTCCCTTGAATAGAGTGATAGACAGCGAGCACATGGAATTATGGGTGAGCGTATGGCTTTTTCTTGAAAATACGTATGTTGGACAGTTTATTCGATGATAAACTCTTTGGGTTCAGCACAAAGAGGGGTAAATAAACGATCTAGAAATTCATGAGGGTGTTCGGGGGTTTCCTTGCGACGGTAGATCTTGAGTAAAATAGAACCAACAACTTTGTAGAGTTGGCTGCTGGTCGATTTCTTCAAAACCGGCAACATGTAGGCGTGACAGAAACCAGTATTTGTTTTAAAACCGAAAGGATCAACATAATATCTAGTAAACCCTGCGATGTCGAATAGCATTGCTGGAATAATACACTCTTCGCAATCTTCGGTCAGCGAAAGTGGCAAAATGGGAGAAGTAAAAGTTGGTTGGTCGGTTTTCCAATAATGTGTAGCGTAAAAGCCTGCAAAAACAAGCATTCGCCATTGACTCAAACCTTGGAGAGACTTCGCCTTGTTGCCACGTGCTCGTTCTTTGCGCTTGTCGCCAAAGTAGCTGTAAAGAGGGTCATCGTATCGCTTGAGGCGAATACTATGGAACCGGCAGGTGATGTGCAAGTGCGAATGATCGTCCATATGATATGTCTGGTATTGGTCCAGTGTAATTTCGGCTACGGGATACGGGGAATGCAGTCCGGCAACACCTGTCCATGAAGGAAGATCATAAGAGCTGAATGTGGCGGGCGATATAGGCAGGGTTTTTATGCCTTGTTCGTCCGAAACCGACCGCATACCAAAACACATTATAGAAAGATCCCGTTGGACCAGTCGTCGATAAAATCCGTGAGCCATTGTTACAATGTCGATATCGTAATCCATATCGATGGATACTACGTCGCTGAGAATATTTGCCAGTGAAAATATCTTGTCGTGCTCTTTGCTACTTGTCCGTGAATGCGCGTAATAAAGAATCTGGCTCGCGCTTTTCACATTTTGGTCCTTGTATCCAAGCATGTGGGTTGTAAAGTAATCACACTGCTTCAAAAATATAGTTGCGTGGTCTCGAGTTCTGAGGTACCACGTATACGCATTTTGACCAACTACCAAAATATCTGTTGACATCATCAATTCCTCAAGGGTCCAGCTGCGCGTGAACCACAATGAACTATATATTCGTTCAAAGCACTTCACTTCTGCTGGGCTGGTTCGTCCAGTTATCGGCCATAAGAAAGTACTTTGGAACGTGGTTATGGCAAATTCCGGAATAAAAACAACCGTAAAGCGTGCGCTGCTGTAGATAAGATGCATTTGCTTGATTTCGCGTCGCTTCTCTTCTTTGTTTGTCTGGTCGATGCATACTTTGTCGTACCACAGATAGTCAATTTTATGATCCTTGCAAATTTGCTGAAGAACACCTTCAAAAGTCACTTTCTTTGTGCCTAATGTTTTCGGTTTTCCTGTAAACCACATCAAAGGCGGAAACGCCATTTGGTACGTAATTTGGTGGTGTGGCTCATCAACACAGACGGAGTCGCCGTTCTCGGCTGTGACAATTTCACCTGATTGCTCCCAGCAATACGATAGAGTACAATATCCGTTTTTCGCTTCGGTGCCAGGGACCTTTTGCCAATCGGATGCTCGAATAAGCCATGTAGGTCTGTATATCCCCCCAGCTCGTTTTGATTTTGTCCAAACGCTGGGATGGAGACGGTTTGTCACAAGCTGTGGAGTATGATACTCGATGTACATTTTGGGAATAATGTCTTGGACAATCTATCTGTGCGTGTAATTATACGCTGGTTAAACTTTACTGCGATGTATACTATGTTACTATACCGTAGCTGATGATGCTTCGTTGCGGGCGGTGAAGTAGAGAGCAGCCAAAAAAAGTGCAGAGAAAAAGAAAAAGCTATATAGGCTCCCTTCTCTTGTACAGCAAAGTGTAACATTTGCTACCAAGCCATAAACTTTAATTGCCATGGACGCAAGTGGCGCAATCCGGTATTTTGTCAACAGAATCTCACGACCAACTCGTCGAAACAATGTTCACATTACCTAGCGACATTGTGTTTGAGATTTTCTCTTACCTGAATAAAGAAGATTGTCTGGTGTGCATGGCTGTCTGCCGCGATTGGTACGGATTCACTCCGCAGTACGCACAATCTATATGGATGGAATTGCAACTCGATCCACGAGATTTGTCTGTGACACATGGACGCCGCGAACGTTGTCTTGGAAGCCATGTTGAAACTGTCACTATTGGATCCACCGAGCTTCTCAATGAGGAATCATACATGTATGCACTTATGCAAAAGCTTCAGGACTGGGGATGCACTGGAGTCACGTCTCTTGGTAAGATAACTCTGTTGGATGTTATCCAATATTCTCTAACGATACGGTGTACACTATCAGAACTGTTGCGCTGGAGTATCACCGATCAAGCCAAGTTCCTCAGTTCGCTAGCACAACTGGCACCGCATTTGACACACTTGAAGCTGACAGAGAGCCAATCCAGCATTATGCCGACATTTATACTGGATACTTGCTCAGAACTTACACATTTTTCATGCCGAGAATGCAATTTCCTAGTAACAAGTGATGATATACAATCGTCCAAAAAAGGAATCGATTACCCCTCAAAGATCACACATCTGGTGTTGGACGCTATTATGGAAGAGAACCAGATCGTACGCGTTTTGAAGAGGTGCCCTGAATTGCGATCGCTCATTGGCATAGGGAACCACCCACGGCCGAGATTCTCGAGCGGTTCCATTTCCACGAATCTCGACTTGGTTTTTTCTTGGTGTCCCAAGATAACTGTCCTCAGAATGAGCCAGACTAACTATAGCAATCTTCTGCGGGTTGCCGACGATCCAAATGCCTACATTAGCGACCAACCTGGGCTTCGTTACTTTAATGCATATAGCACAGAAAGCCTGGATGATCAATTAGCCCGACACTTGACAAGAAATCAACGCACTTTGGAATTTCTCTCCATCCGCAAAACTGGGATGAATATTTCCTTCATGTCTGCAATTTCATCGCTCAAGTTACCAAAGCTCCGTACAATGATATTCAGAGCCAGTCACTGTAATGCAAACCCTCTCATTGCCCTGCTCAATCACTGCCCCTCGTTAGAGATTCTTGACTTGGACTTCTCGTTCGATTTACTTGCAGTGACTCATCCTCTGGATACAATGCATCGATTACGTGTCTTGTTCTGGAGAATGTCACAGCTTCCATATGGATTTTCACTCAACGCCATGCTCAACAATGTCCCTGCCTTGGAAAAGTTGGTTATAGCGAACTTTAATGGATATTTCAAGCTGCCGACGGAATTTACAGGCCTGAAGCGATTGAAACATCTTGAAGTGAATGGTAGTGGATCCGATCATAACCATACCGCATCAGAAGTCAAAGCAGGTACGACTCATCTATTCGACTACCTGGCTAGAAACGCAAGTCTTGAAGTGATTCGATTTTCGATTGCGTTCGCCCTCGATTGCAATATACTCCAAACAATCGCCACGATACCAACTCTCAAAGTCCTGGACATTTACTTGGAAACAGATTCTCTGCATGGTGTGTACCTAGCAGAATTCATTCGGACCCTCAGCGAAACGGCTATCGAGTCACTGGTGTTTCGTAATATACGTCGATTGCCGTATATTGTGCTTGACAGTATCGCAGATTTACCACAACTAACTGCGTTCGCTGCACGATGGGATGGGTATATCGCCTACGCGACACGGATTAGCAAAGAAGGACTACAGCGACTACTGTCCAAAAAGACACTGTTGACTATTATGTCGTTTGACAATCCGGTTATTGCCGGAGAGAATGGAAATCCAATTTCACCAGAGCAAGTGAATGCCCTGGTAAATCAAGAAACTGTGCAAGATAGTGATGCTTACAGTAAGGGCCGTTGGGATGTTCAACTATCATATCGTAATCAGTATAGTACTCAAAAGCTCTCTAATGTAACCATAAGGCGTGAATGAATAATATAGTCTGCTGCTGTATGTCCCACATAACAGCATGCATTTTTCCGGTCACTATTTTCCGTCTCTTATGCTGTGGCTCATTGGTATCGTCTTCAAGTACTGAAAATATCTAAGCATAACTGACAATGCAGGCTGACGAAGGATCAAACAAGATAACTTATAAAGGTCTAGCGGTCATACATTTTAAGAACATTTGGTATACTCCAGTGACAGATTGTCCATGAGGTTATAGATACAAGTTATATGAAGGAACGGTGTGTGATGCATTATGTTCGATTTAGAGATTTTTTGATGCCAAATAAATCAGGTGCAGAAAGCTTTCTTAGCAACGTATTTGGTTCACGTACACACGCGACATGATGGTTTGGAGATGAATGACGCGTGGTGTAATTGATAGCCGCTAATAGAACCACCAAAGCAAATGAGATACCATAAATAGTACGTCGCTGCTTGGTTGCTAGGTTACCGAGCATGGTAACATATAAAATGGGGGTTTTACCTCGCGCACACCAAATTTTTACCTCGCGCACACCAAACCACCCAGTCACTTTAGTAAAATGTGCTGAGAATAGAAATCACCTTGCGCACACCAAATCACCTTGCGCACACCAAATTCAGTCAAAAGTTTTTTGCTTAAGATCATCAGATCAAAATGTCATTAATGGAGTCCATTACCAAAAAAACTTACTTGAACCGGGAGCAACTTTACGCGGACCTTAAGGCAGTGGCTAAAGAGGGAGGCTTTACTGTAAAAATTGGTGCAAGCAACATGAACCCTAACCAAGGCACGGTGAAAACGAATTTTATTTGTGGTCATGGTGGTGAGGCTCGTGGTCACCGCACTAAAAAACAGTTGGGAGCCGGGAATGATGAGAAAGAATCGTATGAAGTCAAGAAAATGGTAGTTACGAAAAATAAAGATATCTATAAAGCCGCCCATTTATATGTGAATCTGTGTCTGTAGAATGGCGGTGAAAACAAAATTGGCGATACAGCATGTAATGACGATACAGAAGTGCTCGAGGAGGTTGACATATTTATTATACTATATTATGTATACAAGTCAACGTGACTTTTGTTACTTACTATTACTTATCAATCCCACAAGTCCTGGCAAGTCCCGCCAAGTCCAGCGGGTCTTGAAAAAATTGGGTCATTATGGCTGCGTAAAACCCTGAGCCAGGGTTAATATGTGCATATTTTGTCCCCAAGTCCTGTGCAATTTTACTGGCTAGACACGCTTATATTTTTTATGCATTTGAGGAAGAGCTTGATCGATCCATCTTGGGATGGCCATCGTAAGGAAGGATCCATCTAATTTATCCTGTCATTCATTGAATGTATTGAGTGAACTTCATATTGTGTTTGTAGTATATGCCAAAAAGTGCTTTTTTTATTATTATATGAACGAGAACGATGCGAAAAATATTTTTAAAGAGGAGGCATCTCTACATTTTGCCATGTCTCTTTATTGTCACCCATCCAGTTCAAGGATTTCTCCTTAATCAGCCCACGGTGGCACCACTCAGCCTTTGGGTGCGTGCGCCAGTACTCAACCATATCCAACACATTAGCTGGTTCCTGTTGCTGCAAGCCGTGGTGCTCGATGAATGCTTTGATCCCGTCGACAACGCGCTTTCTCCGGCTGAACTTCTTCATTTGATCCTTTCGCCACGCAGTACCCCACTGAAGTTCCAGGTCCTTGATAGCAGGATGACCGGACAAACCGTCGTGATATTCACGCCAAAGATCCTGTACAGTCTTCACGCCGTCGCTTATTCTGTAGAATGGTGGCTGGGGGGTGGAAGAGGTGTCGACAAAGGACGAAGCAGCAGCAGCAGTGGAAGTGAACGGTGCCGTGGAAGCAGGAGGAAAGGACGTCGAAGCAGAGGCAGTAGTGGAAGTAAGTGGCGTTGTGGCAGGAGGAAAGGAGGCCGAAGTAGTGGCAGGAGTAGAAGTGGATGGTGTCCATTGCACCGAGATCGTGAGACGTCCATTTGCAAGGTCACCCATGAACTGGTTGAACACTTGCGTATGCTCTTCGAGCGACTCCGTAATGCGATTCAGTCGTTGAGATATATCCGCGTACATCTGTTGAAGGTACGTATGCAAGTGCGGCATTGCTCTAGACAGGGTGAGATCCTCTGGTGGTGGGGAATCGTCAATGGATCTTTCGAGGTTACTGGAAGTTCAAAAGATACTTAGTAAGTATGTATATCTTCTACAACTGGTATTATACTTACGCTGCAAAATCCAGGTAACTTGGATCTCTGAAGATGTCTGCTTTCCAAATAGATAAGTGCGGGTGGCGTTTCCTCATCGGCACGGAATCCTGCAAGAATGTTATACGTAAAGCACGTAACATCTTCAGGAACCCATCGGCGGCAACACTCCCATCACCTTGGCCTTGGTTAATTCTCTCTTGTCGCTCCTCAATCCAAGGGAAAACTTTTTGCTGCAATGACTCGGGGGGTTGGACGGTATCACGGGGCAACCAGAAAGTCTTTCCGTTGGGATCAAACTTTGCCATAGCTCGCAACAGACGCCGTGGTAGGTTTGTCAGATATGATCCTTCCATCGCATCGTTTGTCCACCGCCCAGCTCGTCGAATCGCAGAATCACCGGCCTCGCCCAGATCAGCCATTTTTGCACCCGACTTTCTACCTGCGTGCGTAATAGATGTTGATCTGATATTGCACTCGTTGAACGCCTTCTTGAAAGCTCTGGAATGAGCAGCTGGCGTCATACTTTGGGTGAGGTCGACAGAATCACGGCTCTCGCTACTGCACAGCTTGATATCGAACCAGTCTTCACGCTCCATCATTTTGGGAAAGTCTTCCTTGCGAACGTGCCAGCGGTAGAAAAAGTAAAGACCGAGTGCCATCCAAAGACAAGTTTCAACCTGTGCACATCGAATGGCTGATCCGTGCTCGACTTTACCAAACTGATTTGTCTTTCCATGAAACAAAAGCAGAACCAAACAAGGGCATTGGATATCAGGCGTAGGTCCTTCTCCTTGGAGGGGAATCGTGTGGATGTCGGCAAACTCGAGCTCTCGAACATTGTCGCCACGCATGAGCGCAAAGTGCGACACAAGCATCATGACTGCATTGCGATAGTGCTCGGGCTTGTCCTTCACCAGAAAGTAATCGATGACTCTAGTCAATTCTTCCATTGTTGAGTACCCATCCAAAATGGACCCGGCAGCACGGTCTTCATAGTTTGTTTTGCGTCTCTTGGCTTGCTTTTTCTTGGAGTTTTTAAGCAGTGACTTGACGTCTGGAATTCGCGGATGGTTGGTCACAGTGTTCGTGTTGTTGCTACATTGGTCGTGAAAGAGCTTGGTGATCGCACTAACGTACTGTTCGATGGAGCTAAAGCCGAGTACGTTCTCTCGGTCAGCGGCCAGTTCTGGGTCGTCAGTATCCGCTTCACCACTTGGGTCTTCGTTGGTAACACCTTCCGATTGCTTTTCGTGCGTAGATCGACGGAGCCTCGTAAGGACCTGTATACGTAGAAGAGTATATAATATATGAGCGAAAAGTTCATATACATCTGCTTCTGTACTTACATATTCTTCCAGAAATAGGTGCAGTTTGTCGCCGTTGACTTGATAACGAGTAGTGACTTGGAAGGGCTTTGTGTCGCACCATGAACAAAACTCACTCATTTTTGGATAGTATGCAAGCTTGGTGGAATTGGGACGAAGCGCCTGCGTCGTGGCTTGCGTACGCTGTCTTGATTGTTGCATGGCCAGGTTCATTTCAGCGACATTACGAGGACCAGGTCTATGGGCCGGTTGGCTGCTAGTCTGGTCTTCAACAGGCTCCTCAGATGGCGAGGGATTGAGGTTGTATAAAGCAGATACGTATTCGTGTTGTTGTTTAGGCATGGTAGATGATACAAGGCGTGTACGCAGAATAGATGAATTGTGATTATCGAGCCCTTACAGAAAGCTAGCTTATATATCTTCCCCTTTCCCAGCATAAGGCTCAGCCTCCTAGAAGACCTCATCCCTCCGCAGGCTCAGCAGGCTCATCAAGTCCTTCTTCGCATTGATACGCCTTAAATCAGCCTCACTCATTCAAAGAAGTATTAAATTACTGCGGCCTGCGGCGCAGCTCAGCGCCTCACCCAGCCTTCCTTTGCATCATTTTTGTACACTCTTTTCCGTCATATGTTCGACGCGCTTTTTTAAATAGAATGTTGTATATTTTTATTTACTATCATTCAATTTTTTAGACTGATACTATAATTTTTATTATGAAAGTTGCTTCAGCGATTACGATCTGTCAAAAGCTTCTGCGCTACCGCGCGGGTTATGTGCCCAATTTGGAAAGATGCATACGGGATTCAGGTCCGCTCGTGGCTGAGGACTCGCGTCCAGGACGCACAGGAAGTCCGCTTTATATGCCCTACATAATGTAGGGTGTCAAAGAAGGGTCTCATAAGTGCAGCAATGGAGTTGTGAAAAAGAACCCCATTCGTCCCTCTAAGAAAATCGGCTGTCCCTGGCTAGTTTATGCATCCCAAAAGAAATCCGACGGTCTTTGGAGGGCAACCCTTAAATGTTCTGAGCATTCCCATCCTATGGCGACCAGTAAGCTGGTCTACCACGAATACCGGAACGATGATCCAGAGAAAAGGGCTGAGATTATCGAAATGTCTGAAAACATGCTCACACCTGCTCAGATCTTGCGCCAAACGGCCGGAGCGAATGGTGAGCAGACACAGATACCCAAAGATGTGTATAAAATCAGGGAAGAGGTGGCACGAGCGATGAAGCAGTCTGAAGCACGTACTCTTCATGACTATCTTAAAAGCCATGGGTATCTATTGCGTTACAGCAAAACCGAAGATACGATCGACAAGCTTTTTGTGACGCACAAGAAAAGTATTGAGCGGGCCAGACGGTTTAGTGAGGTCATTGTTCTCGATGCGACCTACGAAACTGTGACGAACAAAATGCCTTTGGTCAACATTGTCGGTATCGATAACCTCGCGTCCAACCAATCGTCCAAGTCGCTTCGATCATTTTACATTGGTTCGGTCTTAATTTCAAACGAAAAAGAGGCGTCCTACGAATGGTTGCTGAGACAGCTAAAGTCTGTCGTTTTCGATAATGGCGCGATCAACCCAGGCATCTTTGTCACTGACGATGACAAGGCTCTAGGTGCAGCTCTACGTGCAGTGTACCCGGACACTCCTCATACGTTATGTGCATGGCACATTAAAAAAAACTTTGAAACCCATCTCTCCAAGGGCTTTACACGCGATTCCGAAAACTATGTAGAGATCCTTGGTGCCGTCGATAACATGATATGGGGACGTTCCACTCAAGATTTCGATGACGCTATTGCTACGTTCAGAAGGTTGATTATCGGAAACAAAAGGTTCAAAGAGTTAACCAAGTATATCGACGGGTAAATAACAAACAGTATTTTGCGCACCAATGAATTTAATACATATAAATGAAAATAGCATGGAAGCTTATAAAGACCGTTGGGCCGGTGCATGGACAGAAAAACATGTCCACCTTGGTGCCCGTACTACGCAGCGAATTGAAGGTGCACACTGGGGAATTAAACAAGTGCTGAGTACACCTGGTCGATTACTCAAACTCTTCAAGGGAATTCACATATATTTGACAAAAAATGTATGATGTCGCGTAGTATCTTTATGACTTTGCTGCTAACATTGCTTTTAAAAAAAACCAAGGACTTTTCCGAGGAGTACATTTACAACAAGGAGCTCCTCAGCTTCTTACCATTTAAAGCTGAAGACGGCTACCTTGACAACGACATGCGTAAGGCTCTCCAGCCACTACAAGGCTCCGTTTGCCATTTTGCAATCCACCGTATAAAGGCAGAGCTTTATAAGAGCTGGGCACTAGACGAAGATGATCGGAAAAAAGCTCTCGAGGAAGGTTGCGATTGTACATGGAACGTTAACTATTCTCTACCATGCCAGCACACCCTTCCAGCAGATCGATCTCAAGCTATCTCTTTAAGCTGTATTGGTACCAGATGGCTATTAAAATCAAGAACAGGTACTTATATCGAGTAGCTCGTAACATATTTTTGGCTCTACTTACCGATCTTTACAGAAAATGTTGACGTTTTGCCGCTTTCTGACGCTGTTGAAGAAGCGGTAGATACAGAGTTTGCTGAAAGCATGCACTCCATTACAATGCTCTACAAGAGCTTAAGTGATAGCCAGCAGCGTGCAGATCTAATTGCAGCTCTCAAGTGCACACTCGAGACTTTCACGCCAATCGATGTAGATGACTTGCGCTATCCCGTCCACACTGTCACCAAAGGTAGACCGAAGGGCACTAAAAATGCAAGACTACCATCGGCATTTGAGGTCTCCGAGCAACAAGAGAAGCGAAAGCTTCTTGAGAAAGAAAAGAAGGAGATCGGACAAGTGCAGGAAAGCAAGGCCGATCGAGGGTATACTGCATCAGGCGTCGAAAAGAAACGGAGAAGAGGCGATGAAGCTGATGTCGAAGAGCTCTGGCCAAAGAAGCGAAACTACAGAAAAGAAATAGCAACTTCTGTGCCATAGTAAGTACGAAAAATGTGATACCTGCTAGCGAGCTTTAACATGTTCCTACTTATTGCTTCAGCTGGGTACATAGCAGCATACCACGACATGCAGTATCGGCCACCATCACAGTACGCGGTGATGGTTGGTGTGGATGGCGCGCACTTGCTGCGCAGTACTTTAAAGACGAAGATCGCTATATTGAGATCAAGGAAGCAATGCTCACTCTCGTCATAGGTAATGCAGATGTTTACCGAAAATATGTCTGTATGAATTCCGAAGACGAATACCAGCGGCTTCTGTCAGTGCTTGAGTATGGCGTCACGCCAGACACTGCCCATAAGCGAACATCATCTTGCCCAATAAGCTTCTGGTTTGATGCAAGCACCATGGGACAAGTAGCAGCAGATGCGCTAGGTACACCGATCGCCTTCTTCGCCACAGGAACTCCTTTCCAGCATACTCCTAAATTGTACTTGCCACTGACGCCTTTGGAGGATAAAACAAAGCCCCAACCGATAATTCTACATTTGGTCAACAACCATTACTACTCGATTACGATGCGCCCAGCTATCACAATCAAATGGCCATCAGTTCCACTATATCACGAGAAAGCGTGGGATGATTTGAAAATACCAGGGCACTATAAAGCAACATGGAAGTACCTTCACAGAGAGAAAGCTGTTTGTGAACAGTATTTCTATGAAATCGAGTAAGTGTTGTATTACCTGAGTTTGCGAAGTTAATCATTGACTTCGCATGTGTTAGTTAAAAATCCTAATCAACTCTACCCTGAAGCGTATAATTATCTTACATATCTTGTCGTCACATATATTTACCACCGTACTACATACGAAAGCGAATTAAGGTCATACTCGCATAGTGACAATAAGGTGCTTTACATTCCAGCGTATCTGATGTGTATCAGATATTCGGTATGCGAAATGTATCTGATGTGTACGCGAGGTGATTTGGTGTGCTTGAGATGATTTGGTGTGTGCAAGGTGATTTGGTGTGCGCGAGGTGAGTTGGTGTACGCAAGGTGAGTTGGTGTGCGCAAGGTGATTTCTATTCTCAGCACATTTTACTAAAGTGACTGGGTGGTTTGGTGTGCGCGAGGTAAAAATTTGGTGTGCGCGAGGTAAAACCCATAAAATGGTGTCATTCGACGAGGCGCCCGGGAAGAAAGTTCGTCGGGGGACGTGAGGAAGAGACGTCGCAATCTCATTGGTGGCTTAGCCGAGTGCCGGGGGGTTAGCACTCATTGCGCTGGGAGGCAAAACATTGCCATACCTACACTTCACTTTGTTCTTTCTCCCCCCGCTCTAATTATATACATCATGGGTCTGACTGATATCTTCTCCAGCATCTTCCCCACCGCATACGCCGAAGAGGAACAGGCCGCCGAGCCCGTTGAGGAGGTCGAAGAAGTCGTCGAAGAAGTAGAGGAAGAGGAAGAAGAAGAGGAGGAAATCGTGGACCCTAAAGAACAAATCATGGAGGGTACGTGACATTGGCGTGCCATTACACGCGACGACGTCCTCACATTGCGATAATAGCCTGCGAGAAGGACTGTGCTGCCTTGAAGCACCACCTTGACGAATGCAACGAGCGCGTAGAGAACGGTTCTTCGGAAAACTGTACGTCGCTTATCTTTTGAGAAAACACGTCAACGTATTGATCAGGGATTGTTACATAGGCATTGAGGAATTCTTCCACTACATGCACTGCGCTGACGAATGTGTAAGTATTGGGATACGGGGTATACACGAGAAACAGGATCACGGGAGCTTAATGCATTTACGTTCTACATAGGCCGCGCCCAAGATCATGGCTGCCACCAAATAAGTTTGATTTTGTAGAATTCCAATGACAAAAAAAAAGAAAATAAAAGCTCATACGGCATCTATAATCACTATGTTTTGCTTGCTCAGGAACAAACATTCGGAGAGTTACGCTTGGATAATATGACCATGCTATTTTTTTTTTATTTCGACAGTAAAGAAATCAAAACGCGCGCTTAGATTTCAGCCAACTCACGGAGACGACGGATGGTCGAGCGGGTGGTGGTGGCAGCAGAGGTCCTACACAATTCCGGGTTATCACCTTATTGCTATATTGAGCCCTTAAAAACAATAGAAACTTACGAAACGGTGTAGGCACCGCCGGCCAAGGTCTTCTTGCAGCCCTTGCACTTCCAGATACCAACAGCTTGGCGCTTGACAGCGTCCTAATTCACGCGTAAAGTTTTTTTCGCTTAGCATTTTTTCGTTGCTTGCTCCAAACATGCTCATGACATACCTTGCCGCAGAAGGTGCAGGTGTAGGTGGCGTGCTGAGTGATTTCCATCTTCTTGACCATCTTTCTCAGCGAGGCACCATAACGGGTACCGTACTTGCCAGTGATGCCGACTAATCCATAGTTTTTAAAAAGAAAGGGTCAATCAACATTGTCGATACATCTCGATATGAGTCCGGCCGCTATTGTTACCTTTCTTAGTGCGCTTAGTCTATAAAAGAGCATTGCACGTTAGATTATCATGATGCTTTGCTTCCTTGGAAGGGATGGATGGATGGATGGATGGATATATGCTTACCATGGCGTCTTCAAATAAAGAGAGGGGGATTCCAGCCTCGCGCAGGCTGACCGTCCCTATGCCTCCAACCAACTCCGACTATGTCGTCGTTTTTGGCGCGGCACTTGTTAATTTCAAGGCTCACCTTACCTAATCAAAGGGTGGATTGCTGACTACAGACCATTTATAATAATGGTGATATGTTTCGTAGCAACGTAAATAATACCGCGGCTTGACGATACCTGTACTCCACAGATATTATGGCATTGAGTGGTTTTTTTTATTGAAGCGGCAATATAGAGGTTGTTGCTGGTAATACTCCACAATGTAACTCCTGTCTCCTAATGTAAATGTAATCCCTGAACTACACAGCACAATCCACGTATATGCTCCCTGTATACTCAACAAGCTTAAGCAAAGTTATTAGATTGCGACAACCAGTTACCAGCATTATAAGAGCCAGTAATATACTTGCTCTTTATAAATAACTGTAGTAGCTAACATAGGAAAGCGTATGAGACAATAAAAGCCAATTTGTTGAACATGTATGAGAAACTTGAAAATTATGCATATTTCGAAGATACTCCATGTAATCGCGAAAATCAATCGAAGCATCATAGCATTGTGTTGTTTGAAAGTAGTGGTCCTTTTGTATGAATTCAATCACATTCTCGAATACCTAATGGCCTGTGTATCGAGGGCCACTCATGTGCCTATCAATAGCTCACCCAGTCTGTGCGCGGACCAAACAAGAAAGGCGTTTTTTGCACGAGCACGCATGCTGTACAGCTATTACTGCTCCGAATCAAAGCGGCGCCAATACGTCCATAACGTATATGCTTAAGGGTACTTTTTTCTTCATCGCCAGGACATATTTATACATTGTTAATCAATACTTGGCCAAGAGCGCTCATATCTGATGAGTGGTACTAAAGAAAAAAATCCCAATGCCCAGAACAATAGATAATCTAGATTGCCCCTCCACGCGCCAAATTCGGCTATTCCACCAACTCCGTGTTCTTGTGATCCTGGCTCATATCGCGTTCGTCATACCAAACAATTTTAAATAATTACATGTTCAGAAACTTCCCAGGTTCGTCTCTTATCTTTCTTTAGCTTACAGTAAACGATGGATGCTGTGCTCAACGTTTATCAGACGTACATACTGCCGCTACTGTCGAACGATGTGGCGCTTTTGGTGAAAAAGAACAAAGTCTCGATATCCGTTGCAGTTGCACTGCTTTATTTGTATCGTACGTACGACAGAATCACGAACCCACCACGTAACCTGCGACATATTCCTCAAGTCGAGTTTTGGGGTTATATGAATGCCTTTATCAAAAAGGTGCCAATTGCTGAGGTGGTCGAAAAGTATACCATGCCTGCTTCGTTAAAATCAGACCACGGCATGTACGTTGTAAGTTGTTTCTAAAAATCGATCCATCCGCGTTTATGCAATTTATTCACAAAACAACAAACCAGCGTTTTGATAACAATGGGTGGACTGTACGCATAAACAAACCAGACGTTGTAAAAAAGTTTCTTCTTCGGACAGGTAAAAAACAACTGCGGATGATGAATGACCCATCTGGATGGTGTTACAACTGGATTTTAAAAAACCTATTCCTCGGCTTTATAGACATTTTCCCAAAAGCCACCCTTGGCAATGACAGAGCTGGCACGTTGTTTGGCAAGTTTGTAGTCGGCCCGAACCTAGCCTACACCAATGGGCAACAGTGGAAATCTCAGCGCATGGTAATGACTATTTGTAAACAATAAAAAAAACGCATTGTTACTTACCTTTTTTTCATAAAACAGATAACAAATCCTGCCTTTCATCGATCCATGCCTGTTGAACTTTTTGGAAACTTATCCAAAAAATTGTTCAAGGTGATGGACGAATCGATTGACCAGCCTATCGACTTTCCTGACTTGACTACACGATGGGCACTTGACGCGATCGGTTTGGCGGGCTTTGGTCAGTTTGATATGCACGTTCTAAATACTCGTCTGTACTCATGATCGCTGTCGCACAGATTTCAACTTTAATGCAATTACGGAAAAGGATAATTTTTGGGTGCGCCGATACACGGCGATTATGAAAGGCAGTACTAACCCGCTGTATCTCATTTTCCCGTTTATCGACCGAAAATTGCTTTCCTTGCTTCCTGAACGTCGCAAATTGCACGAAGAACTCGATGAATTCTTGACAATGATGCAAAAAATGATTACCGACAAGCGCCAGCAGTTGCTGGAAAAGAAGGCATCCAATATTGTTGAACGCGAAAAGGACTTGTTAACGCTTATGATCGAAGCCGAGAATGAAGGAAACGGGAAAATGTCGGATGAAGAATTACGAGTAAGCGATAGTACTGGTCTAGATATATGTTGTAGCTGATGGTAGCGAATTTGACAGAGCAACTTGTGCATTTTCTTTTTGGCCGGCCATGACACGACAGCTAATGCACTTGCGGCTATTGCTTATTACCTAGCTACTCATCCGGTATGGTATTACTAATCAAAGACCACATCTAGTTGCAAGAGATTCATCGCTTTTTGCTACTAGGACGTTCAACAAAAGGCACGCGAGGAAGTGATCGGTGTCCTCGGCGACGAACCAGACGATGTCATGCCCACACTTGAACAAACACGTCAGTTGCCATATATCGACATGGTTATCAAGGAAGTATGTGGTATTACCCGATATATTTAAAAGCAAGATTCAATTAACTGTTCATATCTGATAGACTTTGCGTGTCAGTGGACCAGCTGCAAGCACAGTCGTGCGTACCGCTACGCAAGACACAGAACTTGGTGGTGTGTTCATTCCCAAGGGTACTCGAGTTGGTTTAGAAATCTTTGAATGTCACCGCAACCCAACAGTATGGAAATCGCCGGCGACTTTTGATCCAGAACGCTTCGTTCCTGGTGGTGAAGCAGACCAGGCCGCTAAACTGGGAATGTCCTTTGTGCCTTTCAGCAACGGAGCACGTCAGTGTATCGGCATGAATTTCAGCTTAGCCGAACAGCGAGTGTTGATCCCTATGCTATGTAAGTTCCGCATGCTTTTCGTATCTGGTATATCTAACGAACTTTCTTCCAGTACGCAAGTACGAAATTTCGCTCCCAGAGGACTCGATCCATAAAGAAAGTATCGTGACCAGCGGCTTGATTATTCTCTCTCCCAAGAACTTATACCTCAACTTTAAGCGACGTTATTAAGTGATGACTATACAGGACACTCGTTATTATGTAGCTCTCTATGCTTTAGTAATAAATGCACAAACATATCAAAGGGCTCTTGTGTATGTATGATAATTTCCAAAAATGGATAGTCAAGTCACAGGCGACCGACGCTTGCGTGTTCATTGACTTTGAACGCGTACCAACTCCTGAACCACATCGTTTTACACAGCAAAAATGTCGGCTGTACCTTCCGAAAATGAGCTTCCCAAAATCCCTGATCTTGTCTTAGCAGTATGTATTTACAGGCCCATTGATGTCGACCCTACGCTTGTTTGCAGACACGGTTACTGACGGTTATATTACAGCACCATCGCTTTATTCTGCAACACGGTCCCGCAGAGCAGAAGGATGAGGCCAAGCGACAATTGCTTTCTGCCATTGAAGAAAAGAGTAAATATCTTGAAGAAATAAGAAACATTGTCACGTAACTGATTGACGTACCTGATTTCTAGAAATGGCACCATTCTACAAATACACGACCGAGCTTCTCAAGCTACCTTTCGACCAGGCCTTATTTGCAAAAATGGAATCAGTCAACAAGGAAGATCTTGCCAAGTTTGATGAAAAGGTCGAAGATGCCGAACAGAATATGGGTGAAACCGAAGTCAACGAAGCATTGCTTGGTAAAGCGGACTATTATGCGCAGATCGGTGACAAGGTATGGTTCAGCAGAAAGCAGTGTTCCACGATAGAAAGTCACTTAGTAACAAAACCGTTTCCATAGGAACGAGCCTTGGCAGCATACAATGATCTGCTGACGAAATCAATAACACCTGGCACGCGTATCGATATTGTGTTTACATTGGTCCGCATTGGATTCTTCTACGACGACAACGTAATGGTACGAACGAATATCGAAAAGCTGAAGGAACTGGTGGAACAAGGTGGCGATTGGGACCGACGCAACCGTCTTAAGGCATATGAGGGGGTGTACTTGATGTCGATCCGAGATTTCAAGGGCGCTGCTCACCAATTCATCGACACCTTAAGCACATTCACCAGCACGGAAATGATGCCCTACAAAGACTTTGTAAAATACGCCGTCTTGACCAGCTTAATCAGCATGCAGCGAGTTGATATCAAGAAAAAGGTGAATTACGGAGTTCTTTTTTCTTCATTACGCTTATGCAACTTTTCCGATTTGCGCAATAGGTGCTAGATGCTCCTGAAATTCTCGAGGTCATTTCGGATATACCGCATCTGGAAGATTACATGACAAGCTTGTATAACTGCAACTATGCCCAGTTCTTCCGTGCACTTGGTAAGTGGATGATAATTTTGCTCGGGTGTAGCCGAAGTTAATTGTGTTTCGGGGATTAGCTGATATTGAGCGCACGCATCTCCGTACTTCCCGATTCTTGCACTTGCATTTACGTTACTATGTCCGTGAGATGCGAATCGTAGCCTACGCACAGTTACTCGAAAGCTACCGATCCTTGACCATTGCTAGCATGGCACAGGCGTTCGGTGTCACTGAAGATTACATTGATCGGTGAGTTTGGAGGAAGCAAGTTGGGTCAGTGCAAAAGCTAATTGTGCGCTTTGCAGTGATCTGTACAAGTTCATCGCTGCAGGCCGTCTCAACTGTGTGATTGATCGGGTAAATGGTGTGATTGAAACGAACCGGCCGGATGCAAAGAACGCACAATACCAAACGGTCATAAAGCAGGGCGATTTGCTCCTGAATAGAGTTCAGAAACTAAGCAGAGTTATTGACGTTTAAATCGCTTTTTTTTTCATATATAAAATAATCATCATCATATCCGATCCCGAACAATCATGTGCGTCTTGAATTAAGCATTCTTCGAATAAGTGTTAAAGGTCGCCAAAAGTGACACAGATTCATGAAACAAGCTGCATGGCAACCCGTCCCCACGGTCACGCATGGACCATCTTCTAGAAGAACGACTACTGCTATTGATACCCCCCATGTGCTGCTTGCGTGCTCGATGGGCCGGCCATCTGATAATCGGTTGAGCACGGATGCTAAATACTTCTTCTGCCCCACACTTCGCCATCGTCGGGATCTTTCGGAGGTGAAACAAGTTCCGTCGACCAATTTGTCACCCTGGTCTAAAAGGACTATAAGACTCCGTCTGACGCCAAACCTTCTTTTTTTTGACATCAATCAACATGTTGCGTTCGCTCACCACCACCCGCCAATTGAAGAGCGTTGCTGCTCGCCAAGTTCGCTCCTTGAGCTCCACTGTTGCTGCTCTGGTAAGAGACACAATGACCGAGATGCAATGAAAGAGCGCGATGTGGTTGACACACGTATTTCCTATAGCAAAAGTTCCGTGCTGAGCGTGATACTTTTGGCGACCTTCAGGTCCCTGCTGACCGCTACTGGGGTGCTCAGACTCAAAGGTTGGTTTGCGCGCGAGAGATAAGAAAAAGAGGCATTAAACGGTGTTATCTAGATCGTTGCAGAACTTTGACATTGGTGGTCCCCGTGAGCGCATGCCCGAGCCTTTGATCCAGGCTTTCGGTGTGTTGAAAAAGGCTGCTGCCACCGTTAACATGACGTATGGCTTGGACCCCAAGGTTGGCAAGGCCATCCAGCAAGCTGCTGATGAGGTGAGATCGATTAAGCAGTAGAAGGATGATATCGTGCTCATGAATTTGAGATAGGTCATTGACGGTACTCTTTTGGAGCACTTCCCTCTTGTTGTCTGGCAAACTGGTTCCGGTACCCAGTCCAAGTAAGTTTCTAGAACAAAGATGGGATGGGGGCTGTGATGATGAACTTGCTAACGCAACGGATAGCATGAACGTCAACGAGGTCATTTCCAACCGCGCCATTGAAATCCTTGGCGGTGAGCTTGGTTCCAAGAACCCCGTTCACCCCAACGACCACGTCAACATGAGCCAGTCCTCCAACGATACGTAAGTGATGATGGGGAAATATACGTGGGAAAAGACTAAAACCTATGCATGCAGCTTCCCCACCGCCATGCACGTCGCTGCTGTTGTTGAAATCACCCACCGTCTCTTGCCTGCTTTGACCGAGCTGCGTGACGCTTTGAAGGCCAAGCAGGATGAGTTCAGCCACATCATCAAGATCGGCCGTACTCACTTGCAGGATGCCACTCCCTTGACTCTTGGTCAAGAGTTCTCCGGCTATGTTCAGCAGCTCACTTACGGCATTGAACGTGTTGAGAGCATCCTTCCCCACTTGTACAACCTTGCTCAGGGTGGTACTGCCGTCGGTACTGGTTTGAACACCCGTGTTGGTTTCGATGCCAAGGTCGCTCAGGCCATTGCTGATATTACCAAGTTGCCCTTCAAGACTGCCCCCAACAAGGTATAATATATAGCGGATATTAATGTGTATGAAAGAGATTAATCGTGGTATTAGTTCGAGGCTCTTGCTGCTCACGATGCCATCGTTGAGGCCCACGGTGCTTTGAACACTGTTGCAGTCAGCTTGATGAAGATCGCCAACGATATCCGTTTCCTCGGCTCCGGTCCCCGCTGCGGCCTTGGTGAACTTTCCTTGCCCGAGAACGAGCCTGGATCCTCCATCATGCCCGGTAAGGTCAACCCCACCCAGTGTGAGGCCATGACCATGGTCTGTGCCCAGGTTATGGGTAACAACGTTGCCGTCACTGTCGGTGGCAGCAACGGTCACTTTGAATTGAACGTTTTCAAGCCCGTCTTGATCAAGAATGTCTTGCAGTCCGTCCGCCTTCTTGCTGATGCTTCCCGCTCGTTCACCAAGAACTGCGTTGTTGGCATCCAGGCCAACGAGAAGAAGATCAACGATATCATGAACGAGTCTCTCATGTTGGTCACTGGTAATTTTGTTTGGGCATAACAGTGCTGAGGCAAAGGCTCACATTCTGTAACTGTAGCTCTTAACCCCCACATTGGTTACGATAACGCCGCTGCTTGCGCCAAGAAGGCACACAAGGAAGGTACCACCTTGAAGGAGGCTGCCATCGCTCTTGGTGTCTTGAACGAGGAGCAGTTCGCCAAGTGGGTCCGCCCCGAGGACATGATTGGTCCTAAGAACTAAACTGTATAGAAACCTGTTTTTCACTTCCCCTGTTTGCTTTGGCAATGTAGAAATAATAATAAAAAAAAAAAAGTCGTATACAAGGAACTCAATGGCTTAATAGTGACTTCAATATGTCCGTACCAGCAAAACTATACGGCCTTTCAGCTATCACAGAAGTATCAGGGATTGACCTCTCCGCCGTGCCATCCGTGTACGATTAAAAGGAAGTATTGACAGTGTATCAGTGGTGGTCAAGGAAAAGGAGTTACGTATGAGAATCTGGAAAGCTTCCGGATTTATCGTAGCCAGGTCAGCTGGTGCGCGTACGTTGAAAAGGGTCGAAAGAAGAGCAGCATAAATGGAAGCATACAAAGTATATCTACCTCTTAATGTCATGCGATAACACCTTGAGATTTATAATTACTGCTTATACTTGCCATATAAAGGTGGGTGAGGCGCTCGCAGCATAATTGACTGTTGTACATGATTCCCCAGCCTCGATGAATATTTATCTTTTACCATGGCGCAAAAATCCAAAGGTCCTGATCTCCCAACAGGTCATACAGCTCATACCCAATCTGCAGTTCAAAATTGCTCATGGATCTCATTCCATCACTCAAGCGTCCAATCTTTCGCAAATGCAGATTACGATGCTGCGATCAACAGCTCTCTGCAAGCACTAGATACACTGGGTGCACCCCACCTCTCGGTCCTTGACACATGCGCAGCCGCGTACGCAATGAAAGGAGAGTTTGATAAGGCGATGGAAGCAGCTGAGAAAATGATCGAGTGCGCGCCAACAGCGGCTGCTGGGTATTTGCGCTCAGGGGAAACACTGGCGCAACAGGGGAAGCACGAACATGCAGTCAAAGTGTACGAGCAAGGTCAACAAAAAGTACCCGTTGACGACGAACGGTACGCGTCTCTCGAAGAACGTAAAGCAGCGTCCAACGCCCAGATTAATAAACGGCTCGATTTCCTTACGTTGCTGCCAATCGATGTTGCGGATATTATAATCGAGATCCTTAGTGACGATGAAGATGTCGACTTTGACCTAGTGTGCATGGATGTGTCGAGAGCGTGGCAAACGATTATTGCTGATTATCCATTGGCCTGGTCAAGTTTTGTTATATCACGATCCGATTCGGACAGAGCATTTTTTGGTCTTCTTCCTTTGGTGGGCAGGCACGTCAAGAGTCTGTGGCTAGAGGATATGGAGGCACATCAGTCGCAAAAGGTCATCGACGCTATCACTAGCGGGCAATTTGGCAATATACAACAGCTCGAAACCCTCAGTAAGTTTGGGTGTCAAGTACTTATAGCCTTTCAGTTTCGCTTATTATAGCGCCAAAGATTGGAATGTAGATTCAGAAACACTCTTGAAAATTTTATCACGACTAGGGAATACCTTGACCAAGCTGATAATGGTTGTTGGGAAAGGTGATCAGGCACCTTCACTGGGACGCTTATTGCTTGCGTGTCCTAAACTGAAATTGCTCTCGTATCAGATCGATGAAGGTCGCATGCTTTTTGGCGACCAGGATCCCCAGATACCAGGGAAATGTAACATCAAAACGTTGATGCTAAATTCAGAATCACTTTCAAACGACGTTGCTGATGCAATTCTTCGACGGTGCCCAAATTTACAAGGACTCCGTATCGGACAATGCACCGGAGATGGATTAAAAATGATCCTTGACCGCTGTCCACGACTCAAGCTATTCGGTTTCAACGGCCCTGTCCCAGTTCAACCTGGTATTTCTGTGGACGATTTACCAGGAATGCAGCAAATCGCTATCCGGTATACGAAGGAAATTGTACCTGAGCATGTTATTGGACTCCTTCGCAGCAGCCAAACAACACTACAGAATTTAACCTTTACATTTTTTGACGAAGGACCCAATATATCTAAGCGCTGGGCTGGATTAAAGGACATCAAAGGAGTAAACCTGAAACAGCTGACCTATACTGACGGCTTTTCAATGGACATGCACACGATCATTGCAACAGTCATACAAAACTGCCACGCACTCCAATCTGCTATGTTGCAGTCACTAAGCCACGTATCAGGTAGCACACTCGGTAGTGCTCTTTTGATGCTTCCCAACCTTCGGATTCTCACGTTATCCAAAATGTCAAACGACTGCATTGCTGGCCTGAAGCTATTTTTCGACGGACACGCAAACAAAGGAAAAACTTCGTCGCTGCTCAAGATCATCTTTCACAAGTGTAACGATGTCCCGGATCCGATATTGGAAGCAATATCAGCCATCAAAACTCTGCAAGAAATCGATATTGTCCAATGTATGTGGGCAAACGAATGGCTGGTGAAATTTACAGATCTGTCAAGTACCCACAGCACTTTAAAAGCCATGTGTCTTGCCGATATAGACACCATCACAGATGATGTGCTACGCTCGCTGACTAAACTATCAAGCTTACGAGAACTTGTTCTTACCAATCTGTTAGAGATCACCGCTGATGCAGTCGAAGGCCTGGTTGACAATATGAAAAACCTTGAAACAGTCAAAATCGATTGCCCACAGTTCGATAACCACATTCAGGAGAGGATTCGAAAAAGATTGAAGCAAAGAAAATTAAAATAGTGTATGAGGCTTTATATTTGTGTGCTAGTATACTTGGCTATGTAAAAAATACACATGTGGAAAAAAAGAAGGCTCTGGAGAGCTCTGATACAGATTGGTTCTGGTGCAGATATTACCGAATCTATCGAGCTGCTTCGGTAAAATATGTCTCAGACATCCACTGTGCTATGTGCACACCTACAAGCTTTATATGTTGTAAAAAAATTTCTCGGTCCCTTTCCGTTATGCTACCATTTCTCTTTTCGGCACGCACTTGACCCTTGTGGTTGACCTCTATTCTATTATATGGTGCACCTGCACATTGATTTACCTTCTTCCTCATTCTGATCTTCCCAAGCTACCGTCCTATTCTATTATACGGTGCATCTGCACATTGATGGGTCTTCTTCGTTGTATCGATCTTCCCAGGCAACAGTCCTATTCTACTATATGGTGCATCTGCACCTTCGATTATCTTCTTCCGCACTCGGATCTTTTACCAGTTGTGCTTCCTACTTATCCCATCTTTTACCCGCAGCACAGCCCGTTTTATCTACAGTCAGTGTATACACAGAAACATATAAGTATCACTGTTGAACCAAACGAAATAAACCAGTTAACTTGCCCTCAATTATCTTGATCATACCTGTCAAAGCCCAAGTCAGGAGCTTGCATCTGTATTTGGTTAACTCACCCTTTCTATTTCTCTTATTTCAACCTATTTGTGGACCCTGTTTCACACAAAACCCTTTTTTATACAAGCAATTTCCTTTCACAAAAACGTAATTTTACACATATAGATCGCGATGCAAAGTAGCAACAGTGCTGCATGCTCGTACGTCAAGCGAAACGCTTGATTCATTCTATTTCTTAAACATTGCCTTTCGAACTATATGTAATTGACTTTCATTCAGATCGTCATATTTGTAGTTGCTTTCCGCAGCGGTAACAACTATAAGTACTGAGTAATAAGTATACAGTCAGAATTACCCGCAAGTAATGGCTTACATACAATTGAGTATGACATCTACAATATATGCTATTGCAACCGTACTATATATAAAAAATAGTTGACTCATATCGTGTATATTGACATCCACTTTTCAACATGACCTACAATGCGCTCAACAGCGTGCCGACACCGTGGGCAACGAGACCGTCCCATCGGCAATGTCATTTTGATAAGCCCATTTTCTGTGATGGTAGTCGTTTGGCTATGGTACTCCTCACAGCACGCTTCATGATTCACCGATACCAGAACGCCATGTAATCCGAAAATGAGAGTGCTTTCGAAGTTACTTGTTGAAGCTTATATGTCTCCCTACAGTCATACACAGGTCATGCAAGTATTGGTACTGATGGTCTATGAAGAATACGACATGATAAAATATGGATGTAGCATATCCAGAACATGCAAAAGGTATGTTTGAGACAAGACGAAGTGTGTGCTCCCTACTGGTTACGCGCCAATAAAGCTGGAGGTATTTGAATGCTCTGAACTGGTTTTGGTTGTGATAGGCCGTATCGACATTGCAATTGCTACAACTGGCGCTTGTCCAGCATACTTAAAAAAACAACGACCCCAATACCACGTTGATGGACAAAGTACCAAATGGTTGGTCTGTATATTGGTTGCTCTATGTATGCAACAATTCCTGCAGAAAACGTCGCGTATTATATATGGTAGAAGCATATATCAAATGCTCATCAATTATCTGGAGCCTGAAACACACTCTGCAGACGCATCTTCAGACGGTCCATTGTTCGTGCTACACAAGGTTGCTCCGGTGTTTTGACAGCTGAGACGACTTGAAGCACATTTGTTCTATCTGTTGTCAAGTAGTATGAGCAAGTGAACACATTAAGGTTCTTTTTCCAAAAAGACAATTGAAACTTTCTGATTGTGCATGTCGTTTCGTAACGGAATTTCATCATGACCTGGCAACCGTACATCATGAACATACAAGGAGAAGTGTCCTGTTTAACTCGAAACACTCCACTTTATTTTGAAGGGTGGGTCAAGATCGGGTGTCTACATTTAAAGTAAAAGCGAGGCGAAGGGTGCTCGGTATACGTACAACGTCCATGGATCGCAAAATATCACATGCTTTTGTTGTTGCAACATTGCTTCGTCACATATATCTTCTCCATATTTGCAGCAGTGGTGTGTGTTTCTTGCTAGGAAATTATTGTGAAAATTGATTAGATTCATCTGGCTAACCGAGAAATGATGTCTGTAGATGGTTGCTGAATCGGCAAATTTATTATGCGATGGGGAGCCACAAATATTGATGGTCTCATGCATAGGTGTGCCGGTTTTTACACTTATTTTTGGGAAGCTAAATACGCAATGCAATTACTGTCTGGCACCCACAGATTGATATCACGGTGTAAATTATCTCGATCTTCTATGGTCTACTTTTCGTGAGACTGAAAGGTATGGGAGATGCTTGTAAGGCTTTGAGAAACAGTGATTGATTCAATTACGTATGATTACTCAAAACATAAAAAGCTCTTTTTGGGGTTTCAAATACATTCCTCTTTCTCCTCGACCATTTTACAGTCATGAAAGTGGTGAAGAAGTACCATCGAGCGCAGTGTTGCATTTGCCTTGAGTGCTATGAGCCGTTGATGCCGAAGACAACTCCTTTCTTGTACTCCACCGATGGGTGCACCCACCGTGTCTGCCAATCATGCATGGATGCCTATGCGGATCATTCCGTCAACCAGCAACGGGACAACCAAATATCAACACTCCCGTGCCCTGTACAAGGCTGTACCGAAACGTTTCAACTTGACCAAGTTATTTCAAAAGCCCTACCATTTCGTCATCGGTTGGTATTTTGGTGGCGACAAGCGACGCTTCGTGTTGTGCAGGACAGC
Organism: Fennellomyces sp. T-0311; assembly: GCA_025266875.1. NCBI lineage: Eukaryota > Fungi > Mucoromycota > Mucoromycetes > Mucorales > Lichtheimiaceae > Fennellomyces > Fennellomyces sp. T-0311. The sequence goes on along the minus strand of JALLLT010000005.1, from coordinate 1,264,104 downwards.
GACAAGTCAAAAACGGTGACAAAGGTCGACGGTCTGAATGTCAAGCCTGTGACAAAGTCTGGTTTGGCTCGTTCCAACCAACCTACTTTAGCCAACAATGTACCCGGTAGCAAACTGTTCAACAGCTTGGTCGAACCACCACCCAAGGCCCGAAATGTGAAACCGCCAAAGACAACACGACCATCGACCACCGATAGCAGCAAGTCCAAGACGCAAACCAGTGATGCCAAACACTTCAATGTCATTTCGAAAAGCAAGATGCCATCATCATCGAATGTTGTTGAAAAGCTTCAAAAGGACGCAACAAAGGAATTCGTGGAATTCGCATTGGCAAAAAATTGGTCTCGCTGCCCAAACTGTCGACATGTCGTCGAACGCATCGTGAGTTTTTGGTCTGAAATTATTTCCTTTTTTAACTAATATACCTGTTACAGTCTGGTTGCAACTTCATTTACTGTCGTTGCGGTGCTAATTTGTATGTAGTGCTTTTTGGGAGCCTTTATTGCGTACTGACATAATGCTCAATAGCTGTTACCGTTGTGGAAAGCAACACGGCTATCATCACTCAGCCTGCCCAGACAAGTTTAACGGAAAAGAGCTGCAGGCTGTTCGGAAGGCAATGTTTCAAAATTAGCATAACTCACTTTTGCAACACAATACTAACAACAATGAATATGTACTTTGCGATCTTTCAAAATATAAGTTTCTTTTGAGATACATGATAAACCAGCAGGGCTGACCTAAAATCATTTCGGTCTTGTACTTTCTTACCCATAGCACCTTATCATTTTGTATAGAGTTCCTCATATGCCCGAGTTTTCATTTGCAGCACGCCAAGTTGTCTCTTTTTTTCAACGAACATATTGATGTACTTTTTATATGTGAAGATAGCTTATTTACAATGTTTCCTTAGACAACACAGCGATGAGTGCCATAGATTTAAGCTTTTCAGGAAACGGTGCTAAATACAGATATATGTGACCACTTCGTGATCACAAAATGAGCATTTCTCTCGCTCCAACAAAATGCGGTTTTTTTTTTCACTCCTTACCATGCGTGTGGTGAAACAATATCTTGAAGTTCATTGCTGCATCTGCCTCGAGATATATCGCGGTTCGGAGACTAACGCAGCTCCCTCGATGTTCTCGACTGATGGTTGTGCACACGACGTCTGCCAGTTATGCTTGAAGGAGTACTTGAATCGCTATGTGAGGCAAGAAGACTACGATGATCAACAACCTACACTCGCCTGTCCGGTGCCAGATTGCAAGCAAACTTACCAGCTGCAGGAAGTAGCTTGGATGACGCTATCGTATTGCAGTTCTCTTGCATTATGGTGTAGGCAATCAATGCGGCGTGTTCTTGGAAATGGACAAAGAAATCAATCAAGCAAGGTGACTACAATTTCTTCCAAGGGCGCAATCAAGAAAAGAGCCAGTACCAAACCTGCTATAGTGGCCACCCCGTTGTCATTGGATGCTCAAAGGAGACAAAGGAATGCTGAAGCAAAGTTCATACTCTTGGCATTGGAGAATAGATGGTCCCGTTGCCCAGTATGTCGGCACGTTGTTGAACGCACTGTAGGTTTTTTGTGGACAGAGTCGTTTTATGTATGTGTGATGGCTTAACCCGTTTGTATAGACTGGCTGCGATCTCATATATTGTCAATGCTCTACTACTTTGTAAGCAATATAGTTTGCAGACTGTTAAAATCGAGAACTAATGCAGAAAACCATAGTTGCTACCGCTGTGGAAGGGAAGTTTCAAAGGCTGTTCGCTGCACCTGCTGCGATACATTAGGTGGACGTGACTTGCAGATTATGCGAAATATAATGTTTCAGAACTAGGAGAGACTTTTATAATTCCAGTTCTAAGTATCAGAATCAGATTTTTTCTTTGGAACAGTACATATATGTGTATGTGATTTTGATTACTTTAGCAAAGTATTTGGTCGATGCTTTTGGATCCTGTTACTACATATGGTGTAAAGTAGCTTGAATAAGAAGCTTTTTTTTACTTAACCCCCCTTCCTTCATCCTCAATATTTTGGAGTCATATCCCACGAATCTGTGGAAAAGAGACGGAGATACAATTATATCAAAGCATACAACATTTCGTTGTTCACGACCTCTTTGTACGACATGAGCAGCAACCGTCATTGAAAATGCTTTAACACAGTTAACATATTAATCGACATCAATTTACTTGATCTCCTCAACTTGCTACTACATCATCAGTATTCAGTTTCACTGATTTATGCACATCCAATTTGAAATGTGCTTCTAACTGACAACTCGTTCCACGGAACACGTTGGGGCGCCCGACATTTGGTCATATATACAAGACCGTGCCCGTTTAGGCGTCTCTATTCGGGCGAGCACCTTTGACCGTAGCGCCTTAAAGTCCGGGCATAATCGATAGATTCTCCGGTACGCCTCTCCAAAGTGCGAGCCCTAGTTGCAGATTTGTCAAGAATCTAGTTAAGCAACTCGTATACGAAGAGGATGATTCTTCCCACGGCGGATCATATAGTGTGGGCGTACCAGGTAACCATTATTGGCAGCACTACTATGGAGGTTAGTGAGCAAAAAAAAAAATTAACAAACATCGATCAGTAGAATGCAATAACTGGCTGGGACAAGGTGAATTCATTGACTAGAAATGCACTTAACAAGGGTGATTGCGTGTGGTAAAGTTGAAACGTAGACATATCTCAGCATTCAAACCTTCACTTCAACTAATGCCAAGAGCGAACGTAGGCTTGCTTATCGTAATTGGATGGCCTTTATCTTGGGGATATGGCGTTTTCTGAGCAAACATTACTGCACATTGCTGAACATAAGAGCTTGACAAGAGTGGAAGCCAGCAGATTGCGGTACGTCGCCAAGGACGAATGCAAGGTACTCTTCCACCACATCAAGTTGGATTTCGAGGACTACGTCGAAGTACACTTAAAGCAACAATCATAATGTTAAGACGTACAAAACGCTGAATGATTTTTTCGCATTGTCTATAGCAGACAAATAAAAATGTATTTAAAAGCAAAACATGCTACGTACATCACTTGAAAGACAGGTGCGGGATCCTTCCCATGTCCGATGATACACACGCATCGACAGCCAAGTAGAATCTAAGAATCTTTACTACTAACGCCTTGAGAAACTTTTCTATATAAAGCCATGTAGACAGTGCTGAGGGATGGTAGCGGTTGGCCGGAAGCGCTCCTTTAATGTTTGACGATGGTGCTACGCTTAACAATTTGACGCCCCTCTTACCACGACCAATGTCAAACGATACACCAATGACATCCACGAGCCCATCTTTGGAAAAAGAAAACACAATGACCGATTGGCAGCAAGCCGAATTATTGGCCAAGAATGCGTTTGTCAATGGCGATTACGATGCTGTCATTGACCATTCCTCGGGGACCGTTGACGACCTGCAAAAACGACTTGTGTATCTGCTGAAAATGCGAATGGTGGCGTGGGCACGGAAAGGACAACACAAACGGGAGCTCGACGAGGCGTCAACAATAATACAATATGCACCGCATGATCCAGCGGGCTATATGTGTATGGGTCACCGGTACGCTGATCAAGGGCACCAAACAAAAGCTATTAAAGTTTTCGACAATGGCCTACGCAACGTTCCTCAAAGCGACAACCAATACAAAGCTTTGTATGACGGGAAACAGCGTGCGATGGAACGACGGAATCAGCGAATCGATATTATTGCCAAAGTTCCGTTTGATGTTATGGGTATCATCGTCGATCAGATCCCGGCAAGGTCGTTGGTATCGTGCATAAAAGTATCGTCTGTGTGGCGACAAAAACTATTGGAATATCCCAGATGCTGGAGGACGATCCGCATCGAGGATATTGATGGTGTTGATGTTCCAGCACGAATGTGGTACGTTTTACCTTTAGTCAGCCACCATGTAAGAGAGCTGTCTCTACCACATGCTCCACAACTGCCTGGATACTTGAAGTTGATCAGTACCAAATGTTTTACGAACCTCCAGTCGTTCCAGATACGAAATCCAATAAGTAGGTCTCTTCTGTGCGCTTTGAGTGTGAGTATTAATCTTCAACACTATATAAAAGAAAACAAACATGGCTTTGAGGACTATTGCGAGCTCTTCCACGAATGCCTGCCCAATATTGGAAGCACATTAACCTCATTGGATATACACTTTTTTGGAGACTGCATTTCTCTGTCCCTAATTCTCAACGCGTGCCGCAACCTTACGGAAATTGGAATTTACGATAACGGAGAAGGACCTACGTTCAGTGGGCTGGTGCTCTCGTTCAAGACATTGCTGAAGAAAGTAGTGCTGCAAACGGTTTATACCACCTTGCAAACCTCAGAGCTTGTTCCTCTTTTCCAATGTTCCCCAGTCATTCAATATCTGGCCCTCAAGGGATGTGAAGATGACATGTACACAGCTGTCAGTGAGAACTGCTCAAGCATCAAAGTGCTAAAGATTGGACACGGCCCACAAAGAATGGACGACTTCGTCGATGTCTATCCTGGCAGTCATTCTGGATTAACGAGCCTAAGCGCATACTATCTGACTTCAAGGCTACCATTAATGCCATTAATCGACAAGCACTCTTCGACGTTATGCTCGTTGCATGTCAAATTTCCAATGAGTATTGGATTCATCAGACAACAAGAAAGCTGGGACAATCTCTCTTCACTTGCCTTGAATGGTTTGGTGAGACTTTACCTGGAAAATGTTCCAAAGGCAATTGTGAATGATCTTCCCCGGCTTTTAGAGCGATGTTCTAAATTGAAAACGATATACTTGAATAATGTCCATGGTCGTATTCCTGATGCAGCATTCCTAGCACTCTCCAATTTGCGGAAATTGAACTCATTGCAATTGCAGTACGCACGATTTTTGGAACAATCTATCCTACGATTCCTTCACAGTGTTCAGCGTCCGCGAAACGATGGCCATGGGCTAACGAAACTTAGACTGTATGTTGATGGGAACATCGCTGATGCTGTACTCCTTGCTTGTGCTGCTGTCGAAAATCTGTCCTATCTGGCTATCTGCTGTACCACGAAAATGACCGCGAATAACGAACAGACTTTCTCAGCTGGGCTCAGCCGCTTGCCACGACTACGAAAACTACACCTGTCAAATATGAAACTTTCCGAACAAAGCTTACTGCACATTGGTCAAAACAATAATTTGAAGGAAGTGCAACTCAACAATATCTACTATTTGACGGCTGTACAAATCCAAGACGCGTTCGCACCACACATCGTATTGAAGTTCACAGAATACACAGCATAGTCATATAGCAAGAAACCTAGTAGTTATATATTCCATTTACAAAGAGCCGTCGTTTTTTTTATGCCTATGTAGTCTGCCTTTTTTAACTATTGCATATGTAAAGAAGAATTGTACGCAAACTGGATATCATTGTTATACAGAGCAATATCAGTCAGATGACAACGAACCTAAAAATGTTTGATACTTGCATAAAAACATATTGAAATTCGACCTGATGCGTGTGCTTTTGGGTAATTATTCTGGTCTCAATTTTTTCGGTATGTACTTTTTTTAAATATACAGTAAACGCTTTTGTAATGAGATACATCTGCTTTGTTGCGGAAATATGTCATTTTTTTGCAGCGTTGTTTGTGTTTCACAGCTCCGTATGGTTACATATGTTATGTGAGCCTTTCTATCGCCAAGTTAACAAGGAAATATACTAGTACAGTGGTTGCAAACAGTCTTCCTGTGGTCAGTTGGGAAGATCCAACAAGGAAAATAAAAGCAGATACTTTTTCTCAAGCGCTTTCTGATGACCTTTATTCATTTGCTTTTTGCTCATGGTATCCCCCAAAGCACAGTTCGATATCTTAGTACAGCTGAAGCAGCCGAGAAAACAACGGACACCTACAACGAGACTTCGCGATCGGCTGGTGAGCTCAAGGTCTATATTTGATAAGGAAGTGCTACCTATGGAGAAAATGCATTCTTTTATAAAGGACCTTTATCAATTTTAAACATGCTAAATAAGAGAAGTTTATAGTGCTAATGTGTACGAAGGTTATTGCGACGGATATGCGAAAATCAACTTTACCTTTCTCAGCTTTGCTGCTTGGTAATTTTGTTGCCTATGGTTATTTGATTTGTTCTCGTGAACGGACTTACACTGTGGATCACCGGCTTTTACAAGCGTGCACCTCCTAATCCATAATAAATTTTGCTATTTTATGACGGATTGATTCTACATAAATTCACAGATTATACAGTGTGGACACGTACTATCGATGAAGGACTATACCAATGATCATCGATTTGACACAACAATGTTTGGTTGTTATCAGAAGGATTACTCACACAGATTTGCCGTAAAATATATCAAACCATCCTCCTATGTATTCGGTTTTCGTCATTATTACAAAAGCCGTTCAACAGGAGAGAACTTGCTATATTATGATGTTTCGGCTTTGCCACTAGTTGTCAGTTAATGGTATAGAAAGTTTTTGTGTAACAATATCAAAAAGGACTCCCTTGTTTAGGCGTTCTGACGACGTTTGAAACAGCCTTTAGAGATCGGTCGATACGGCTGACTGACTGGGTGTCTGTCACGCTGTTTACTGCAAGATATTCTACTTAAAACGTAAGCTGGTCGGTTGCACCGTCTATGCATATCATTGGTTGCCGATAAGAAACAGTTGATCCGTACAAACTATGCATGAAGCGTGTGCTTCGTTCGCATACTGAAACAATAGGGATGGCCAATAGAGTTGCCCATTATGATAGATACTACGAATAAAAGTAACAATGCTTTGACGTCAACGTTAGCCTAACGTAATAAGGAAGTACCAAATAAAATACACGCCCAATTGCGTGCTTGCGTCGACTCTCTTTTTTCACGTTTCGCGCTTCATACTGTACCACATTCTTTTCAACTGAATCCTACGCTTGTGCAGAAGACCTTTGGCCATTCGCAAGAGGTACAGATCGAAGCACCACCAATCTCAGCCAATCGGCTCGAGAAAACCTTCAGTGGTCTGTATTACTTTGTTTCCGGTGCTGAGAAACTGCGCAAAGCAAACAAGACCCTTAAAAGAAGCGGCATGGTAGTTTTCCAATCCTCGGCATTGACACGGCTGCTTTCCAGTGACTCTGATCATGTCGTTTTCTTGCGAACCGCGCAACCAACTAAAGCAAAAGGGTTGATATTGCTCATAGTCATTGCTCATCAAAAGGATCTGCGTGTTTTCTACTTTTCTACCAGAAAGCATGCGCAGGTGATCAATCCAATTGGCAAGACAACTGTTAGTGTGCTACAGCATACTGACTCATACCTTGGCGAGAAGACAAAATGGTTCCAACTTTGCGACCTGCCCGAGTACAAGGTTGGCTTTTGACTACCCATTTAAACTAATGATATACTCATATCGACTTGTTTTGAAGCCTCCGAAGCCGTTAAAGCATCAGCCAACGCCGACACCAGCTCCACCATCGTCTACTGTAGCCACAATTACAGGCTATAATGAGGATGACGTGGACAAGGAAGAGGTGACAATGTCTCGGACAGGTATTACCCGAGACCAGATCATCAGCGAGTTTGAGGCCGGGGTCAGGCGGTTCCATCGTCAAGAGATTGAAGAGACATTTAAAGGAGCGGAAAGCAAGCAAAAAGCTGTCAAGATGCTAGAAAAGCTGCACAACAAGCACGACAAAAGAAAAAACGTTCTTCGCATCTATGACGAGATCCAAACATCCATCCTAAAACGGCATCCCATGGACGTGGCTCGTAACTGGTTCGCTGACCGGATAAAATGTTATAAAGATTACGACCGATTTCAATACTTCAAAAGTGAAGGGTATCGGCTGCATGAGGAAGTGCAGGGTTTCTTGGACTCGTGTACGTGGGGCGAAGTCATGTGTGTTCAGGACAGCGATCAAGAATCCATTAACAACGATGACCAAGAAACCGACGACGAAGGTAGCCAAGCGGTCAAAAACAAAGACACTTCAATACGCGAAACAGTAATTTTCACAGAAACTATGACGTTTTCATTGCGTTCTATTTTACGAGGGGAAATCGCCTATGATGGCTTCTTGAACCGATTAGAAAACGAGAAATTGTGCGTCGGTAGGTGTATGGCACAGCTTTCGAACGGGGTATCAGCTTTTACTGATATGATTGCCAGCGGAAGAATAGCCCGACTGTGCGGTACTGTTGTCGACGACACAATTTTCGATATCCAAGCTCTGGTACCTGGCTTTGATTACGGACCAGAGGCGAAAACGGCTGTCTATGTGTCACCTACACCGCCAGATCTGGGCAAGTTGGAAGATTCCTGCGTGTATCAGTTTGAACATTTCTCGAACATGCTGTCCGGTACGCCATCGCAGTGTACACTTTCCGTTTCCATCGATTAACGTGTTATGTTTTATGCTTAGGGCGCGTCGGTTCAAGCGTGAACGAAAAGATGAAATCATTCGTCTTTCAGGAAACACGCAAGGCGATCGAGTATACTGGTGTTGTCACCAAGCAGGATGACTTTGCCTTCAACGGTGCCATGAACAATGCTCTGCGGGAGTTCAAGACTCCTGGACACAACCTCTGGTCGCGGAAGCGCCACGACAGAGATCTCCGAGTCCTAACAACTGCTCTTATTCGGCTGAGGCTCGCTCCAGATCGCGTCCGTCGTTATCTCACGCGGATTGCAGCTGAGAAGAAAAAAAGGAGGAGACAGAAACCAGGATTCGGGGATTGCACGACATAGTGACATGAAAGAAGATGTATACATGATTTTATCGCATGAAAATGCTTGCCCTTCGTCAAGTTGAATATAACTTTTAAATTCTGGAGCATTGTGTATAATGAAAAGGAATGTGACAACATATTGATAAGATGTATGTAAAATGATTGTCAACGATGGTCCAGTATGTTGAGGATAAACAAAATTGGTATACTTGTTAGCTTCGACTAATATGGGTTTTTCATCATGGAGAAAACTTGATCATGACATATACTATTATATACCAGATTTACAATTAGCATCGTGCGGTACAGAGTATGACGAACGTGGATATATTGTATGATCAGTACGCACTTATATAAAGTAAGCGGATCAGCGGGATTAACATAGCTTGTCTAAAAAGCTTGTTTGACTTAAATATAGTATGATGTATAGTGTCCAATAGTGATAGATAAGTTGTCACCAATCCGGAAAAAGTATGAAAAGGATAAAAGAAAATTAATTGTCTGAAAACACTCTTTCACTCAGAAATCGTTCACTTACTGTTTTCATATATGGATACTCACTACGACGACCATCGAAAAGCATTTGCTGTGTACTGGTAAAGATATACTAATATGACATACAACGAAAAGAAAATTACTGAGGGAACATTTTCTACATAGGTTGGTTGCTAATTACCGCTATTGCGTGGATGGCCCAATTTATTGTATGGATGTGTACAAACACTACTACGAAAGCTGCGCTGAATCCGACCTTGCTCCTCTCAGCTTTCTCGATTTTAAAGAACTGGTGGAGGAGACACTCAGCTTACCGAGAGATGATATTTACTTCTATCACATTGGACCCATTATTGAAGAACCACCACCAAAAGGAATAACGCTAAATCCGTTGTACGCTTTAGTGGCTGTATTACTACTAGTGCTTATTTGGTTACTCTACTCAAGTAGAAGACCCTGTACTGTAGAGTACCAGTTTTCGTAACCCTACTTTTTAAGCACTGCATGTTTTATACGAGGTATACACATCTCGTACAATTTTTAAACAATGCTTAACTGGGACGTTTGTTGTATCCAACATGAACACACCCTAACAAGCTTCTTTGTCATCTATGCTGTCCGTCGGCGAATAAGAGCTTTCCATCCTTACCGCCGCTTCCCACTTCCGACATCGGAACGTTGAGCTTCATGCTTACCAAATACTCAGCCAATCAGGTTGCTCATAGACACGACCTTCCGGTCAACGCGTCTCTTCACGGATATGCTCTGTCAGCATTCATCCTATCAATCATCACAATCCGTAACTGCTCAATGATAATAAGGTTGACATTACACATCACTCACGGAAACACCGGCTTAAGGAAATCCCATCATGGATAAGCATTTATTATAAATAGAGAGAGCAAAACATATGAAATAAATCAGTTACCTTTTTGAGTCTCGTTGACATATTTGTCTTTTACACTTGCTTCTCTCTGATTTAACAACGTTATTTACCGCTCTAAATTGAACTTAGCACCTCAGGAAAAAAAATTCAGAAAACGTTCAGACATTCGTAAAATATTCAGTGGCAAATTCAGTCGTTCAAAAAAAATTCAAAGAATATTCAGACATTTAAAAAATATTCCCAAAATATTCAGAGATAAAAAGACTAAATACTTTAGCTTTGTCGCATATAGTGCAATTTATAATCTATAGGCAGACCTTCATTTGGTGAACTATTCTTACGCACCCAGTACACGTATTGTCTTGTATCCGATCATTGTGCACGTCCAGCAAAGCCAGCTATGTCGTTTATGTCCACAACAACGTACTTTGATGCTCCAGGTTCTGTCATATACGGATACGGGCCATTGATTTTTGTGGTGCGGTAGAGCTCGAGTTAGGAGCTTTGTAAACAGTTGCTAAGAGAATGTCGTTCATCTCGCAGTCAAGGCACATGCAATGTAATCGACCAGCAAAGATATGATGATGCAGTACATGAGCTGGGCGCGGATGTTCGCGACTTCGAAGCTATGCTGTCCAGTGACGATGAGGACGAACCGTTGGTCGGACGCACGAAACCTCGAAACGAGCATCAAGAATTGGAACCAGTTGCCAATGACAAGGGCAAGGACAAGACGGCAACAGGTATGTATTGCAAGTAACTACAAATGAATATCATCTTTACACTACTGTTTTATAGAAAAAAAAGCGTGGTCGAGCCGCGAAGGCGGTCAAAATGGCGAGGATGGCAACGGCAGAAGAAGTACCAGCACCAAACAAACGCTCCAAGAAAGCCACTGCTAAACAAAACTGAATGTGCAATGCGATGAATATGCTTTAATAAAGATGGCAATGCCAATGGTTATGAGCAAAAGCAATATGTATATAATGGATCCCGTTAGCTATTACTCCTGTATTCAGAAAAAATTCAGAAAGAATTCAAGTCAACGTTCAAGAAAAATTCAAAAAGTGATCAAATTGAATTTCTTAATGGCCGAATTTTATTTTTCTGAAGTGTTAGGTTTACGTTACTGGTGCAATATCCATACACAAACCATGATCCTCTGAAGATTATTTGAACAAGCGGCATATAAGAAATACCCGTCCACTCCAATTCGGCACAGCTCTTGTTTATATTTGTCGCCAGTCCAATGTATTACGACATATTAAATTTTGTTTCCTGCAAGAACCCCAAGAACATTTTACTGGTGTTGTTTCTGTACCTATCAATTCGTCGGAGTGTAGATTCATGTTACGTACATTATTACAAAATATAGCAGCAGAAGCCTTTCTATAATTTAGTTTATTAGGAGATCGAGGCTTAGGAAGCTGAATGAGAAGGTGCCGATACTACAACTGAATTTTCTAGCTCAAGGAGCCTTTTTTATTACTGAAAATATGAAAGGAACGGCGTGAGACTCTGGAGAGTTTAAATCATGCATGTCTGAAACAATACTAAAAAGCATGCGAATCATCTTCACCAGATTCAGTTCTTCTCTTTCTCAAACTCTTTTTTTTATCAAATCGTAAGCAAAGCTAAATCTTTTCAACTATGATTCCTTCCAGATTACTGCGTTCCTCCCTTTTCCCACCTCAAGAATATCAGAACGATCAGGAAAAGAAAAATTTTGCACGTAGCTGGTTCGCCCAAATTCCTATAAACCGAAAATTAGGGAATCTAAACGCTTATGTTATAGGGTTCTAGATAAATACGAAGAGAATGCGCTCGACAAGGTTTATCGTGCGGACATGTACGCACTTTACTGCGAAACATGCTGGAAATGTAATTTTATACCACTCAGTTTTTCTGGCTTCTGTGCATTAGTGGATGCGACATTTATCATTTCTGATGAAGATCTGGAGCTTGCTAATGGAGATCCTCTTTTGTATTTTAATTGTATTGGTGCCAGAAACGACAGTTGAAAAAGCACTATTCTCTGCGCAATAAAGCTCACCATTATGCAAAACATCGGAACATCTTTTTCAAAGCATCGATACCTATACTTGATGCTAAATGCACATCTGGTTTTGCAAAAGCAATATATAACAATTCGAAAGTTTTATTCTAGAATTGCACTTGTATAAGCTACGTATGTGCTCATGATTAATGTTAACATATTTCCATTACATAGGAAATTATGAAACCATAGTAGTTCGTTACCAATATAGGAACTTCGTCACTCTCATACTTAGCTTTACTTTTTTTAACAAGTCAAACAAGGAGCACAAATAAGGTATAGTGTAGAAAAGTTGATCTTCAAGCCGGTCGATCATTCTGATCATCGCGAGTAAAAAAAGTTAAAGCGGGTTGATTGTTGTTACGTAACAGAGGAGACTTCGTAAGAAAAGTATAAAATGGATGATTTATCAGCGAGCGCACTTTGATCTTACTTCTTCTCCATCTGCGTAGACTTTTTTACATATAATTTTTCATGACATCCGAATGCAGAAGGAGATTGCCGAAAACTGGTAAGTTTACATCATTAGAAAGTGCGCATTGAAAATGCAGCTACTGAAGGATATATTTTTCAGCGCTAAGGATAATTACCAAAGCTGGGTACCAATGGGTAAACGGGTTCAGTGTTCTGATATGTACCTACGGTACTATCAGAAATGTATGAAATTGTGGCTTACATCGGTTAGCTTTCTCACGTTTATTACAATTGTGATGGAGAGGTTCAAGATAGAAGATGGTAGTTATCATCTTCAATACGGCATTGATTCCATGTTTAAGAATCCAGAATTATTTCTGGGGATTAATGCTTCATACGCTGTGTCCATTTTGTTGCTAGTGCTACTACTGTTAATGTACTTTGTCTATGCATAATTCCTCGTGCCGTAGAGCTACTTCGCAACTTCATGCTTCTACTCATTATATGACTTTCATACGTTCATGTAACAAAAACACCTTGCCTCGGCCATTGTTGCACCTCTTTGGTATACACTATTTCTAATATGTGGTCAACTGCTGCGAATACTTGGCACAACGATAAAAGACTTCTTTTGTCAGCCATATTATTCATCTCTCTTCCATCTATTCTTCTTCAAAACAAGCGACTTGAATAATATTTTCACATGAGGTGCCACCATAACAAAAATGAATTATTTTCTTCTGAACGCCCTCATTTAATCGGTGAGCAAAAAGCACATTTTGCAATCTATTGGTAAGCTCAATTTGCTATGAATTTTTTAGATTGAGGAGTGCTCACTCTTGGGATAAATTCCAAGTATATAGTGAGTCCGTCTGAAAAGATTTATCGTCCGAATATGTAGGGAATGTACTGTACAGCGTGTGTAGACTTTGACTATACACCTCTTAGCTTTGCAGCACGATTAATGGGTAATAACATAAATTTACCACAACTGCACAGTTAGTGTTGAATACCTACATGGAATTGGCCATAGTACTACTAATGCTAAACGAGAAGTTAAATATTCGATTTGTTGCTTAATGCTTCGAGTGCCCTTTTCGTACAAGAAGCCTTCTGCGCTGAAAGGGTATGCAACACCAAGGAATTTACACTTTGACAAAGCTTTGGGCTAATTTTCTTGATACAAACGGCACAAGCCATATCTGTTAACGTCTGTCTTTATAGCGTATACTTTTCGAAACCTAGTCGGTGTGCAAAGAGCCTTCAAGCACAGAATTTTAGCACCAGTCGGCTTGTGACACTGAAGGTGGCTTGAAAACTACTCCCGCTTTGACATTTCCTTTGTCAATGGGAATATTTGGTCTATCGGCGTTTGTGCATGAACATGGCACACTCGGTGATCAATGCTCATGGTCTTCAGACGCGAAAGAAAAAGCAGATCAACATTTCATAATTGACGGCAACGCATTCACGTATCATTATGCAATGAAAAACAACACCAGTTGGATCCATGGAGGTAAAATAGCGGCTCGAGAATAATAAAAGCAGAGACTCAAACCCGTTATAGGACAATACAGAGCAGTTGCAGAAGTTATCCGTCATGATATTGCGGCACTACAACGAGCAGGAATCCAAATAACGTTTCTGTTTGACGGTGCGTTGCCGGATGATAAAGAACACACTCGGATGAAGCGATACCGATCATATATTGAACGTGCCGAACTACTATTGACTCATCTGGACCAAATCAACCAGGGATTTAAAGGCAAAGACGGGGGAATTGCTGCCGACATGTACTTGATCCCACCCTTAATGCTCGATGTGTGTATCCAAACGATCCGTGATCTGGGATTGGATCCTGTGGTTTGTCAAGGAGAAGCAGACGGCCATGTTGTTCGATTGGCAGAAGAACGTCAAGGATACGTCATCTCCAAAGATTCAGATATGCACGTCTATCCAAAGATTGGCAAAGGCTACATCCCTCTCAACACACTCAGTATCACCAATACCGAAGACAGCTGTCTAGTCAAAGCAACGGTGTATCATCCCCAACGGCTGGCATCCCTCCTCCAGCTCGATACAAATATACTGCCGGTTTTTGGTGCTATTCTCGGAAACGATTATCTCGATCCACAACTTGTCCGGTATCCCATCATGGACTGGTGCTCGTCTCACAGCATGACAGTCAAGAATAAGATCAGCTTCTGGCCCAAATGCGTTGCCGAGTTTCTGCGTAGCATGGATAAGCAAGATTTGTCTGGGATTGCCGATCAACTCAAGACCGTTATCAAGGAATCACGAGGAAATACATCTGTGGATGGATTGGAACAAGCATTGATTGCATCGGTCCATCGTTATGATCCAGACAGTACACTACTGGGCCAAAAGCAAGAAGAATCCAAGGAAGAGGTCTCGGAATCCGGAAAAATGAGCCGATCGATTGTTGATATTTTGGCTACACGCACATTTTGGGCAACTCTATTTATCGAGGATTTCCAAAAAGAATCGAGCTGGATCCTGTGTCGACAGCTGCGTCAATGTCTATACACCTTATTGCTGGGCGACAATGGATCCACGCCTCAAGTGCGAGAATGCATCCGGGAAAAGCACCATATGGAGGAAATTATGGTGGATGGCTTATCTGTGGAAGAATTGGGCGCGCCGATTGAACAAATATTCAACGACAAAGAAGCAGCATGGAAACTTTTGCGAGACTTACATTTTTCCCAGGATATTGGGGAATACTTGGCTGATTTGGGCGACGAACTGCAATCGTTTGTATTTTGCATGCGATTCTTGATATGCCGCAGCGGACAACAAGGAACACAATTGAAAAATCATGAAGTCGTTGGAATGATCGTGGGTGCAATGGCATCATTGACTAGCACAGACAAGTGGCCTGAGCATAACAATGCAAAACCAGCCCTGAAAAAGCAGATGCTGCATCTCACTGCACAGTACCAAAATATTGTTTACTGCTCACATTTGCTTGGGCAGGTCCTTGGTATACAGCACCTCCAGGGAAAAGGGATGCTTGAGCGCATGTATGATGGCATAAGCATGCATCAGTACCTGCAGCTCTCCCGGCGTGGCTTCAATGTTGGTAGTTTACTCGGTAATGCCGCTCACGACCTCAGTGGCACCTTTTGGAAACTGTATCGCGCCACCACCAGCGGCTTACTCTTCTACATCGACGACTTCTATGATTACCGGATACCCCTTCATATCCCAACGGAAACTGATTGGCTGACACCTCGCAATATCAAGAAACGAACGAACAATGGCTCGAATAACAAAAGTGCAAAACGAGCGGCTACATCAAATAATACGAGTAATACGAAGCAAGCAGGAAAGAACATATTCGACGTACTGAGTTTTGGATGCAATTTCGAAGATGAATAACTACCTTACATAATAGACAATTATATCCTTTTCCCTTGCATAATCTTCCACTGTAATATATTAGCTTTTTTTTGGTATTTTCATATTGTGGCGCCGCTTTTTGAACGGCATGGGAAAATAGCCCTCTTGACTTTCTTCTTTGCTCCCTCTCCAAAGTTATCAAGGATATATATAATTATTAGTACAAAAAAAAAGATTCAAATATATTGTTAGGAACAATAAATAGCAGTACTTAAGGCAGTGGATATTCTAGTATACACATTGACAAGACTTCAACAAGTGACTAAAAAAGGTTAATACCAAGGCAAGAGTTTACTTAGAACCATCCTTCCAAATTTACGTTTAGCTTGTAAAAATAAACACAGCCCCGTTGAGCAGAACAGATCACAGTGCACCATTACAACGCACCGTCCATGGTAACGCAATGCCATTAAAAATTACGCGACCTCTTCACAAGTAACTTCACAATATAGACAGTAACAATGCCCTTAGCCAGGCAACGAAAAGATATCCAAATTCACCTTGCAATGTACTCAGCTACGATGCATAGTTAGAAATTACATTAGTTAGACCATATAAATAGCCGGATTCTGATTCTTCAATAAAAACAAGTTCTCTTTCTCTTTCACTTTTTGACAATTAGCTTTCAATTGTTTATTTTTCTTGTGTTCCGATCACCGGACTATCCTTTTTAAGACTCTTATATCCTACCGAGACTCATAAGCTTGTTCCGAGGAACCGCTGTTCTCAACACTTAGGACTAAAAACCACATCGCAGTTGGCATTACATAAGCCCAATCGAGAACTCCTGCGTGACATATTAACACCTTATAGAACGAACTAACCCTTTTCTTTTATATTTTAAATTTCCTTTTTACATTTCAGTAGCAACTTCCCCATAAGTTCTTGTCGCAGTAACAACAGTTTGTGGTAGCTTCATAACACGACTACACCACAACAATATCTCTACTGTAATTCATTTTTAATTAAGCGCGTTTATATTGTACTCCATTTCGTTTACGACGCTTAAGCAAGAAAACTTTTAAGGTGCAGAAACTAGTTAAAAGGCTCTTTATACATATCCATTCGATAAAGAAAGCCATGTACTCCCAATTAGACATAGTAGAACGGACGTTTACAGTGGAGGACAGCTTATCCGATGAATGTGTGCTATCAAGACATACTACCACACAGACTTGTACGTATGTATGAAAGGAGGGATCTTCCAGGAAATTTTGAAAGCTTATCAACGTAAATAGGATTATTACATTGAACTTACGTAAAATGTCTAACAAGTTTTGATTCCAATGGTCTAGAAGGCTGCTTGACTGTGTAGCGGTGTCCGTCAGGAAAGAGGATAAAATTATCAACAGAAGGCTTCAGAAGGGCTCCTCCTTCATCCTAAGCGTTGGAGACTCGTCATTCGCTCCACCACTTCCTCGACCGTATCGCTGATAATTTATAAAGGCCGAGAAGCCAAAGCTTCCGTAAGCCAGAGAAATGGTTGATAATGTAATTCGATATACCGTTCGTGACCATCTTTTCTCCGGAAGTACATATGAATGAACCGACAGGCCAAGTCAAGGCTGCCAGTACGCACGTCCAATAAGATATACTATTGCCTCCAACCAGGTCCGGTAATGACCAGTACTTCCTGAAAATTCGTGTTATCTAAATAGATCACCTAGTCTATGTGCAAAAAGAATCCGTGCTGTATCTGTGTAAAGCGCGAGCCTTTGGGATTCCACCACTCATTATGGCGTGGTCTGAAATAAAACTCGACGCTTACAGTGCGCCTAAAAAAAGAACCTTTGCGAATATATCATTTGCAAAATGATAATGGACATCACACTAACAATATATTATTTTACTAATATAGCTTTCAAAATAGACGGCCTGCCCAACCAGTGATGTGCCGACTTGGCTTCTTCCGATTGCTTCATTCCCCTTGCTAGATTCCCGGTGGTGTTGGAGTTTGGCAAGCGCCGTCCCTCTACATATACATGTGGACGTCGACAATTTCCTTGACCGGATGTCCAGCCACTCGTGCCGAGCTTGACCCATTCCCGTAAAACGGGTGGGTTTGGGAACCTTTCGGAGCAAAGCATGTCGTACATTCGCTGCTTGTTTGGGTAAGCTGTTTCATGAAAAGGTGATGTATTCACTGAAGCACTGAGACAAACAAGATCCCTCACCAGTATTTTTTCTATTTCAAGCAAATAGATCCGCATGAGTAGTTTATTCTGATGGTCTAGTTGCGCGGTAGCTCTAACATCAACGCTCAGTTATCACCCAATTTCTATTATGGCCAACCCTCGCAAGCTTGGTCTCTTGACAGACCCAGTTGGTATTGGATCCATGGGGTAAGTCAATTTCTAAAAAAAAAATTAGCACGCGTGACACTAACAACATGTTTCACTTTAGCATGACTATGAAGAGATCATTACTGTCCTGAACCGAATAGTCGATCTCAGATTCACTTTCTAGGACACGGCGGATTGATACTGTCTTGGTGGAAACAAACGTCTTCTCGGCAAATTCTCTGCAAGAGAGGGCAAGTGCGACAAGATGTTCCTATGCATTAAATTCGGAATCTTGCGTAACGAGGCCGGTGACTTTATTGGATGCAATGGAAAGCCAGAGTATGTTCGTGAAGCATGCGAAGCCAGTCTGAAGCGCCTTGGTGTTGATACAATTGACTTGCATTATATGCATTGCATGGGTCCTGATATGTAAGTTAATGGATAAAGTACAATATCATACTATAAGCTTTGCTAATAGCCGTTATGTAGTCCTATTGAAGAAACAGTAATGATCTAGTTGAACTGGTAAACGAAGGGAAGATTCGGTACATTGGTCTTTCGGAAATGACTCCAGACGAACTGCGTTGTGCTCATAAAGTGCACTTCATTATCGCTGTCCAAGTCGAATACTCCCCTTGGGCTTTGAATATCGAAACTAATACGTACTTACAACCGCACGCGAACTCAGAGTATCCATTGTTTGCTAGTTAGCTGAGAGACCAAGTGAAGAAAATACTGGATACTAACATGGGGATAAAAGTTCTCCTTTAAAACGTAGATTCTCGACAGGTGCAATCAAATCACGGGATGATCTGGATGAAGATGACTAGCGTCGTACAAACCCGCGCTTTTGCCTGAGAACTTTGCAAAAAAAAAAAAAAAAACAAGGAGCTGGTGGACAAAGTTCAAGGCATTGCAGCAAAGAAAGGGGTATCTTCCGCCGAACCCGTATTGGCGTGGGTGTTAAGTCAAGGACAAGACTTTTTCGTAATTCCCAGCACCGAGTCAAGTATCTTGAGCAAAATTTCAAGGGTGGTCAAGTGGACTTATCCAGTGAAGAGTTGGCGGAAATCCAGGCCGTTATGAATGCTGCTACTATTAGTGGTGGACAATATATTGATTTAGATCTGTAATGTAAGCAACGGATACTTCAGCGGCCGAATTTAAAAATTGAGATATAAATCGTTTGCACCATATAATATTCAATATATAAGAGTTATCACTATTATCTATTATTAGCTCGCTTTACATATAAAAGCCGCCAATCGTTCTATTCAATAGTATATTCTTACGGGACATCGCAAAGGTTTATAAATACTTTGCCCAAGAAATCCTGGGGTTTTTCGTGTGATTCATTGTACCGAAAATACCAATGGCCTTGTATCTTGAAGTTTTGTTGGCCTTTTTTTACAACAGATGATAGATAGCACCGATCACTAGTAATAGCACTGCTTTAATCTTCATTTGGAAAGATAGTTCCGGGAGCAATGTGAAATAAATTGCCAATATAACACATTCCTCGTAGTCTTCCGCCAATGAAGGGGTACAATTGGTGGAAAGCCTTGATCCGGTTTCCAGTGATGGGTAGGTAAGTAATCTGTAGCGTCACACATACTCCTTTGACTCTAATCTAACGTTAACTTGTCATCACCGTCAAGGTCATCCATAAAGACTATAATTCTTTTGGCAGCATTTTCTGCTCTCACCGCTTGCTCTTCATCGTAAAATACGGTATCATCATCGTACTGGAAGGGTCGTACGGTGCAGTTCTTACACTTTATGTAAATGCATATTGTGACCGATGCTGTAGTGCCGTTCAGATTTCAAGGGTATGTCGGCAACAGGATCCCTTGGATCCAATCCGTGGGCACCAGTCCAAGTAGGAAAATTGTAACGAGCCATTGTCGATGTGGATCATGGTTTTTCATCGTCATATATGCTCGATCCGAAGCACATGAAAAAAAGGTTGTGCTGGGCAAGTTCGCGGTAAAATTTGTTCACCAAAACTCTGAAGTCGCTGTCGTAATCAATGTCTACCGTAGATTCAATCCTATAGAAAACGTTGGTCAATGGGTATATCTTATCATCCTCTTTTATGCTTGTCCGACAATGAGCATAATTGAGGACCTAGTTCGTACTTTTTAGTTTTGTCTTCGAATCCAAGAAGATTCTCAGACAAAAAGCCTATATCATTCATCGCTGGATTTTGCTTAGCGCTTACAAGGATCCACAGATGCGTACTCAGTCCGACAATCAAGAGCCGTGGCGACATCATCAACTCTTCGAGGGTCCAGCTGCACTTCCACCATGACGTATCCAACAACTGTTTAGAAATTGTGTATGATGTTATAGCATTCGTAGTCAACCAGTGTTATCCTTCGCATTCCTTTGGATCGTCAATGTATATTTCGGGAATCAAGGCGACGGTGTAGCGTGCGTTGCTGTATATAAGGTGCACGTGTTGGATCTCGCGCTGCTTCACCGCGTTGCTTTCTGTCGATGTATATCTTGTCGTACCATAGGAATTCAACACGAAAGTCTTAGAGTATTTACCAAAAAGTTTCGTCATACGTAGCATTTTTCGGTGACTTACCCACCTTCTTGTCGCGTAGTTGATGGATACTGTTATTGAGCAATTTACATTCTCCATCATCACCTTTTCATTATATTCTCAAAATAGCGTAGCTTAACAAGGATAAACGATCGGTTCGAGCACGTATGCCAAAAGCAGACAAATCAATGGTAGTAAGAAAAGTATATGGAAGTTAAACACTGTGTTGTTGATACCACCCATATGAAATGTATAGCAAGTATTGTGATCGTAGGCAATAGCGCTTTTATATTCAGGGCGCTGTTGAATGTTCCTAAGCAACTATTTAAGTAGCCTTAGCCCCCAAAGAACCACATAAAGTTGATTCGGGGGTAAATATGACCAACAATTGAATCTTGCTGATATATAGGTACGTTTTGTACAGAATTTTTAAGGCACTCCGCGTCATAATAACGACTAAGAATATTAGCGGCCCAGGAAAAAGTTTATTTGAAATAATGCAATTTCTGGCGGTTAAACAATTTACAAGGCGTGCTTGTGATATGAGAGTATGTTTGAACTATTGTGCTATATATTCCAAAGCTAGCACTTTATGTAACCATTGCGCTTGTGCTTCTAGCGTAATTCGGGATCGAGTTATGATCGAACAAGAATCACCTCTCGCTAAACAAAAATCGAGCAAAAACATTCAAATGGAGAAATTCAGAGCTGAAAAGCATACTAAATAAAATGTCTAAGTAAGGATAACACATGAAATAAAAAAGATACGAACGTGAGAAAAGTCCAAAAAGTCCAAAAAACCAAAGCTAGTGCCTTGGAAAATCATCTTGAAGGCCTTTTTCTTTGAATAGAAACGGATCCAGGGATTGAATTTCCTTGGTGTAATAGCACGGGTCCAGTGATATTGGTAGTTAGTCAATCTACCGATGCAGGAAAAGTTTACTTTAAGAAGAGTAATTTTCATCTTTTTTCCAAGGTACAAGCAAAGAGCAATACGAGACAGTTTATGATATGCTGCAAACATGATTTGGGATCGATATATGGCCAAAAAATAGGCTTACTTGGAAAAGAATTGACCAAGAAGTAGAGCCTGAATACAGCAAGTTTGAAAACACAGAGAGCAGGAAGTTAAAAGTAGGAAATCGAGTGTACAATATAAAAATGCTTACAAAATCATCTTTGAATGCATATTTCAGCAGAAAAGCTCCATTATCATAGTAATTAGCTTGTAGCCATGGAGACCGGTATATATATAGCCATAGCAACACCAACACCGATGTTCACTTTGGTAATCATTATGTCTACAGTTATATTATATTTCTTACTACAGTTTAGGACCAAACTATCGAGAATGTGCTCACACTTTTTAATAAGGTCGTGCCAAATTGCAGAGCTTGCAGATTTTTTTTGAACCGGATGCGTGGATTGTTGAAGCGAGTATGAATGGTCTGATATGATTGCCAAAGGCACCATGTAGATGTACGATTAAAACAAAAATCTGGGGACACTTTAACGATACATCCAAACAGTATAGATTAACATCAATGCCGCATTCGTCGTCAACGAGTTTCTCGATTATAAGCTATGTAATTTCTAATGGTAATGAGGTAATAAGGAAACCGATACGTTTATCAACTTGGATCGTGAATATTATTTTACGTTTCGCGAGGGATACACATTGTGCACCGTCAACTGGACCCATCTTC
Organism: Fennellomyces sp. T-0311; assembly: GCA_025266875.1. NCBI lineage: Eukaryota > Fungi > Mucoromycota > Mucoromycetes > Mucorales > Lichtheimiaceae > Fennellomyces > Fennellomyces sp. T-0311. The sequence continues at coordinate 1,241,544 of JALLLT010000005.1, read as the reverse complement.
GTGCCTTTATCATACTGTTGTCTTACCGCTCGTGCCTTCCATGCATTGCTAGAGTATTTCTAGCACACAAATACCTGGCAGCAGCCAATGGTGTGCACGCAATAATTTTCTCGGCGACCTTCATTGCCTTGCTGAAGAAATCTTCCATTTCGTATGCAGAAATGCACACACCAAAGGCGATAACTTTCAGGGTACCGAATCATTTTAAAGCTTGTAGACAACTGTCAATCGCAGCATCGTAATCATCGTTTGTGGAAGACTCTATGGCCAAATATTGCAGCTTAATTTACGCGTCATTGTGGTTTCGGATTGCTTGTAGCTTACTCGCTTTGTGAGATTGTCCTGATTCCTTCATACTTGCGTTTCAAAGCGAAGGAAAAGGTTCAAGCTATAGTGTCGGGGACAACAGCGAGTCTTTTGTTTCCGGGCGATCTCTTTTAGGGCAAGTGGACATGACTATTAGGTAATTATATAGCTTGGTTAGTTGTTTGTGAAAGCACACATCGTAGTTTGGGTGAGTCGGTATTAATATGTCAGAAAAGTTGCTGGTATGAACAAGTATCTTGAGCATGACGAAGTAATTTCTCTTTTGGTTTATGTGACTTATAGCCTGTTGTTCCATTGGTTGTGTGCTGCAAAGTGTCACATGGAAGGTATTTTCGGGAGAATGACAACAACTCTTTGGATAACCAGCCCCGCTTTTACCACACCAGTTCTATCATATTTGCATCAGTGCCATCTCATCTCTACGCAGGCCCTTCGTACCGCAAAGCTAACTTGTATAGTAGAGTTAAATGAAGCCATCCCTGTATGTTTTACGAAGTAATTCCACGGACGGTCGGACTACGGAGAGTCTAGAGCGTCATGACTATTTTGGAAAAGTCCTGTGACAACCATCGCGAATTTCTTGTGCTGTTTCCACTTCAGAATGACTGAATCCGAGACAGAAACGAAAATGCGTGTTTTACAGAAGACAGGATCCGATGATGAGAATACTACGGAAGAGCAATCGCAGGGTAATCAAGGATCAGCCATAATGAATGAAATCATTTCATGTTACTATTCTGTCCAGAATCCGAGAGGGAGCACGGTAAACCTACGAAACCAAGCAACGAACATAACGATACTCAGAGTACCGATGATAAAGCTGCTAAAGGTACTAAATGCTTGATGTGCATACACCGTTCTAAAGCTTGCTTCTGTAGACGCGGTTACTATCAAACGCGAAAAAGACGCGTCTATTGCGAACACAGTGGAGGAGCAAGAGCTGGTACCAGTCTGTCACGCGAGATTACCGGTTACCACGGATCCTCGTTATTTCGTCAACAAGGACGCTGTTGTCTACTCGAACGCTACCGGAATACTCAAGCCTTTGAAACGATCACATGCGAACCTTCACCATCTCGTTCTGGACAAAACGAAGAAGAGAGCCTTTAAATTGGAGGAGATCATGGTGTACACTTTCTCAGAAAAACCATACAACAGTGATGAGCAATACATATTCCACAAAGACGGCAAGCGAGAGAACTGTGCGTGGTCCAATCTCGTTGTATGCGATAACTTGGCTGTATTACAAGATCACGAGATTGCCAGACTGGAGAAATTGCACCCAGAAGGCACAAAATACGCTGTAGTGCGCAATGTACACGACACTCTGACATTTGAGCGCTACCTCGTCTCGAACACTGGAAACGTATACTCCCTAATCAGAGGAAGCCATCTCCGCCAGACAGAAGGTCCGGATAGATATTTGCGTGTCGGTTTGACGAGTGATACCAACGCTGAACACGCAGTCAAGTGCTATTTCAATGCTCCAATTCATACTCTCGTTATGCTGTCTTTCAAGGGATGTCGGCCAGAAAACGTTCTTATTTATCACATTAACGGCGATAAGCATGACAACTCGCTGGAAAACCTGGCATACGCAGACCCCAAATGCCCACGTAAACCCCGAGAAAAAGAACGATCGGCAGGATCAGAGAAGCAGAGGAACGCACGCAACGAAATAGCACTGCCATCAATTACCGAGGAGACAAAGTGGAAGGCCATCGGTACTCTTCCATGGAATGGACTATCTTTCAGCAAGTATGAAGTGTCCGACATGGGCCACGTTCGCAACAGAGATAGCTCTCAGCTGCTCAAATTGTACCATACATCTTACGGCCATCCTTGTGTATACATGTACCACGATAACCAAGACTTACATACACGCCCGAAGGTCATGAGGGTATCTCGTCTTGTCGCGAACGCCTTTGTTGACGACTATAGCGAAATACGGAATCTTATCGTACACCTTAACGGAGACCGGCTGGATAACCGCGCGCAAAACCTGAAATGGGTACATAAGCGAAGCAGCTCCGTACGGAGGAATGCGCGTCCAGTGGTGGTATCACTTGTGGATGACCCCGAGAAGCAAAAGAAGTTTGGATCTGTAAAAAAAGCACAACGTGAGACATCTGTTTATAACTTGAACACGCTGGCAGCTAAACATGGCAATCCTTTTACAAGGATGGCCAACTGGGATGGCGAAAAAAAAATGGTGTTGATTGAAATACTTTTGTCCGAAAAGGATAAAGAATAAAACTTGAGTATTATAGTTAAATCAGTATCACCCTTGAATCAGTTTTATCGATTATCAACTTTACACATGTATATACGCACAACAGTACTAGAGAATAAATAGTAGCATGCACTCTTTAACCAGAGGTGTACGTATATGCAGCAGCGCAGCCTTAGAAACTAGTAAAAGTTTTCAGATTTACGTTAGGACACATCAGGTATGTATAACGGACTAAAACATAGCATATATATTCTCCAATGTGCTACTGTTAGTAGCAAGGCTTTCTGTAAATATACCTAGTGTATTTAAATATAGCTGTGGCATGCTAAAGCACGTAAACGGTGAGGACCGGCACATTTATATAAAACTGCTCGAACCGCAAAAATAGGAGTTTATGTAAAGACATATATTCATATGCAGTTTCATGTATCGACTTTATAAACGAAAATCCGATAAAAAAAAGCATGACCATAAAGCTGTTCGCCATGCAGATGGTTACATGACGTCAAGGTTCTGTCACAAAAGCTTCTCCTGCAGCCATGAAATGTGATCATATCCGCGTGTCAAGGCGAACTTTCAGCCGCTACCAGGTAAGCTGCTGCTATGACACTGCCAAGGCAATGAAATCACGCGAATGCATGGCTATAGAGATTGGATATGTAGGGTAAAGTGAGGCAGATAAAAAGAAAGACGTGTATAAAAATGCGAGGATCTTTCCAACTGGAGATGCGATTTTGGACCACTCAATCCTGGTTTAAACAGGTCTGGACGACTTGTGTACCAAGAGGGAGGTAACATGAACAATCGTCACAGTCGGGTAAGTTGTCAAAATATTTGCATTCTGAGGTTTGCTTCTCACTTGCTTTTTCTCTTTAAGATTGCCTCACGGAACCAGCTGAGCAAGCATCTGAGCTACAGGCCACCGAAATAATGCGTTATCTGTGTCTTTCGAGACGGCCGCTAATACTCCATGTGGGTCTCCACAGATCCTTGGCATCCGTGAAACATTAGGTTAGCAACGAAAGCACTGCCATGGCAGCCAGTGGCGCGTTTCTCTCGGCTAACCAAGCTAGAGACTCGCAACGATATGGTAAAACCGCTTGTAATTTTTACGTATGAATTTCTGACTAGCTTTTTGCGTGCTCCGATAAACGGTTCCAGCAAACAGACGATTCCGAAGATAATGAGGTTGCGCGCATTGGTGCTGCAGCTTTATATGGTTTTCTGGTCCTCTTTGTCAATTGATGTACCAGCTTTTTCTGCGGACCCACTGACGTCCAATCTCATCCGGCGGGTCCACAAGCTAATTGGAGCCAAAAAATAAAATGAGCGGTAAACATTAGGCCTGATGCTTGGCGTCTGACATACGGATGAAGCCCTGGAGGTGAAAAGAGTGGAGTGTCCGAGAGCCCGTCCCCTAATTGGAGGCGGAAACGGTGAGGAAACAAAGGTAGGCCAGCGAGGACGTGGGTCAGGGAAGCCTGCAAAGGGCATTATACTTATTCGCCAGAGCTTTATGTATGCTCTGGGAAAGTCTGTGTACACATAAGCTTTTGTTGTACGAATTTACAACATGGTCATTGTTACATTACCATTGAGAAGTATTTGAACCACAGCCATCACTTCATCGGCGGCAGCCGCCGTCCTTCCGGCAAATAAATGAATTCGATAAAGCTTTAATATACCACAAGTGTCGGCAACAGAAAGCCTTTAAGATAAGAGAAGAACCGTCATTCAAATAATTTAATCATACTTTGAATCTTGTTGATATACGAATTTTGTATATACTTCTGCTATTTCAATGATTAAGACAAATTGCTATAACAATATCCAATGCTTGAAATGATCTTCTGAACATTGATGGAAATAGCTAAGAAAACTTTATACCCCACGTCATCTGTACCAAGTCATACTATGTCCCTGCCAAGTTCCTCAATCATCATTCAAGCCTTGCACATCATCAGTCTTGCAAGAAGTTTCAATCAACAAGTGTACAGGATGAAATAAAAGTCTTTATTAACGACGTAAATGAACAAGCTCTGATCACAGCTTTCCGCTCTCGTCTGATCCGGTTGAACAAGGAAATGAAAACCCTATGCGGCATTAGGGGAAAGGAAATAGTCATGAGAAAGGGAACAATGTAAGAAAACAATAAAAAAGGAAAAATGATAAAGTAGAATGTAATACAAAGTAAAAGGCGGATGGAAGGGGAACTAATCCGCAACTATATACTTGTTGGGGATGAAAAAGGTAGCTTTTTTTAAGAAACGGGCGATGTGGGTTGCAATGACACGGGGGCCGGCGGCTCCATCCATTCGAGAAGGTCTCGTCCATGCTGGTCGGGTGGCACATATCCTTGTCGGCGATCTGGGTTGCAATGCTTGTTTAGGGTTTCCAAAATGGCACATAGCTGCGGCCATTTGGATTTCCAGTAGTTCCGTGCAGCTTGCGATCTAGGCGGCTTTTTGGGCAAGCGGTTGAGAAGGTATGGATGTGATCGTCGATATCGTGTGGCAGGTTGAATGTGCTGTGGATCGAAAAACATGCGATCAGGTGCCGACGGTTCATACCAGAGGTGTGATGGCAACGTGATCATGGTGTGGATTTACCGCAACAAGTGTACAGTAAACCCCCGCTTTTTTCCTACGCGGATGGAGTACCCAAAAGTGCGGAAAGAGCGGGGGTGAGGAAATAACGGGGGTTACACAAAATGGTGTACGCTGGGTATTAGTAATCGTCGAAGCAGCGTTCACTTCTTTATATGTGTATATTGATTTACATGTCTGTCACTATAGCAATAGATGGATGGGTATCTATATGTATAAGGCACTGTACGTTTTTTTGGGTCGGAAAAATGATTCATGTATTACATTACACTATATAAAGCACAGTAGCATATCACAAGCTATGGTGATCTGTTACTGCGTTTTTTTTGGTCCCTGCTTAATATGTCAGGTAGAGTTGCCATTGTTCGCTTCAGGGATCGTTTAATACCAGTGAAAGACAAGTAATAATAAGCTACAGAATACGGTCGATTCATTGTCCCGGCTAAAGTAATTCACAACATAGTTGCTCCCGAATGACCATTTGGATTGAGGCACGATATATGAATCAATAAGTGCTATGGAAGATTACTGATACTGTCACAATGGCGGCTGACACCGTATTTTGAGGTACACCTTTAGGATTGAAGAACCAATCGCCCCCACAGAGTTTACATGAAATAACTAAGCCTAATCGAAACGGTGATTGAAATTCTCGATGATCCAGGACGAACCCCAACAGCAGATGCCTTGCGTAGCATTCATGATGATCTATTCAGGCGCGCTCATACGACACAGTCGTACAATACATCATTTTTTATTAGAAAATAAAGGGATATACACGCTTTCAAAGCATACTTATGACCATTTAGACATAGTTTTATTCATCCCCCGTTTTTTTTTCCTTTGAGTAAGCTGCGGACAAACAGGAAAATTTCGAGGATGGGAAAATTAACACTAAGGCCGAGCGGATGGCATAGCTAAACCATGGAAAAACCCGAGGGAGAGGAAAAAGCGGGAGTTCACTGTACGTATAAGAAAATGTTAAATCAGCTATGTATCAACAAGAAGCGTAAGGGGTCATACCGCACGAATGGAGGTACTCCTACCTTATTTATGGTACTTACTGATAGAGAAACTTACTGAACGAATCTCACCCTGGCGGCCTTGATCCTGACAACGGATATCCGTTTCTAAAAGACCTCCAATTCTCAGACGGCAAAGAGAACAGCTTGTTCAATGGCAATGATGGCTCAGATGGCAACGGCGATACTTTGGGCGGCGACAGTGATAACCCCAGTGGTGTGTAACGGTGGTTCGGACAGTGACGGTGACACGAATAAAGGTTCGAATGGTAGCAGCAATGAAGAAGATGAATACACAATTGACATAGGTTAAGATTTGTCCTCAGGCATTCCAGCTCGTGTTATAATACTATAAAACTCATCAATTATGCTGTGCTATGAACATGATGGTAAAACTATCTAGGTAATTACACTCTTTTAATATATCTGATGTCGATTTACGTTGTTGTAAAAGGAAATTGTTTGTGTATAGTAATTCTGTGTGAAACAGGATCCACAAAGTAGGTTGAAATATAGAGAAATAGAAAAGGTGAGTTAACCAAATACAGATATAAGCTCCTGTCTTGGGCTTTGAAAGGTATGATCAAGATAATTGAGGTCAAGTTAACTGCTTTATTTCATTTGATTCAACAAGGGTATTTATATCTTTCTGTGGATATGCTGACTGTGGATACATCGGGCTATGCCGGAGGTAAAAGGTGGGTTAGATAGGAATTACAACTAGCAAGAGATCCGAGTGCGGAAGAAGATAAACGAAAGTGCAGATGCACCATATAATAGAATAGGTCGGTAGCTTGGGAAGATCAGAGAGAGGAAGAAGATACATCAATGTGCAGATGCACCATATAGTTGAATGAAGGTCAATACAAAGGTCAAGTGCGTGCCAAAAAGGGAAAGGTAGCATAAACGAAGAGGGGCCGAGAAATTTCGTTACAACGTTAATTTTCATCAAATAATATCAAAAAAATTCAATCACTATGACGTTGCCTCGCTGGGAACTTTTCTTCGAAACAATAGCCAAAAGTATACCGCAAGCGAAAAAAGTCCCCCCCCATCAAAGGATTACCGGAATTTGAATGGGCAACACACACTTCAGAAAGGTATTCAACGCCACCGCCGACTTCTTCGAGCATTACATCACCAATATACTCGAATTCGTTAAGGATAGATTACCAATCTGTATCTTATACAAGACCGCCTGGATCACCGGACACGAAACCAGCATATCTTGCACGAACAGCCACTTCTGTCATAGTCACGCTCTCTGATTTTGGCTCAACCCGACATGTGATTGTGAAGAAATTCCTTTACCCTGGTTGTAGATTGCGTATGGTATAATGATACATAGTTCCAAGCAGCCGCATACATTCAATTGAGAAGAGTTCATGAGCCATCTACTGAAGTTTCTTGCGAGGACTCGAATCCCGTTGTAATGTTCTATAATGTCAAGTTCCAATCTCAGATCAACTATGTCCAAGCCGCTCCGGATAGGCATTCGATTCAACTTCATAGTGCCAATGCGATGCCGCGAAAGGTAACTATCAGCTGCGTACTACAAAAAAACCAAAAGAAATTTCAACATAACTACTCTGACCAACTCACCGTCAAGTACACCAGAATGTACCAAGAGATCACAGTATATCTTGATGGGGTGGGTAAGGTGTCGTTCACGCTCAATGCATATGCGAGTACCTTCCAACTGGGCGTTGCTGTTCCTTAGATCGACCCTACCATATGGAAGTCACGCCCGACGGCTTTCATACCAAACAATACTTGAATACTGGCAGAATACACATCGTTCTGTCAGGGTAGAAACATTAAAAGTAAAAGGACAGCACAAGCCAACGAGACCCAAAAAGTGCTTTCGATTATTTTGCAAGTTCCCCCCTACTTATAAAGTTTCTCATCGGTGGCTGAAGCTCCACGAGGAAGATGATGATGGGATCAAAAGTTGCCCCGCTGATCGGATCCTTTGTCAAGATCGTAAAGTGCCAGCGGCCCTACACCACGGTTAAGAAGGGTGTCGAGTGCGGTTCAAGGGCAACAATGTATGTCACTGACCAACCTCTTCCATTCTTTTTTTCTTTTTGTTCGGGACAACGGGCCAGTGGTTATGGAAAAAGAATAACTGAATGCACGAATTCTTGCACGATTTGACCTAGAGAGTTCCATATACATACTGCACGGCAGAGTGGCTACTGTAGCGCCAACCGGTGTACACTTCTTCTCAGAAATGCTTATTCCGAAACGTCTATACGCTGAAGCCTTACTTTTTACCGGACGGGTCAACAACATAAAAAAAAAAGCTAAAAGTGGTGACACTGGAATCCTTATAACTTCAAACTGCCAAAAAAAACCCACAATGTTTGTGTGGCATCTTTTAATGAGAAAAGGGTTTCGAATGACGAGCCCAAAAATATGCTTTTTGCTTTAATCTGATAATTACTCTTTATTTATACTGAAGGAGAGTCGGAGGCGGAGAAGAGGAATGCTTTGCGTAATAGCCCCAATCCATGTTTTCACCGAGTCTCATATGATCTTGCCATACCGTCGAGGAGACCGAAGATCTGAGACAAAGTTAACGGAGTCGCCCTATTTGTTTGGTAAAGCCGGATCAAGATTGCACATGAGAACAAACGAGGCAACCGATATCTGTGCGGCTGTTGATGCCGTAATAACAGTGGATATAATCAAGGACTAAAGGGTTCCATGCAGTCATGGATGATGGTATGTTGGGAAGGATACTATAATTTGCTTGTGACAGTTATCACTCCTTTTGCGCGTGGAAGTGTCAGTCCATCGCATAGACAATTCAACAAAATGCATTCGAAGAAACAATTCCAATTGAAAGTGATTGAAATAAATATTTCTGCACTCGCAATCAAATAAAGATTTTTTCTGTTAAAGATGCAAAATATTAATGTGGCAGCACATTTTTACCCTTGTAGCACTATAGCTGACTATGATTTGTCCAAGGTACATATTAATTATCCCACAAGTAAACTTGTTTACTTCTGTTACTCCTGCATCACTCTTATACTAACGCCGAAATCTAACATTACTGGATACAATCGATTGATCACCCAGCTACCCTAATCGAAAGAACGAGTTCTGCATAATGCTAACAAAAGAAAAGCGGCTGAATACCTTGCTCGTAGACAAGGCTCAACGAGTATTGAAGCATGCTCTGGACGGTCAAGGTCTCTATCACAAAGTTTATCATACAGTGAACCATTCTCTTTTTTTTTTTTTTTACATAATGCCATCGAAAAAGTCACTTGCACGACAATAAGTGGTGCGTCGTACTTTCCACCAAGTAGAAACTCTGGAATCGATATCTCCAAACTTTGAGACAAAGGATGCCATCCGAATACATATATGCTTGTGGCATATCAGCGAATCCTAAAAACGTTCATATGATACCAACTATTGAATCAAAAAAAACCAAAATGCAAGCCCATCTCCGCAGCCGGAAAAATGGGCCGATCGATTGTTGATTGTCTTGTTACACGGACATTTTGAGCAACTCTATTTATCAAGCATTGCCAAAAAGAATTGACTATTGTACTCGCTCTAATGCTAAGCAACAACGAGTATCATGATCTCGAGAACAAGAGAATTCAATCACTAAAGACCTCTTTAACATGGGAATTACCATGGCAGAACGCTTATTTTATGCGGAGGGAATTGGCGATGCATCGGTTCAACGGATATTAAACAACAAAGCGCAACTTTTGCGATGATTAATAATCCTGCGGAATATTTAAACGGATTCGGATGACGACATTACAATCATCTGCATACGCAGTTTATGTCAGTTCCCAACCGATAACAAGAAATCGCAATGAAATAATCATATATAATGGATGTGATGGCGTCATTGGCAAGCACAGACAAGTGGCCTGAGCACAGGGACACAAGGCCAGCCCTGAAAAAGCAGGTGTTACATCTCACAGCGCCGTACCAAAGCGCTATTGTTATTTTTTTTTCTGTTCACATTTTTACTTGTTAAATGCTTGATCATACAACAATCTTGGGGTAAAAGGAGAGGCGCTCGAGCAATGACGACATGCATCAGTACCTGCAGCTTATTCCGACGTGCCCTTTTTTTCTAAATACATTTTGGCAGCTTTTGTACACTTACAGCTCACAAATGCAGTGGCACCTTTTGGAAAATATATCGCGCCACCAAAGCAAAAAACTCTTTTTTTTTTTTCAAAAACGTAGGTAATCAGATTTACCCCTTTCAATAATAATGATTGGCTGAAACCCCGCAATATATATATATACCAAGGGACGCGAACAATGACAAGTAAAAGTGAGTGACTTGCGAAACAAGTGGGAGAAAAAAGAATATATTCGACATTTACTGAGTTTTGCGTGTGCAATTTCAAAGTGTGATTAGGAGCCTTGGTAGGCAAACGTTCTTTTTCTCTACAGAATATTCCATTGTAATATATTGGATTTTTTTGTATCGTGGGATGTACACTTTTTTGGAGGGCCATCGTCTTTAATTAAACGTGGTTATACCCTCGACTGTATATGCACATCAATTAGAGTTTATTACATGTTTTTTCGAATGGAACAAAAGGTGGGGGTTAACATGAGGGTCTTAGCGCGGAGACAAATGAATTTAAGACCGTTTCCTCACTTTTTATTTTTTTTATTAGATCCGAAACTCTGATTCGGCATGAATAATTATTTTTTAGAACCTGTTTCCAAAGTAGCATATTTTTTTTATATTTTTATCATTTTGCTTGGCAACAAAGTTATCAAAACATGACCCTGGTAGCCAGCAAGTTTCAGCCTCCCCCCATTTTTTTTCGGTTATGCCTCGAAGGCTGTTTTACGGTTTGGGGTTACACAACAAGGGATCACGACCAATTAAAACAATGCCGCGTGCACACGTTGCCTTGTTATTGGCTCTGAATGGCGCAACCTTCCGATAAGTCCATGACAACAGAAAAAGGCAAGATGCTGTGTAACGCTACCAGAACCATGATATGTTTTTTTCCAGTAAGAGATTGCAATGGGGTTTTGGTAGTGTTGCGGGGTAACAAACGGTTGGGGGAGAGGGTCAAGATAACACCAGTGGTACATTGGAAACAGTGAATGTTTTTCTATTGGACTGTTTAGGCTTGCGTGTTATTCAGGGCAAAAAGATGAAACATAGCAATGATGCAAATATCATAATAGAGCAGAGGGCGAGAAACATATATGGTAGCGGAGTGGGCATCACTTCTTTGGTAGTTTGGCGAGTTTCTTGTCTTTCGATTGTGACTGAATTTAAAATGACACAAATTGCTGGAGGGTAAAAGGGCACTTGTCTCCCGTTTAGTCGATGCCTTTCCTTTCCACAGCTGAATCTCTCTTTGTACGAGGATGGATCACCTTCATCGAAGATCATCCTCAAATCCAGCTACAACTTTCTCATTGCTTGAAACGCCACCCGTGTCTGTGCGCTCCTCCATTCCAAACATGTCTGTCTCCACAGCGTCGAGTCAACCCATGCCGGCATTCGGTCAACATCAGCTGACGGTTCAGCAACCACCGCCGCCGCCACCCCCTGCAACGACTCAAAAGCCGGCGCATGCGAACACGTTTGTTCACAAGCTATACAAGTAAAAGCATCGTACCAAGGAACCGCATAGAAAACGCGACAAAGATCTGATTAATGTATTATGATATAGCATGGTAGTTGACAGTCAATATCAGCATCTGATCGCATGGAATTATACCGGCTCATCATTCATCGTGTGCAATATCATGGAATTCTCGCGCGATGTGCTGCCCAAGCATTTCAAACACAACAACTTTTCGAGCTTTGTTCGCCAGCTCAACATGTAAGTCATAGCAACGCAATCACCATCGAGACCGCGATACTAATCCTCGGTAGGTACGGATTTCACAAGGTCAACAAATCACCACGAGGTCATCGCACGTTAGCCGAGAACCAGATTTGGGAATTTTCGCATCCCAAGTTTTTGCGGAACCGGGCAGATCTGCTTGACGATATTAAGCGCAAAGCCATGGAATCCTCGGATACCGCACGACGAGAAACAGGCGACTTGCATGCGCACATGGCAATGATGCAGGTTGCGCAGTCCGACATGATGCAGCAGATCGGTCACTTGTTTGAGAACTTTAATGAGTTAGTCAAGGAGTTAGCAGAGACGCGACGCAAGCAAGCATCGCAACAACAATTGATGAAGAACATGGCGCAGTACATTTCTCAACATAATGGAGGTAAGGATTTCGCGCGAGTTGTGAACGGTGATTGGCGAAGAAGTAAGGAGCGTATGTGTTCTAAAAAAAACAAAATCGTTAGGTCATTTACCATCTGAACTCAACATTGATCAGTTTGATTTGGGCTCTAACAACAGCAACAATACGAGCAAGCAAGAGCGACCACCATCAATTTTCATCACATCACCTGATCCATCATCGAGCGCTGCGCATTCGGGCAGTGGCGATATGATTCATGACGTATTTGGATCACGTAGCCCGTTATCCGTGCAAACACACAACTTGCATCATCATCAGCAACAACAGCAACAAACGCGACCTGATTTGGCGCCACCCCCGTCAACCAGTCGAGCAATGTCATCGCTGGGACCATTTGGTAACCATCTTCCACCGAGTCCCAGTCCAACCAGTTTAATATCCGACGACGAGTCGAGTTCTCTGTATTCACCTCATTCACCGCATACTCCTCATCCTCCGCAGACGAGTCAACCACCTACTACCCAACATCATAACCATACCAGTCGGCTGTCCGAAGCACTTGATCCACCCACTCCACAACCACAAAATAATGATCATTCCAATGCGCCATTTGCTTTTGTTAACCCACTCGATCCACTTTCTCATCGGTAAATTTTTACACGTTCTGCTTGCTGGCTGTCAAGCACCACACTTTTTGCTTATATATAGATGGCGTTTTTTATGGCTTTTTACCTTTGGGACAAAAAAAAACACACACACACGCACACATACACACACCCTTCCCCCCCTTCCCGTACAAAAACCTCATTGTAATGTCGCATGATTTTTGTTGTTGTTTTTTTTATTACCCCATCTATGTTTGATTTTGTTTAAGGATCGAAGAGCATTCTTGTACTTTTTTTTCTACTTTACCTCAGAGCTCTGTGTAATATAATATTATGAATGTTATGAATAGATTCCAAAAAAAAAATATCCATGTATAGCTTTATCTGCAAAACTCCAAATCAAGCTATATATCTGTGCGCTAGAGCCTTTCAGAATATCGAGATTTCCATGTCATCTCTTGCATTAGTTCTCACGCACAGATCGAGATTTGCATTTGTGCGTGTGTGTGTGTGTGTGTTATGCGCAATACTAAACCATAAACCGACCTGCCTGTTTTTTTTATCCCGCATTATTGTTCTTTATTTGGTACCGTCGCACAAAAGGAGTGCTTTTCGTATCCGCATAACGTTAATTTTGTTGTCATTGCCTAGCGAATTCCGGTTTGCAGTCCGTACGTATCTCCAAATAGGTATGCGTAACTGTTGCTTTATCTGACTAATATGCAGCTCTTCCATTTATTTCCAGGACCACGATACATCATTACGTGTCATATTAAACAGCCCAGAAGTTTCATTGGGTCATCATGGATACATCACTATCGGGTGACTTGTGCGTCTGCGCGCCAATAACAAAGCCAAAACGCACTATAATGGTATTGCAAAGCCAGGTGAACAATGAGACAGGCGTCATTTTGCGAGTGCGGTGATTCGTTCCACCAAATGATGAGCTATTATTGGAACAGCCATGTGAAGCACATTGCAGTGATCTCATGAATACAAGCAGCTTGTTCTGAAATTGTTGGCAAGTTTTCACACATTGCGAACACTGCCTTCTGACTGTTGAGGACGGGGGTGCCTGACAATAAGTGAGTCTTGAATATCCATACCTTCTTTTGGTGCTACGAAATTAATGAAACCTTGTTGCTGGTAGTAATTCTGCACTTTTAATCTTTCTGCAACTGTGCCAAATGTAGAATATGTGGGTTTTTAATACCGCTGGCATTGCATCGTTCAGTTGTTCGTTAACCACAAAATCGTCGCAACCATATGTACTGTCTACTTTTGTCTACCAGTTGGAAAACCGAATCAGTTTTGCCGCAAGTGGGGGGCGACTTGCATTCAAAAGTAGAACAGTAGGTCAAAACGACACCAAAAGATTCGATTCGTCACCAAAGTGGTTACAGTAAAAGCTCGGACTCAGTAAAGGCCTGCATCATATTATAGTACATAGAGTTCTTGGTGGACCTGGATCTGTCTATAAAGAAGATGCTGGCCCACCACTTCCATTTTGGGCGTACCATTTCATTTCATAAGGACAGTGTGCACTTCCGACCTGAACAATACGTGTAACCCTATTACTCGAAACGCGCATTATAGTACGTGAATCCCGGAATCTGGCTTGAATACAACGTTGCCAACCAAATATGGATTGCTTTGTCATTCATTTTCGAGGCAATACAAGGGAGACTGAGTTTACATAAATTCTGTGGGGAATAGATCGAGGTACACAATTTCAGGAACGACCTGCTTTCTTCGCGTATTCGATATGAACCGGTTATTAATAAAGTATCAGCAACAGCTCGCCGAGCGACCATTACGTACTTATGCCATACAGTCAGGTAACGCCCGTGGGAACAAAACACCGAGAAGTGTTGTCATGACTTTAATGTTACCATAGGTACAATGTTCGCCTTGGGCGACATTGTGGCACAGCAAGTTATCGAAGACAAGGGCAAGGATCATAATTTCCAACGATCTTTACGCATGACGATCTATGGCTGCTGTATTGCCGGGCCCATGGTCGGTACGTGGCTTACATTCCTTAATGGTATCAAAATTCAACATCGTGTGAAAGGTATGAACAAGTGAATGAGAAAAAGACAGAGGCTAAAAAAAGTGGATAGGAGCACTGGTTCGTTTGGCTATTGACCAGGCGGTGTTTCCACCTACGTTAAACGCAGTATTCTTGACAAGCATCAGCTTACTCGAAGGCCGAACGTTTGCCGAAATTAAGGAGAAGTTCAGAACGGTCAGTGGTGCGCACCTTGTCATGCAAGCAGTCAAGTGCTGATGTATAAACTGTAGAGTTATCTGGCGGCGCTTTCGGGCTCGTACCGGATCTGGCCGTTCGTCAACCTGGTCAGCTTTTTGTACATTCCTGCACCGTATCGGCCGTTTGCCAACAACGCGGTTGCGATTGGGTGGAACGCGTATCTATCGTACCTAAACCAAAAGGCATTAAAACACCCGGCGGCCGAGAAACACACGTTCAGCGAGCAAGCGATAGCGTAAGAGGGGATATGTTTTTTTATATAAAAGTAGAGATACGCTATAGAACCTTTGAATTTCACCGCAAGCTTATTATGTACTTTCAACGGATACGATATACCACCATATATATAAACATTCAATCCGCTCCACGTCGTCGCTTCGTTAAACCGTCCAGCGCTTCAGCAGTTCTGGGTCGCTTGTAACGTCGTTTTGGCTCGTAAATTTCAACCCAGAAGGGGTTCGGTTTCATTGATCCGTCCGCGCCCCTACAGCCCTACGTCAGCATGACTTGCATCTTCCGCAACCCCCTCTTCCCGATCTCAAGGTAGTATACTCACTGGACCATGTCCGTGCGCCGTAACCTTACATTCGGGATCTGCTGGACAATTTCCCGCATGGACGATCGATGGATATCGTTGGCGGGGACCTACACACGGGGCCATCAGTAACCTCTTTCCGGTTCATTCGCACTGTTTCAACGCACTTTGGGTGCAACTAAGCTTGGACGCGGCAAGGGTGCAGCGGGCAGCTGACGGACGGGTGATGGTCGGTATCGTGGGGGTGATCGTGCAGGCGGCGGTGGAGGCGAAGGTAAGGGAATCGCTGGCTGCTTGTTGCGTTGTTTGGGAATCGGGTTGGGCGGTGGTCTCTTGGGTCGAGAAGACGATGACACCAAGCCAGCAACCTGCGACGGGTTAAAACACAAAAGCGGGCGGATAACCGTGCATGATCATTACCTGTGCTTGAATGGCTTCGATGCGCTGTTCCAATAATAGCATTCGATCGCGGTCATTGTGTCTTTCGGGCTCTGTGCGACGTTCAATTCGTTCGTATCGAGGAGGAGGTGAGTCTTGTTCGAGTTCGCGCAAAACTGCCTTTAACTCTTGTATTTTCCGCATCTTGTGTGCATGCGCCGTATCTGCGTCGTCGTCATTGTGCAGCCGTTTGCGACTCTCTGTGTCGTTGGGGCCTTAGAATACCACCGAACAATAACAGGGACATCCTCCTTACCTGGCTTTCGACTGAAAGACTGAGCTTCGGGTATAGAGGATTCAGCTTGGCTGGGTGGTTGGACATTCATAAAACCTCCAAAGAACCGGTCAAACTCCACCGACGCGAACTGTGCAGTGCTTTTTACAGCGGTGGCTAAATGATTCCAGATGGATGGCCGTTCTGGTTCTTCCGATGGACGCTGCAAACTGAAGCCGTCCGCTTTGTTCATTTTTTATGGACAATAAAAAAGAAAGAGGCCAAAAAAACAAAAAAAAGCAGGTTTCCTTAAAGGAAAAAGAAACGAGCGGTTAAAGTCACTTGCCACAATCCGTTTTTGGCCTCTGCGTTGGTTGAAAATGCACTACTTTTTTAAGAGTAAAGATCAATGCTTCATCGATTGCGAATGGCTCAACTCCCTCGATTTGGCCAACAATGCCCAACTCGACATTTGCAAATTGACCCTCAATGATGTTTCCGACTATTGGTCAGGCATCAGTAAGTTCTCCAAGACGCTGTTTGTGCCTCCCATACTCATTTTGCATAATTCAGTTACGCGCAACGATCTGGACAACTTTGTCAGTGAAAGCACGTCGTTGGCCGCACTGAGCAAAGTTGTCAGCGCCGGTTTGCAGGGCGAACCCGAGTACGACGGTCAGCCGTTGTCGTGGAAAATCACCAAGCAACCCGACGCGTGCAAGGTAATAAACCGATTTCGTTTGTTTGACGATTTTCTGACAACATCAATGTAGATGGTCTTGGTCAGTTACATGGGTGGAAAGATACCGGTAAGTTATCCGCGGTTTGTATGCAACGCCCCTTTACTGATGGCCTATGGCCAGTATGAGCTTGGGTCGATCCAAGTGCCCATTGTTCCTTCCTCACGAAAATCGCAGGTGATACGGGAGTGGATGGAAAGCACCGTCCATCAATGTTTGCAGTACAAGGCACGAGATCATTACCTTTGTTTTTTCTTGCATTTGTTCTGACATGTTACACATAGAGCGCCAAGCAGGCGCTTCTGCAACGCAATCAAGATCTCGTTGCAAACAAGGAAAAGCTGGACCGACAGCTGGACGAATTGAAGCGCGAAAAGGTGGAATCGGATATGATGTCCATTCAAAAGGTAAGCCAACGACACCTTACGCGACACTCCTTTCTCCAACTATATGTTTGCAGATGAAAGAGCTGGTCAACAGCAAAAAGAAACGGATACGCAGAGTGATGATGCAGCGCGATCAACTGAGTAAGCCGTTCATACAAATTTCATGCGTGGCACTTTCTGACTTTTTTTTTGATTCAGTGAAACCGGGCCACCCAAAAGGCACAAAGAATGATGCTGAGCCGGCCACCGTGCCGAAAAAGCGAAGTCCATCTGCCAAAGCAAACGGACAGTCAGCCAAGCGGTACATCGCTATTATCCAACAAAAAAGAACACTAGGCTGATCCTCTTTTATAGGTCACGGACATCTGATGATGGTAACAGCTCTGACAAGAAAGCCAATGACACAGACCAGGTTACGCCAAAGCCAACACCAACGATCAATATCAGTGACAGCGAGACGGATGATGAAAATGATTTTGGTACCGTGGCAAGACGTCCCAAGCGGATCATGTAAGTCTATTCTTTGAGTGATAGTATGGGAAATCAATTGACCTTTCCTTTGTACGTAGAACGAGAAACAAAGGGAAGCAGCGTGCCACAAAGCACGGAGATTCAGACGATAGTGATCGGTCTCCGTAAATGAACTTGACGATCGGAATACTACCATATACCCTACGTACCCCATCTTACTTTGCATACACTTCTCACTATAAAAAGGACTAGCCATTCATTACGAGCATTTGTTTTTGCAAACATACGTTAATCAAATAGACATTGGCTGTAAAGAATGATTGGTGTCATCTCTGGATATGTACGCATCTAGAAGGCAGCGTGTGCTCTTCTATGAGAACCATTCTATTCTTTAACACAGAGTGATGTGCTGCAAGTCAACTCAAAGGCGCCATGTACGTAATGTAGCAGAGAGCAAGAAGCGGATGATGGGATGTATACGTATGAAAAAATTGGCGTGTAAACATGATAGACATGGGTGCGTGTACATTGGAATGGTTCTGTACGACTTACGATAAACAGCAATGATGATATCACTGTAATACAAACACGAACATGAGTGTGTTCGAATTGTTGGTAAAGTTGGCGGCGTCACTGATAATCACATTGCGGTGAGAGTGCCTCTGTGCAACAATCCAAGTCTTGGGCTTATTGGATTTTTTTCTTGATTTGGCAGGCGTGCATTTTTCGCTTTGGCAGAGTGTGAATTTCCGATTTGGCACAAGCTATTTTAAGCTTGGCAGAGGTGATTTTAGTGCTGGCAGACGCCTATTTTTTAATTGGAACATTCGTATAACAGACTTGGCACAATCGAAATTAAAAAAAAAATGGCACATGTTAAAAGACTAATTGGCAGGCTTATTTCTTAACACTGCTTGACAATTACAAATTTGCGGAAGTGCTATTTACTCCTCCATCATGTATAATCGCTCTATTGAGCTAAGCACTTCGTCCATGCTATTTGGTTGATCTTCGTATAACCTGTCGATGAATCGTCGGTACTTTGTGTTCGCCATGTAAAAATTTTTTCTCCATTGCAGTGTTGCTTTTGGGAACCCCAGATCGTCCTCTATCTCCCGAGCCGTTCTCAACTGGTTTGAATACCGGTATATTGCCTTCAACTAATCCTTAGGATCATGCTCGGCTCCATGTTTTTTCTTTTTCATTCTTATTGCTTCATCTGACGATGCTGAAGGGGCTGTCGATGCTGACTTTTGCTCCTCACGGTTTGTACACTTCCATGTTTTACGTGGTTCCTGTACTTCTTGAAGCACCTGCAACAACTGAAGTTGTTGCAATTGCTGGGCTTGTTGCAACTCAAGCCGTTGAGATTGCTGGAGTTGCTCATGGTGTTGCTGCTGTTGTGTTTCTTGGACTTGTCGAATCTGAGCATTGTGCAGTCGCTCAAGCCTCCGAACGTCTTCAAGGTACTGCTGCTGTTGTAAATTCTGAACTTTTTTGAGTTCGTTCTGATATGTTCGCTGGAGCTGTAGTAACTGCTCATGATACTGTTGCTGATGTGATTGTTGGACATGTTCGAGTTCAGTCTGATACATATGCTGCAGTTCCTGTAATTGTTGAAGGTACTGATGCTGGTTCGATTCTTCACCTTGTTGAATTAGTTGAAGCTGCTCGATTTGTTGCTTAATCTAGATATCTTGTAGTTGGATATATTCATGTTGCAAATCCATATAGCCCTTGATTTCAGTAACAATCGGAAGCTCCATGTCAAACATGAATTCAACAGTGTCTCTTTTTGCATGAAGCACTTTAATAAATTCTTCTGTATTAAATTGTTAGAATAAAAGTATTGTTGTTCATAGTCTTATCAAAAACTTACCGATAACTAGATCTTCATCTTTTATGACCCTAATGGCTTCTCATATTTTATGGTCGGTAAGAAATATTGGAGGCAATGTTGGCGACGGAGATGATGGAAGAGCTTGTAGATATCTAAGCATATTTTCACTATTGGCAGTACGAGGATTGATAAATCTCAGAGCAGCAGAGGCAGAGGTAGAGGCAGATGTAGCAGTAGAGTAAGTGGATTCGGTGGCAGAAGGAATATTATCTATGGCAGAGAGGGAAATTGAAGTGTTTGTTAAGAATATTAATCCGATCGGTAATGGCAAAAAAGTGTCTTTCTATAAGCAGTATGTTGTTGCATTACATAAGATCATGAAAAACAGTAAGCATGCTTTTTAAGGAAGTGAAATTGAGTACGATAACGATGAAGAAGGATAAGAAACTATGTAAGAAGGTCTTCTTAGTTCTGACAAAGACGATGTAGAGTATTACGAAGAACCGATCGAAATAGATGACCACTTCCATCTTATCGAGCATGACTACCTCCAGGGGAATAGTACTAATGGAGTACAGAGACTGGTATCCATGACGAAGACTTCATTTGCTCATCAGGTACATTGTTACTTGTTCAGTAAGCATTATCATGCTAACGGCAAAGAACAGGGCCCTGGATGTTCATCTACAGACGAAGCATCTACTTTGTCGCGAGCTAAACGATCCACTCCTTCCCAAACTAAGCCATCCACTCCGACATCCCAAGCGTCCATTCCTCCGAAAAGAGGAAGAGGTAGGCCACGCAAAATCCCTCCAAGAGAAGTAAAGAACCTAAGAGGTATGTCATCTGAAAATCTTCTTATTGATTTAATACTAATAAGTCAAATCAGGACCATACAAGAAATACGACGATAAATTGATTGTTACGTTCCTCGAGATGGTGCAGACTGTGACGCTCAACGTCCGCAAAGCTGCAGAAATGAAAAATACCAACATTCCATACCATACAACAATCCGTTACTGGAACCGCTTCACAAGTGGGGGGGGGGCTTATCTACCGAGCCAACTTAACAAGAAAGGAGGCTCAAAGCCTATTCTTACGGAGGAGCACACCCAGTTCCTTTTAAAATTTTATGACGATGATGCTTCAGCAACTTTGAAGCATGCCCGGAAAACACTCAAAAAGAAGTTTGGCATGTGGATCATCTTGGGTGTCCTCACAAGCATCTGATCGAAAAATGCAGTCTTATGATGAAGAAGCTCGAGAAGCATTTTCTAGCACGCAACAGCCCTGAAACCAAGGCAACACGAAGCAGAATGGGCTAAATGGACTATCACAACCAAGATCGACTACCGTAAGTGCGTGTTTATCGACGAAGCCAGGTTCAATCTTCATATCAAGAGAAACTTTGTGAGATAAGAGCGAATAAAGTAGTAGTTAAAAAAGGGACGATCAAGTCAACGAGACTCAGAAAACTGTAGTTTATTGATGATGCTACCTGCGAAGCAAGAGTCGTTGGGAAGGTTGGAACAAGATCGGAATACTTCCAATCTTTTCTGGAAGAACTCATGGATGTGCTCGATAATGCGACCATTCACAGGACAAAAGCCGTTCAAGATGCGATTTTGAGTCGGGGATACAACGCCTTGTATTTGCCGCCATGGTCACCAGTTCTTAATCCTATCGAGTTGTTTTGGTCAAAACTGAAGGCTGGTGTTAAGCGTGAAACGCTTACCACTGAGGATACCTTGACAGATCGCATTGTGAACTCGTCGCACCTAGTTACGCCACCGGACTGTTATGGATGGATTGAACATTCAATATCATTTTTTGAGAGGGCAATTAACAAAGAGGACATGTAGTCAATTTTTTTACCTCCTATACTTTTATCCCACTTACACATACCTCTTTCTATTCTTTAACTATATATATATATATATATCTTGAGCGAGTATCTGCCGCCATTGTGACGTGGTGAAAATAAATCTCTGTCCGTCCAAAACAAAAGTCTCCTCTTTTTTCTTTTTACCCAAATAATGTTTCCTGGATGGGCATTCAGCAAGGAGTGACCGGTCTCTCTGCAGCTGATGGTTCTGCTTTTTTGTCCAGGGCTTCCTGCATTGAGATCCCCCGCTAGTTACAGTTGGGCTGGCTGGCTGGGGTCGGTACGAATGTTTTTACACGCTGGGGCTTCAACACCACACGTTTTGGGACCAGTTGTCTTCCACCTTCTCGTCTGATTCATTGTTACCGTGATAATGATTTACAGATGAGTGCGATGTGAATGGCTTGATACGTGACCTGTGTCTCACTGGTCTCTTAGTTAAAGATTGCGAGGAAAGTTCGCCGGAAGTCGCAGTTGATTGCTTGAAGCAAATATCGGGTTTGACACGAACGAAAAAGGACTTACGCGTATGTCAACCTCTGACGAATCATAACAGGGCATGATCTGATAGAAGCTGACATTGTTTATTTTGTATTACAGACCAAAGGCGGTGAGGCACAACCACAAAATCGAGCGTTGCTTGCCAACAATGGGCGGTGCTGCGGAGCTGACAACTGGCGGGCGTGAGTCTGAGCTGTCGGCATGAATGGATTTTGGCTAATGTTAGACAGGCGCACGTTTTTGAAGGATGGACCAGTGCGTTCTATGAAAAGGCTGTTGCTACCTCCCCATGTGTTTCTTTGCCGTACATTTGCCTTATACCTGCTTTTAGTTTCTTTTCTATTCTGAATTCTTGCATGTTTCCGCTTTGGTTGCTATATCAATAAGGCACTTTCCATGTTAAAATGTGAAGGTCTTTACAAGGAATAGCGTGTTTCACCAATCCGCTGAAATGTAATGCCGCTGTGCGCATGGATATGTTGCTCATCGGGTGGTGGCTGTCATCTGGGGAAAGTGGCGTTTGATATTGTGATGAACGGATAGCACTATCGCGATAGCAATGAGAACAACTATCAGATGTTAACTGACAGGTTCAACATCCATAATGCACACGCTCTTATCCACTGTGCGTGAGATGACTGTCCTTTGTCGGTACTAAGTTCTTAATGCGACAGTTGGAAAAACCTCGACCTGATCGATCAAGCCGCGAGAACTTGGATTTGAGATAAGTGTCTAATTGTCTAATCCAAAGCACGAAGAAGATCGACGTTGTGTACTACAGTGCGGGCTGTCAAGTCTGACAATAAGAAAATCGTAAAGTGCTGGTTTTGCTTTCTTTTTGCCCTTCCCCCGGTCTGTTTGACATGCTGCGTCAACTACCGCTTGATGTTATTTTGCTGCTACATGAATACCTAGCAAACTGGAGTGATCGTTCGGATTTTGCGACTGTGCATCCTACCTTGTGGTCCGCGAGTCTGAACTTGCGCGCGATGGAGCAATATGACCTGGGAGTCAAGAATATCAATGCCCTCCAACTCGCATGCTGAACAAGAATAAAACTACCGGAGAACCATTCGCGGCTATCGCTACTCCGAGTAATGATACAGTACTCGTACGCAGCAACAGAATTCACAGTTCCTGCACCCAACAGCGTTTCAGCACGGTTTGCGGAATGGTTGTGCTATGAAATCGGGAAGCGATCGGGCGGACAACAGATCGCACTTATTGTTAGTGAACGGTTTCAAAAGCACTGGCAGACCATTGCCGACAAGAAAAGCTCGAGGGTCGAAGTGCTCCCGACTGGCACGAAACGACGTTTGGAAATCTGGACCTCGACCAATTCGATACACCACGGGAAACGAAACGCACAAAAGACTACGAGAAAGGGCTGGCAGTGCTTGCTGGTACTTGTCGACTACGATCAAGGAAACCCGCCACAGTGGAGAGACCCAAGGTCGCGATGAAGGAGGGGCCCGAGATCGACAGTATCACTTCGCCCTTTGGGGTTGTATCTGTTACAGAGGACGAGTATGTTCGAGACGAATACGACGCCTCACAGGATACCCATATGGTACCAACCTACCCATTGAACACCGAAAAAGCAACGGAAATTGCTCAGGAGCTGATCTGCCGGTATCTGGAAGCCGTCGTGATGTTTGGGAGGTACTGGATTCTGGTGACAAGTCTGGATTGCTTCTTCCATTCCCGGAAGTCGCTGGACGACTGCGCGGATCTGAGCAGCAAGGAATACCAACGAAAAGCAAAAACCGTCATGCGCCAAAAAACAATGTTAGGACGTACATACATGGAAGCGAGTATGCTTATCGGGAACATTGAACTCTTGGTGACCGGTGGGCTACATGGTCAAGAAGTGCAACCAGTGAAGTACGCGTTCCTAGGTTCATCGATCAAAACATACCTATCCAGTTGCAAGCCCACAAACAGTCAAATATCAATTACATACGCAAACATCCCACCGATTAAGTATATACAAACAGACTGCTACCCCAATACTTCAAGATTGCTGCCGCGTACAACTGGGGTGGCCACAGCAGTCGGTTTGTGCTTGCAGGCCTGTATCTAGTCAATCCGCTCCGGTGCACGGACCATATTAGCTGTCGGTAACGGGATGTCTGTCATATGCCAACTCGCATCATACTTCCTCTCTTGTGCCACAGTCCAGAGAACAGAAACGTCAGAACTGGATCGGATGCTGGCAATCAGTTTCACCCATAGCGCGATCAAAAAGGCAACTTCCGGATAGAAGTCAATCCCATTTGCTACGATAAAAAAATCAATGTCCCGAGATACCATCATGCCCAAGCTCACAACAGCTGTTATTGATGGAATGGTGCTTCTGGAAAAACAGGCCAAACAGGAAGGACAGGCAAGCTTATTGCCAATACTACAAGATGTCAAGGACCTGTGCATCAGGCTCATGGATTCTGACTTGGCGCTCAAGCTGAAGTCTGCCAATGCACGTGTCATAAAGGAATATGCTCAAAACCATTTGTAAAGTATTTTGCACAATTATTTGCATGTATTTTATTTTAATCTTGGCACACACACACATATATATATATGTATGTAAACTACAGACTGTCCTTGTGGGCAAGTCAAGGCTAAGCGTCAACATTTTGTACTACTTGCCAGCTTGTGGCGACACAAATGCAAGACCTAAAGGACGCATTCGGAAATATGCCAGAGCTCGACGCCGACACGCATCCCATCGACCATTTTATGAACTGCCTCCCGCGCACAGTTGTCGGCCTTACCCGCGGCAAATGGGAGAAAGTTTAGCCAGCGCTGCTACGAGTTCTTCACGAAATCGACATGATCCACCCGAACGACGAAGACAAGCAACAGCTATCTGATTCTCCTGAAGGGACTCATATGGTACGTGTGATCATGCAGGTCTCTTCGTCTGTATAACAGGTTTCATTCCCAGTATTTACTGTTTATTATCAAACAAACCTGCTTTTTTTTTCGCCATAATGGTTTTTTTTTCAAGCATGACTCGTCTAAACTTCTATAATATTTAAACAACACATACGTACCGCAAGGGAGAAATCTATTACCTATATGATCAGGTCTAATAACTCTCAGAAATAAATAATAACTTTTTGAACTATATGTAAGCAAAATTATAATACAAACACATTAGACGCTGTGTTGTTGGACCATCGCTTATGCCTCAAGATCGCGATCCTGATTTCTACTTCTTTGTGTATTCCTAATAGTATACATAATTATTAAAAATAGATCGTTGATGCGTAATAGCCGGTATGGTTAACCCATTGAGATGTAGTTTCCAAAAGGGCTACTGCCGTACTAGTCAAATACACGCAAAGAATCTCTCTACTTTTTGCAGAACTACGTACAGCCGCACATGTCACCAAACGGTTTGGTAGCATCATACTGAGGTGCACCATTCTCAAGACCGTTTATATGCGCAATAGCGAGATTTGTTAGCACTTTTGCCCGCGACTCATCAAGGGCTTTCAGTCTTTGCTGATGTGTTCTCTTGGGAGCACGCACATTGGTATGATCCAAGGAATACACCCCAAGCATTGAAGAAAATTGTTGGTCATAGTCATAATCAAAGTCGACATTACCGCTATCATCATTGACATTATCTGAATTATCATAAAGATAATTATGAGATTGTTAGTATTAACAATAGGATCAAAAATTGTGTATTAATATCATTATTGTTCAAAGCTGTTTCGAGGCGAAGGCGTTTAGTTGCAGACGCAGAATGTTGTTATTTTCGAATCTATCATCGTTGCGTCCATTAAAAAGTTGAACATTGTGAGAACGAAGTATAACCTGCCCTTTGTTGGTGATATGTGGCTCGTCCAACTTTTCCACGTCTTCAACAGCTCGTCTATTATGCTTTTGGTTCATCGAATTTTTTTTTGGAACGTTGCTGTCATCTGTTCATCATATTGCAATAAAAGAAAGCGCATAATTACGTACAGTCGTAAGCGAATTCATGGAGAATGCACAGGAAATACCAAAAACGTGCTCCAGTACGTAAATACTGCGCAATCCACTTTTTGAAACGTACCAAAACTTATTAATACGTGCACATGTGGTATAAGTATATATAAGCGTTGCAAATAGCAAAATGAATTAGATATACATAGTATGCCAGTCATCATAGAGAGCCATGCTTAAAAAGAAAATTTTCATTCGTTAACTGGACCAGTAATTGGAAATTAGCATTATGTTCATGCTCACAATTTATTAAACCTACAGCCATCACGATCCTTCTACTAGCAATAAGATGATGATACTTTTACTGCGTATTCACGTTCACGATTTTAATTGTCTTCTTTTCTAAACCTTCCGAAAGTGCATTAAGGTAACTCGCAGTTATGCCATTTGCGCTCGTATTTTTAAGGAATGGCCCTTCGTAGTTGATGCCAATTACAGCAAGATTATCGAAACGGTACCAAAAGCGCCCTTCCTCATCTCCTCGCTGCTCACGTACAAACTTTTTTCCAAGGAAAGCCTGCTACTTCTGAACCAGATACTTCTGCTATTTGAATGAAAAAGAAGTTAATACCGTATCCTTTGAAAAAAGAGAAACTTACCAAGCAGCTTCCTCATACCGTTGAAATTTCATGCTTCTGGGTAGTAGTTGATCTTTTAAGAGCTGGCCCTGTCGTTTCTACATAATATGGCAATTGCCTTTCTGATAAGCAAAACGTATCGGGTGATGCATATACAATTAGGTGCTACGTTGAATACAAACCTCCTTCATCATCTATAGCATACGTATAATGGTTTGCAAATCATTTTCAATATCATTAAACACTATAGCACATTACCTTCTTCACAAAATCATTTCCACCCTTCATCCTCTGAAGTGCGTTTGTTGCCGTATCTAAATCACAATCAATTAGTCATGGGCGTTGGATAACAAAAGACACATACTTCCGTTAGTTATGGCTCTTGTCAGTTTGCCATGATCTTCAGGAAACTTGGAAGAGAACACGATCGCAGCATCCCAACCCAATTGAGCATGCATTTGAGACATAAGAGCCTTTAGCTTGCGTCTGTACGTTCTCGCCACAGCTTTACGAGCATTGGTGCCTACTACAGGGTCCATCTTCGCACGATCCAACTCTTCTGCTTTCTCCTCAAGCCTTTTTCTTTGTTCGTTATTGAGGCTACGATACCCTGCCTGCATATCACTGTTGCTGAAAGTGGTATTCGCGTTCCTGTTTACGCCTGGAATCGTAGCTGCCCACTCTATCAAGCTAGGTTATATTTAGCCATTGTCTTTTGCTGTTACAGTACCTTCTTTTTGAGCATCGCTACCCTTGTACAGGAAGTGCCAGTATGCATTCCAGTTGCCCACTGAACGCGACCCTTGCAGACGAAAAACGCGTTGTGGTGGGACAGCCGGTGGCTCAGAGCCGTCAGCAATAGTTGTCTTTTGAATCTGAGGCTGTTGTTGGGGTAGAGACGTATTCATGATTCCGAGATGTCGAAATGAAATGAGGTTAAGAAAAAGGCGTGCGTATATGGCAGCAAAAGCAAAAAATTATAGGGTGGCACTGGGCCAGCCCTGCAGTGGTGAATACTAATACGCGGGCAGCCTGGGGTGACTTGAGGATGAGGAAGCTGTGTTTCAAACCGTGCAAGTGGGCTGCTCATTGGCACGCTGTTGCTTGGGAGAGACATTGCTTTGAACAAATTGTTGTATCGCGTATAAATTAGAAACCTACGCGTAATATTCTGGAAACGGCATACGCGGATATAAACTACTACTTCTAAAAAACCAGTTTGCTTGCGTTGTATTTCTTTTTGTTAATATCGCACTTGTGCTTGGCCATCCCGAGGACGCGCCTACATAATACATCCGACATATGGGGCAATTCTTGATATCGCGTCGAGCTTGGAAACGTCACTTAGTTACCCACAACGAGTCCCACGAAAAACGATTTGGCCGGCAGAGGTAGATGCTGCGCCCCCGCCCAAGCACCGAATTTCCCAGTAGAAAGATTTACCAGTAGGTTGGTTACCGTACCTTTGGTCAACCAGTCTAATCTTAGCAAAACGTGCATACGGTCCGGGCAACTGGAAACCATGACAGCAGCGCGACTTCCTCTGATCGACATTTTTCACATGCCAAGTTCTGTTTTTCTGCCTCCACAAAACACCGGATGCCCCCCCCTTTTGCCGTGGAACATTCATTTTCCCGTGTAACGCCATTTGTTGCGAGTGGACGAGCTTGCCCGAAATAGTGGTATTGGACCAGTTCAGCGGTTTCATGCAAAGACCATCAGCTTCGCAAAAGTATGCTCTGGCTCCGGTGTTGATGGGTTGGAAGGACCTTATCAAACATCAAAGCATTGAATCCGTGATATGCTCTTTTGCGTGGTGAATGATCGTTAGATCGGCTATTTGTGTCCTTCAATGGAATATTCTGCGGGTACTGACGGCAAGGTGTCATGGGTCCAGTAGTTTGGTTTGCATACTTGACTGTCCTTAAAATGGTAATCAGGATCGTCGTCACCAAACTGGGGCATGCTACCCGGATATGCGGGTCTCCACCAGGAACAAGGCATTGTTTGATTTGTCTGTTTTAGCCAGCGTAAACGAACCAAACGCTTAACAACCGGTTCACGGAATGGGACGGGTATTGGTTCAAACAAGTTCACTGGATTATTGTGCCTATAGATGAAGCATATATTACTTAAGATATGCACAGACACCATTCACCAATAAACACTGCGTGACATTACGGACTGGAATATTAAAATCCTTCCCATGGAATAAACCGGTTGCGGGGCGTATATTTTAATTAAGGCCGCCAGAATGCCCCAGGATCGATGTCAATAACGTCATAAGATCAAGCTTCCTGGACGGTTTTAGTGTATCCGGGACAACGGCACGCACCGTCAAAACTGTCAATCCCCGCATGTGAGACAAAGATTTCATGCTGGTGTCAGGCCCTTCATGCCGCTCTGAAAAGCACCGACAGGTACCGAACGAAAGTTCCCGGGAAGATCACAGTTGATACGCGTCGAAAAGCATAGTATGAAAGGGTGCCCACTGGACAGAAAAAGGAAAGGCGGAATTTCACCCGGTATAAAAGCCTTGGAACCGTAACCGTTTGTCTCTTCATTGTAGTTACCATGTCAATTTACATTTACATCGCTTTCTTCATTTTCGCTGCTGTGCTTTATGCCAACCGTCCTCCCAGAACCGCGTCTCCCAGACTCACGGATTCTTCTCCTTTTTCCTCGCCTTCTTCTTCGCCTACTCTTTCGCCTTCTTCCTCGCCTACTCTTTCGCCGTCTTCTTCGCCCGAGGTCACTCCTCCTCACTCGCCCCAGCTCACTCCTCTTCACTCGCCCCAACTCACTCCTCTTCACTCGCCCCAGTTCACTCCTTCTCCTTCTCCTCCTCCTCCGTCTGCCGTTTCGCATATCGTCTTCCCGCGCATCCGCATCGGCAACTGCACTTTGGAGTGGGATTCCGAGCTCGACGAGTGGGAAGAGGAGCAAGAGCGCGTCCTTGACGTGTGGTTCCGTCGCGCTCCCGAGTGGAGAGCGCAGGCCAAAGCTGGCAACTGGCGTCGCTTTGTCTTGGCGCGCAATGCGACCCAGCGCCTCTTTGGTAAGTGAAATGGTTCTTCGGAGGGCTTATGCTGTATGCTAATATCAGTTATGCGGGATAGGCTAAACCTTTGCACAAAAAACAGAAAAAAAATATCAAAACATAAAACCAAAAAAAAAAGAAAAAAAAAAGAAAAAAAACCCTCAAAAAAAGCCCCCCCGACAAAATATAAAAAACAAAAAAAAAGTATCAAAACAAAAAAAATATCAAAAAAAAATATAAAAAAAAGATTCCCTATTATTTTCCCCTCATATCAGTTTGCAGTGCCTCCCCCCTCTCTCTCTCCCCTCATATCAGTTTGCAGTGCCTCCCCTCTCTCTCTCTCTCTCCCTCTCTCTCTCTCTCTCTCTCTCTCTCTCTCACACACACACATACCATATATCTATTATTGGATTATACCCACTCATATACCCATTGCCCTTCCATTTGTAAATATCTCCCCCATTTTTGACTTGTACATATTCCGCAAGGGCCTCGCCCTTCACATCCAACAGCAGCCGTTTACGGTGGTAAGTATCTTTATTTTTATTCACCCAGCATTCGAAACTAACGGTACTTTTATTATCAGCGAATCTCAAGAGCCCCATTTTTGGCCGTAGTCCCTACCGTAAAGCACGGTACCAGTAAGTATAACTTGTCTGCGCATCACCGCTGGTCGAAAACTGATTCATTATCATGCAGTTTTTGCCTTCCCCCAAGGCGTATTTTACCGCAGCAGGCGGTACTCGCAGGTGGCGAGGAGGCTGGGCTTTGCCCAGGGGCAGCGTCGGCCATGCGTGCACTGGTCAGCACGTCACCGAGGGTACCCTTTTCTGCAGCTGGATCTCTGGGCTTTCTGCTTAGCGGAGAGGACAATCCACCACCGCTACTCTGGTGTCCGTCAGGTAAGGTGGAGGAGGGAAGGCGGTGAACAGGTTGCGACGGTCTTCCCAAGGCTGTGAGCAACTCTTGTGGGATTAAATATGCTAGCCTTGACTCCGGCTCAAGTACGCAATCAAGTGCAACGTCGCAGCAATGCTCGGCGCCCGTAGCTATGGTGATCAAAGGTACGTGTTTTAATAACCCGACAAGTGTGCATCAGTGAATTAACCGGTGTAAAAGCTTTGTAGAACTTTGGAATCCGGTCATGGACATTGGGATAAACCACAATGTTCATTGACCAGCAGAAGTATTTTTTGCTCATGCCGAGCATTGTCACGGAGCATTTGAGCGCGTCAAGTAGTCGGAGGACAAGGGCTAGCGTCCCCCAAGAGTTGCGTAGCAGCTGCGGGGAGACTGTCGCGCCTGTTCACTGTCCTTTCCTCTGAAGCCTTGCCTGCGGGCCCAGGGTAGCACCGGTGGGTTGTCCTTTCTGCGGCAGGAGGTCTGGAGTGAACGCTGCGGAAAAGGGCCCTCGGTGGCGTGTCAGTGTACGTATGGTCGGCGCTGGAGGGGGCCGTATGGCCAGTGGAGGGGTGGTCTGGCTGCCCAAGCCTGGGTAAGTGATGAATCAAATGTCATTGGAAGCAAAACGAAACTCATGCCTGGATTACAGTGTAGCGCGCGCCGCCTGAAACAAGCGTGTCCCCAATAGGCGCGCAGGGCCATTGAACATGCCTGTGGTGCTATCATCGGCTCGATGTCAGCGGTCTGCTGCCCATATTCATCTGGGGCGCCACAAACGCAAGGAACATCCGGTGCACACATTGGAGAACATCACCGGTCTCTTTATCCACTTTGGCGACACGCACTCCTCAATCACAATTACGGTGTTGATGTGGGAAAACGTCAAAATCCCTTCATCCATCCACTCGGGCAAAACCAAGGCAGCCAAGCGTTTCTATGGCATCAAGAATCATTTTATCCATCGGTGGCACACGAACTCGTCAAATGTTCGTATGGCGTCAAGTGGCACAGCGTCTATCCATCCACTGAGCAAGAAACAAGTCAGTCATGCACCTTATGGCGCCAGCACATGCATGTCTATCAAGGCGACGTTGGATAGCGCTACAGTCACTTTAACTATCCACGGGGCCAGCATCAAAGGCACTTTACCGCATCCACGGTGAACACATGGTTGTTGAATATCAATATGGCGGCGTGGGGCAGCACTCACTGTCAACTCATACATCCACTCGGGCACACGGCTATCAAACAAGCAAATGGCGCTGTGGGTGACACGAACCGTCTCTTTATCCATTCGGGGTGACACCACGAAGCAATCAAGCACCTATCTGGCGGAATATTCACACATGGAAGCGCGTCTTCACCATGGCAATTCGCTCGAACTTTACAGTTCAAACAACGGTCAACTTGCTGACTCGGAATCAACAAAACCAAAACGCGCAGACAAATTCGCAACATCAAGAAGCATTCAAGCATGAGGATCCACGGAATGGAGCAATACAAGATTCCGGCGCGACCAAGCTGAAGCTACAATTCAATGGGCAAGAACTATCTTTACGGCGGTTGCATGTCAAAAGGAAAAGTCTTCTCGACTCTTGGTGTATGGGGGACACCGGTCGAATACACACACATCCAGTGAACCTCGGCAAACATGGCACCTCAATCCAAGGCGAACCTGCCATCCAACAATCTCAATGGTTGGCACGACTATCCAAAGCCATCATCTGCCGCAATATAGGGGGGCACAAAGGCTGGCAAGCAAGAAGCAGCGGATTCCAGGCATTCTACCGGTGGATCAAGCACTACCATACACATGGGCGTCAACAGACAAGTCAATATACCAAGCAAACCACCCATCATACGCGCAATGTTCAATCCATTCAAGGTATCTATGGATTAGACAGGCTTCTATGCAAAGATGTACTAATTTGACCATTAGATTAATATCGCAAAACCAGGAGCAAGCACTATCAATATGCACAGCAAGCAGCGAGGGTCAGGAAGCGAGCAATGAACCCAGCAGATTGAAGAGCAAGGATGCAGCAAAAAAAAAGAGAAAAAAAAGCAAACACATTGAAGCAAAAAGTGGAACTACAATCATGGAATCTCATCATCCAACATTCAACGTCCAATCCAAGTCCACATCCAAGCACAAAGCCAAGTCCATATCCAAGCACAAAGCCAAACGAACCCAAACTTTACAAGTTCTCGTCCGGGTACATCCATTTCAAACAACAGACAAGGCAAACTCCAAACAAAAACAAGATCAATCATCCCAAGCAGCTGTTTCTGTACAGCCATCTTTCCAGACAAACGGCAACATCCAGCCGACAAACATCACAACAAAAAAAAAGAATCGCTGCATCCATTGCATCTTTGCACATATCTGTATCGTTCTTGCTAATGCGTACTGCCCTTCGCTGCTATCCTTCCATCCGATTATTTTACCAGCTCCATTATGTTTATCACGAAATAAAAGTTTACGAACGAATGAATATCCATTATAAAACATAACGATCCATATTATTCACACGATGGGGACCATAAAGCCAAGTTGCACAACGTCTCGTCCGGTATTTGCTCTGCGATAACGCCCATGACGTCGTATAAGACGTTTGCCGTGATATCGATCCCTCATGCTCGTTGCGTTACCGCTTAGCATCAGATCGTTCATTGTATTGAGTGTTGTGTGAGTAACACTGCGTAGACCATTCAATGGCCCTTGTCTGGTACACTTAGTCACCGAAACATCGGCCCATGGACAAGCACCCTGCTGGATCATGAGGCACGTATGATATGAGCGTAGCTGTGCCTCCCAGCTCCTGCGTATAGTTTAATGTGTGTGGTCGGGACACCACTCTCGTTTTCAGGAGGAGGACAAGTTTCTTTGAGAGATCGTCAACAATGGGGTGCCGAATGATGGAGATCTGGAATGTAGTTGCCCACTGTCAAAAGGATTCTTGGTGTGCATCACAACCAGCTCCCAGTCAGTCATTGGAGTGTCATCAATGGCATATTGACTCATGGGTGTTGGTACTTAACACGTTGTTCGGTAATACGTATTGTTGACAAAAATTGCGGACTCCCGAATTTGTGGCACACGAGCTGCTCCGCAAGCTACCCATTGATCCGATTGTTCCTGAACTGCCCAAGACAGACACATGTATGACAAGTTGTCAGATCCAGATGCTTAGTTGCACTGAAACTATTAGCTGCTTATGAATCTCTATACCTCTCTCTAGCGGTGCATTCTGTGATTCAGCTAATAACGTATCTACCCCCGTTGTCTCGTTCGAAATGTTCGTATACGAAATACTGCCAATAGCAAATATACTTGATCTGCTGCAACCAAGGTACCAACGTAGGCAGGGAAACCGAAAATAATCTCTTATTTGTGGGTGATCGACATTATACAAACATACCACGGTTAAACTACAAACAAAAGAAAATACGACAGAATCTGCGTAAAAGCACATGTTCACATTGCCGTTGCACGTATCGACTTTATCGAAGAAAATGCGATAGAAAGCAAGACCATTAATCGACAGACTGCTCGCCATGGAGATGGTTACACAGAGGAGAATGGATTGAGCTGTCGTGATATCCTAGACCTGCTGCAACACCTTATTGTTTTTACGTTTGTCTTAATGGTTTTTTACGTGCTCCAGCAAACGATTCCAGCAAACAGGTGATTCCCAAGAGAATAAGGTTGTGCGCATTGGTGTCGCGGGTTTATATGGTTTTTCCCTCTTTGTCAATTGAGGTACCAGCTTTTGCTGCGGATCCACTGACGTCCAACCTCATCCGGCGGGCCCACAAGCTAAAGGGAGCCAATAAATAAAAATGAGCGGTAAATGTCTGGCCGGGAGAAAAACAACGGGCCTGCGAAGGGGTGGATCTGGAACCTGGCGTCTGACCACAGTTGAATCCCTTAGAGATAATACTCTGAATTTTGAAAGCACATATGAAAATTAATGAAGCATCGATAACACATAAGCACCAGGCGAAATAAATCGGCATGGAAGTAGTCATCCCCGCTCTCCATCATTACCACTTTACCAACCTGCTTTCTTCACCGCTATGGCTTTTTTTGAACATAGAATCTACAACTTTTTGCCATATTTTTAAATAAAAACATAAGGGCCGCAGGAGTGAGGTTTAATACATATAAAAGCAGTTCTATATACTCCCGGAATAAGTTTTCACTTTTGAACTACGATTATAGAGCGCGCTATAGATAAAATTGGAGGCACAAACAGTTGCATTATCAGTGACAATATCCACTAATGCTATCTTGTTTGTATGGACATTTGCGCGTAAATTTGGATTAATAGACGCTTTAGCGGATATTCTGCTCCTGTTGGTAAACTTTAAAACGAATAGATTAGGCCACATATGTAATATGTATGGCGTAGTGGGTTCTCTCCCTTCTGCTTGTAGCTGCCCCATTGACTCTTGTGATTGTTGGTCCAAAATATTACCCTGCGGCAGCTGGAATTCGTAGTATCGTATTCAATCACAACAATTTTCGGCCTCTTCTATGTTGTAGCCGCAGGTTCAGCCGTTTCTGCCATTCTTGCAATAATTTTTAAATCACGAATGTACAGAAACCTATCTGTAAAAGTATAATCGATGTTGCCCTGTATCCCTGCTAACGTCCTCTCAAAATACGGATGTGCATTAATATACGTCATACATATAATAGTACTGACCTTCAAGAGCATGTCTTGCTATTTTCGCAGAATAGATTACGCATTGGTATAGTACCATTTACATGCATAAGTTATCCCAGCATGCAGAACCAGGTTTAGGCACTTTATACGTGGCATATTGAAGAAATATATAAACCGTATTATCGGGAAACTATGCTCGGTACAGCGATTCTCTGAGATGAGACGCGTGTATCCAGAGGAAAGTGCAATGTCAGCGTAGCTTCCATGCCGTAACAAAGTGGTATAACAGCTCAGTGCATCGGCGTCAAAGGACTTGTTAATAGCTATTATGATGTTGCTTGCGTAAGAAAAAGAATTAGGGGAAGGAGCTGGGTGCATGCTATATGCACAGTGAATTCTCGGTCGCCCTTTTTAATCGGGTGCTCATGAGCATTGTTAGTGGTCGAGATGAGTGACAAAACGCGTCGCGTTGTTGTGGTGATCCGGTATACGCACCAGTTCGTCGGTACCATATTCCGAATTAGGCAATCGGCAATATAAGCATTGCAACAGGGTCGAGCTCGAAATCACATGCTCGCAGTGCGACGCGACCACTTGCGCCACCCGTCCGCATGCTACTTGACTTAGCTCTTGACTGGAACTTTCAAAAGAAAAAGGTGCACGACCAACAAATCACGAACCATTTTTAGCCAACTTGATATTAGAATGCAACCTCGCTAGTACGGAGCACACAAAAAAATTCACCTCGGGTGTGGCATAATATAAAATGGATTTATTGTAAAATGATTGGCAGCGTTATTTGTGTAAAAAAAAGCACGGGCGACAGGCTACGCATATTATATTACGTCCTCAGATTCCCTTTTTTTTTATTTAGCATTCATGAACATTGCTCATCGTCGCGTTGTCGTGGAAAATACTAGGGGAACAAGTGACCTGGTTCCTCAACATGGCAAATGCATTAAGCACACTGCGCTTTCCGGTTCTAGAAAATGGAGCTTCATCCCCGAAATCTGGATATCACACGTGCTCATCAGGATAAGGTATCGTTTGCTTTGATTTTTGGTTCGAGACTTAATAGGCTGGCAGTTACATGACGACATGCCGAGTCGAGACCTGGAATGGGTCGCGATGACCTCATGGACGTTTCAAAAAAAGAATGGCCGGCGTATATGAAAAAAAAGTATAATAGAGACAATGTACAGGTGTTGAATATTGAGCCAACCCAATACGGCTTTTGACAATGTACCTGAAGATTAATTCTCCCTTTGTATGAAAAAGAATAACCTGACCATTTTAACTAACGCTCATTACGTTTCTGCGATACTATGTCTACGTACGAAAACGTATCTAATTAATGCCTCAATGCACCACAGGGGTGACAATCAACAATTGTTTTGGCCAATTGTTTATTTATGCATGCCGTCAGCAGCCCGTCTTCATATGAAGCTGTACTACGTACCTGCTCTAGATTTTTTAGTGAGGCAGATTCAGTCAATTTGATTCCTGGAAAAAGTTTTAGTTTCTTCATGATGGGGTACGCTTTACTATCGGGTCGCTACGGATTTCAGGATTTCTACGGCTGAGCTACTCCAGTTTCATATGGTGGGTCAAACGCGTCGAAAGGTCAACAGACTGTAAGCGAGTTCCAGTAGTATTTCCTGTCTACCCTTTTTCCTACAAATATAAAAAGATCGGCAGGAGCATCGTCTCTTTTACACCCCAACAGCGTACCACATGACTTTCGACATCGTCGTAAAAGGAAGCTTTTAACCTCTTTTTTCTTTACTAGCTCCAAATGGCAATCCAGCATTTGGATACCCACACTTCTGGGTGCGTCGGTACTGCATAACAATCAGTGGGATTACAGGTTGGATAAAGTCTGTAATGGGACACACCGTAACAGGTGATTTAAACCGGACATGGGAAGTTTTTCGACCAAGAATGGGTAGTTACACAGACCAAGGGTGGGTCGTTCTTTCAACTAAAGATGAGCGGTTTTTCGAGACAAGAGGTATCTAAAGCACAGAGGTAATTCGTAACGACGAGGCCTTAATTTTAATGGCTACGTATGCTTTTGCATCTGTTTTACTCCATATATGTCTTACGTATGCGTATCTTTTATTTGTTATCTTCCTTTGCACTTTTTCTACTGATACAAATAGCACATGCTTTAAATGACAATGTTTACCTTAAACTACATGGGTGTTTTGTGTGCATCCATGCGTAAGTGTGTGCATTGTACTCTAATCCGCCCCTATTTGCCCATTCCATGTGATATATCTTGTTTGTGCTAATACTATTGTATGCGTCAGTACCAATGTACGCCAACGCCAAGGGTTTGTTTGCGCCATTCTCCTTGCTTGCGCCGACAATGTATCGGTGGGATGTATGTGCCGATATGTGTCTTATATATGTTGTTGCCCAAGTGTATACCAGTTCAATTGTATGTCAATGCTCATGTGCGTTATGTCAATAATGTGTTTCGATGTCGGGTATATATCAATGTGCGTCTTGTATGCTCAAATTACAGCGAGTACAACAATTCATGTCGATGATGTGTGCCAATGTCGTTGTGTGTAGCGACGCAAATGTGTGTCTTGTGTATGTCAGTGAGTATCGTGCCAACAAATGTCTTGTATGCGCCAGCGTCGGTTTTTCATGTGCGTGATCGCGTAACTTGATGTGCCACTTTGCTGCCATAAGGATGTTCGCTGGTTCCTGTCATTTCGGTGGGTGTGATGTACGTGATCCTTCGTGCCGGTACCGCACCAGCATCTTCATTATGCACTTGAAAGTAGCTGCATGCTTGGTGAGGCCAGTGATGTTCCCCAATGTCTTCACCATATGCTCCTTGGGTTTGTTGCTCCCGCAATGAATATGAGTAGCAGACTCCTGCCACCTAATCGATAGCAACACTGCAAACTGTTCGTCTAGTCAACAAATCTTCGGAGACTACTTCGTTTCATCCGGCGTTCTCTACGCCATAATACAAATATGAGCACTTTTTGATCTTCGATGACTATGGATTGATCGCTTACCCGATATCCGGTGGTAAAAGTACCCAGCGTCGACCATACGCTCAAGGAACCTCAGTGCTATACTTGACAGTGTACGCATGGTCGCCGCTGATCTACTGGACATAAGCCCAGCCTGGTTGTCGCTTACGGGAGACGCTCGCCACGTGCAAGAAACACGGCTGCGAAAGGACACAAAAATGCAAAGTACTTGACACTGATCACAGTACCCGTATGCGGTGGGTATGGCAGCTGTTCGTCTATTTGAACTCTCCTTGGACATAAAGGTGAGCCCTTGGATACCAAAAATTGGGGGTATCAAAGCGCTGATGGTATGTAAAAAGGTATACGGAAGGTGTATAATCTATGGCCAAATGTATAAGAGAAAGAGCGAGTGTTTTGTAGAGTTATAGACTTTTTTGAGAGTGTTTTGTGGGTTTATTGATTTTTTTTGAAAGTGTTTTTGGAGTTATATATGTATATTTTTTTGAGGGTTTTTTTGGAGTTATACGTTTTTTTCATCGTTATCATACTTTTCTGGCGTCGGGGAAGGGGGAAAAAGAGTAAGCCCTAAGGCAGCAGCACAGGCCACGGCTGGTCAACCACCATGTGCTCCGGACCGAGTGGGGGAGCGCGCACCATGCGGGTGTCTTCGTCAAGGCTCGCGTCCGGAATCTCAATATCCTCGTCGAGGAGGCAGAGAAAAGCGAGCCGCTCGATGATGCTGCGCATCGCGTCGTCGTCGTCGTCGCCACTGGTGATAGTGGTGGTGGCAGCGGCGGCGGCGGAGGAGGAGGAGACACAAGCAACATCAACCTCATCGTCAACACACAGCAAACCAAATCGTTCGACGAGCTCCTCAACTACACCGTCGTCGCCATGGTCACCACCATCGTTGCTTACAAGCACCGCAGCAAGCACAGGCACAGATACAACTTCTTGGTTGTTCTCAACCTCCACAACACTATCATCGTCATGATGACCGCCTAGTTTGATTGAACAAAGTCAATACAATACGCTTCGTTTCATTTTGATTCCTGAGTATGCTTACCGAAAGGTGGCAAAGGGACGGTTGGGGGAGGCGTCAAAGTGATGGTGAGGACAGGAGGCAGGGCAGTTGTCGGGACACGCGACAAAGGAATGGGTGGGAGTGGGCGGTATTCGTCGTAAATGCGACGGCGAGGGAGGAAAGGAACAACAAAGAGAAGAAGAATGAGGAAGTCGCGAAGATCGGTGGGGAGGAGGAGAAGGCACAGAACCAAAGCAGCGAGAATAAGAGTGGCAATAGTAGCAGCAGCAGCAGAAACAGGGCGCGCGGAATCGGACATGGTCAACGATAAGTAAAGAAGAGAAGAAAAAGGCAGAAAAGGAGCGCTGTGGTTTTGTTAATTTCTCGGCGGCAGATCAATTTTTCTGTTCATATGTTCATGCTCGGAAACCACAGCACCAAGGGTCAAAGGAAAAGAGCGCGTCGGCAGAAGTGTAGCACGAACCGCAACTTCTGATCTGAAGCAAATTAATATGCACAGACATTCCTCCTTGAGCCCTTGGACACACGTCGACAACGCATATCAATCTTTGGCAAGAGTAGTTTTCTCCCTCAAAAGAAGCAGTAGAAATGTGTAGGCAATCATGCAACTACAAAAGTACACTTCATTTCAGAAATGAACACTCGCGCCAATGCACCTTGCAATTCGAAATGGCAATGGTGAATGAGCTTACGACAGATTTTCATTTTTCATGATAATTATATTTTATTTGAAGGTTCAAGTCCTCCAATAGCTCCGAGCTAATAAAACAGATTGCGCTGTCATAGATGGATTTCGAGCTTACTACGATCTTCACTGCGAAACCTTTAAAGTACAGTGACCATATATGGAAGATAGTTCCGACAAACTGGATTAATGTACCACATAGTTTCGTAATATGCGTTGAAAGTCTATTTGGGCAATGGCAATTCTTTTAAGTGGGGGTCAGTAAAATTAAAGTGCGTAATTAAATATGATTCACTCGTCCCTGCCAAATGCTTGGAACGACTGCAAATGAGATACGAGAACATTACCATGGACTCAGGCGCAGGGAACAAAGCTCGCCTTAATGAATATATCGGCAACCACCGAATCATAGAGAGCTATCGCAGTGCTTATCGTAGCTACATTAGTAATTAGTCGTTCTTGAAACGCTGATGAATTATACCGACAGTGTACTCGTCATACTAGGGTGACATATCTGGCGCAGGAAGCTGAAAACTGCCCGGTGATTTGATATGTTGATAAGCAATTCCAAGTTACCTCCTTGACATGAGCCTGCTGTTCTCCACCATCGTTTTTTGCCGCTCAATCAATCGCAACGTGTGGTAATACTCATATACTTCAAACATACAATGGGAAAAATGTCTCTAGAAAAGCTTCTAATCTTCAAAAATAATCATCAAAGACTCTAGTCTACCAATTGTATTGAAACTTTTACTCAAAAAATTGGAAAGGTGTGTAGATCAAATCGGAAAATTTGTTTAAGCTTTCACGCGAGATCATGAATGGGATAGTCTATACTTATCTATCGAGCAATTTATGAGCTGACCAATAAATTTATATTAGG
The DNA here is from genome assembly GCA_025266875.1 of Fennellomyces sp. T-0311. Lineage (NCBI taxonomy): Eukaryota > Fungi > Mucoromycota > Mucoromycetes > Mucorales > Lichtheimiaceae > Fennellomyces > Fennellomyces sp. T-0311. The sequence goes on along the minus strand of JALLLT010000005.1, from coordinate 1,200,439 downwards.
CTGTCTAGTGGAGAATATGCGCTGGACGGCACGGTCAAAGTAGAATATCACTGGAAACATGAAAATCATAATCCTACCGAAACCAGCGATGCTGTCCGTTCTAAATTTCCTCCTACAACTCTTCAATGGATTCAAAATCATGTTGACGACCATCTGGACTGCGAAAAAAGTTCAAGAACATTTGCGATTGACGGAGAAGGAACTTCAAGCAGTAAGTATAGCTTAACATCCTTATATACGCTAACATATGCGCCTAGCTTGAAGATGGTGCAGGTTCTTTGCCAGAAGCTTTACGTATCAAGGCATCGTGTCAATCATATCATTGTCAACATGCAGTCAAAGTTTGCAAGAAGGCACCCAGTCGATAAAGATAGGCGTAATCAGCTGGTTTCTTGAATTGAACGAACAAGGGTATCAAACGTTGTATCATGTCATGGAC